>JALJCO010002637.1:0-73918 GCA_023101725.1 Atherinomorus stipes
TGTGTTTTTTTCTAATATAGTTGTCTTTTTTATCGACATTATTCGTCAGATTAGGTTTTTCTTGGAGGATTTTTTATGCTGGTTTCAACGGTGTGCAATTCGGGAGATTTTTTCCTCGTATATTGGCTTTTTTCACTGCTTGTTATGATGTGTATCCATAGCAACGGAAAAATTGTTTACCACCGTGATCAACTGTTAAAACTCTCCCAAATCAAGATTTTCAGCGAAATAACACGTCAAATCCCAGTGGAGTTAAGGAGAAAGACAAGAGGATGCAGGGCAGGGGTAAGGCAGAGAGAAAAACGGTGGAGATTTAAACCGTTTCTTCCAACTGTTGTGATGGGTAACGTGAGATCGCTAGCTAACAAGATGGACGAGCTCGAAGTGCTAACAAGGTCTCAGAAAGAGTACAGAGAATGCAGTATCATGTGTTTCACCGAGACTTGGCTGCATGAACACATCCCGGACTGTAATGCGTCTGTACACGGCTTCAAGACGGTTCGTGCAGACCGAAATATACAGCTCAGCGGGAAGCGGAAGGGGAGGCGGAATTGCAGTGCTGGTCAGTCAGCGCTGGTGTCATCCAGGACACGTCACTGTCAAGGAGAAGATCTGCACAAGAGACATTGAACTGTTAGCTGTGAGTTTCCGTCCATATTATTTACCCAGAGTTCGCCTGTGTTATTCTGGTAGCGGTTTATATAATACCAGGTACCGCACCAGAGACAGCCTGTGATGTCATCAGCTCCGTCGTGGCTAAACTACAAACACAGCATCCAAACTCATTCATGGCGATCTCTGGAGACTTCAACAACGTCTCCCTCTCTGCTACGTTGCCAACTTTCCAGCAGTTTGTCAGCTGCTCCACCAGAGAAAATAAGATGTTGGACTTATTTTATGCAAATACAAAGAATGCATACAGCTCCTCTGCCCTGCCTCCATTAGGAAGATCTGATCATAATCTGGTTCTTCTCACCTCCACCTACAAGCCCATCGTTCAGCAGCAACCAGTCATTAGGAGGACGATTAAAACCTGGTCTACTGAGGCCGAAGATGCTCTGAGAGGGTGCTTTGAGGCCACAGACTGGAATGTCCTCTGTGAACCTCATGGAGATGACATCAACACCATGACTGAGTGTGTGACAGATTACATAAACTTCTGTGTGGACAACATCGTTCCAACAAGAACAGTGAGGTGCTTCCCCAATAACAAACCCTGGATCACCAGTGACCTGAAAAAGCTGCTGAACATCAAAAAGAAAGCTTTCAGGGATGGAGACAGGGAGTTACTGAAGACCACACAAAAACAACTGAAAACACAGACTAAGAAGTGCAAGGAGGACTACAGGAAAAAGTTGGAGAGCCAGCTCCAGCAGAACAACGTGAGGGATGTATGGTCGGGAATGAAGAAAATCACTGGCTTCAAGTTAAAGGGGGACCAGACTGACGGAGGTCTGGACAGAGCTAACGAACTGAACATGTTCTTCAATAGGTTCAGTTCCCCCCTGCCGACAACCCAACATTCCACACACCCTCCATGAGCCCACAGCTTTCCTGTCCCACCTCCACTCTGTCACCCTGCACCTCAGTCATGGACCTGAATACAGCCTCATCTCCCTCCACATCAGGACATCCTGAGACCTCTTTTGCCTCCACCTCCAGCCCGACTGTCTCCTGCAACCAGGTCAAGAAACAAATAGAGAAACTGAACCAGAACAAGGCTGCAGGTCCAGATGGTGTCAGTCCCAGAGTTCTCAAGACCTGCTCAGAACAACTATGTCCGGTTCTCCAGCACCTTTTTAACACCAGCCTGAGACAGAACAGAGTTCCTGTGCTGTGGAAGACATCCTGTCTTGTTCCAGTCCCTAAAAAACCTCAACCAGCTGAACCAAATGACTACAGACCAGTTGCTCTGACATCTCACATCATGAAAGTCCTGGAGAGACTCTTACTGGCTCACCTCAACAAGCAAGTCAACACCTTTCAGGACCCATTACAGTTCGCTTATCGTAATGGGCTTGGGGTTGAAGACGCCATCATCTTCTTGCTTCAGAGAGCCCACTCTCATCTGGACCAGTCAGGCAGCACTTTGAGGGTCATGTTCTTTGATTTTTCAAGTGCATTTAATACTATTCAGCCTGCTTTGCTATGTCAGAAACTCCATAACTTCCAGGTGGATCCCTCCACAACCACCTGGATTCTGACTACCTCACAAACAGACCACAGTTTGTGAGACTGAAAGGTTGTGTGTCTGAGATGGTGGTCAGCAGCACTGGAGCACCACAAGGGACTGTACTCTCACCATTCCTCTTTACACTGTACACCTCAGACTTCCAGTATAACTCTGAGTCCTGTCATCTGCAGAAATACTCTGATGACTCTGCTGTTGTGGGGTGTATTAGTGATGGACAAGAAGCCGAATACAGGGAACTTGTCAATCAGTTTGTGAAATGGTGCAGTAACAATCAGCTCATCTTAAATACCAGCAAGACTAAAGAGATGATTGTTGACTTCAGGAGGAGCAAGAATAAGCAGCATAGTCCTGTCTACATCCTGGAAGAGGAGGTGGAGGTGGTGGAGAACTACAAATACCTTGGAGTTCAGCTGGACCACAGACTCGATTGGAAATGCAACTGTGACTACATCTACAAAAAAGGTCTGAGCAGACTTTACTTCTTAAGGAAGCTAAAATCATTTAATGTCTGCAAAAAGATGTTGCAGATCTTCTATAAGTCTGTGGTAGAAAGTGCAATTAGCTTTGCAGCCATCTGCTGGGGCAGCAGCATCAGAACCAGAGACTTGAAGAAACTAAACAAGCTGATCAAGAAAGCTGGTTCTGTGCTGGGGATAACTCTGGAGCCGCTGGAGCTGATCGTTCAAAAAGAATGCTTCACAAGCTGATGAAGATGATGGAGGACACTTCCCATCCTCTCCACAACACGGTGAAGAATCAACAGAGTGTGTTCAGTGGGAGGCTGCGTCAAGTTCGCTGTAGGACGGAGAGATACAGGAATTCATTCCTGCCAGCAACCATCACCCTAAAGAACAAGACTAACTGACTTTTTGTTTATTTAAAAAAAAAAAAAAAAAAAAAAAAAAAAAGTGAGCTTTTACAATACTGAATTTCCCTTCGGGGATGAATAAAGTATTTTTCATTTCATTTCATTTCATTTCCTTCTGCATAACATCTCTCATCTTCGGCCCTCTCTCACTCCCCAAACTACCGCCATCCTTTTTCACAGTCTCATCTCCTCTTACATTGACTACTGTATTTCACTTCTTTTCGGCCTCCCAAATACGTCCCTCCAGAAACTGCAACTCCTTCAAAGCTCTGCAGCACGCCTGATCACACAGACCCCCATTTCTCATCATATCACTCCCATCCTGCAACAACTCACTGGCTCCCCATCAAACAAAGGATCATCTTCAAACTACTACTCACTACTTATAAGGCCCTCCATAACATGGCTCCATCTTACATCTCTGATCTCCTTCACGTTAACACCCCTACCTACCTCTCCCTACCATCCTCCCATACCTTCCAGCTTTCCGTTCCCCCATCCTGTCTTGTCTCAATGGGGAACTGGGCATTTAGTCGCTCTGCTCCCCATCTCTGGAACTCCCTCCCTCTTGATCTCCGTGCTCTGGACTCCTTCCCTCTTTCAAATCCAGACTCAAAACCTTCCTGTTTAGATAGTGTTATATTACCTGAGTCCATATGCATCACTCCAATGTTGTTTTTCCCCGTTTTATTTCCTGTAGTTTTGTTTTCTGTGGAACCTTTTATGCTTGTGTTTTTACTGTTTTAGCTTCCTGTTTTTAATGTTATCTGTCGGTGCAGTGTCCTTGGGTGTTTTGAAAAGGTGCTTTCAAATAAAATGTATTATTATTATTCATATTTATAAGTAAATTAGACAAAAATAAGATGAAAACTTGTCAAATAATTTAACTACAGATTAAGGCAGATTTTTGCCACCAAAAACGATTCTTTTAAAAACTCCGGCCAGGTGAAGATTTGGGTTTACCTCAGTTTATGCAACTGCATGTGGACATCACCAACCAGGGTGTTAAGATCTGAAACCTCACTGTGTGCAACAAAATCTGCTCTGACATCTCATGTGCGACTTGGGGACAATGGTGGGGACCCTTTTGCTGCCAAGGCGAACAAGCTGCGAGTCAGGAAGTTTTCACTTGGGTTTTAAACAGTCAAATGACCCGCTCCAAACCGGCGGCCTGTTCAGCTGACTTTTTTAAAAATAGTTTGCTCCCAAAGATCCATGCTGTATTTGTTTTGTTAAACCCTCTTTATACCTGCAAACGCTTCCCCCTCTAATTAAGCAGAAAACTATTCCTACCTGCCCACCATCACTCCCCCCCCCCCCCCCCCCCCCCCGCCCCCATTTAATTTATTTATTTATAATTTCGCCATATACAAACTTTTGAGGTCTTGTATCAAATTAAGTTTTACAACATGAATTTTAAAAAAGGAACATTTCCCGGGTCATTGCCCGGCTGACAGTAAAAGAGTGGACCCTCTCAGATACAGAGCTCATTCCCTGTGAATGTGCTTAACGACACACCTCTGCAGTTTGGGGTGGGAGGATTTTTCTTCTAAAAATGAGGTGGTGCGGACTCAATTTTTTTTTTTCTAGCCGTTGGAGGAAGGACATACTTTTAACAAAAATCCGGCTACGTGTGTACAAGGGAAGGCCTTAGATTATTTAAATGTATTCAGTTAAAAATGTTAAAATATAAAATGTAATAGCAATATTATTAATTTTCCCAAAACAAAATGTGTAATAACCTGCATTAACTCACTAAAAAATAACAAAACATCATCACTAACAGCAGCATCATCATGACATCTGATTGGCTACCACCATGATGTGACACAATCTAGAATCATGTTTTGTGTCTGTACAGTATCTTAAGATATGGTATCTTGATGTTAAATCGATACTTTTTTAAAAAATCTATTATGTCTGGCTGGTAATGAAATATCGTCTCCAGAGTATCGATATGCCCATCCCTGCTCACAGTTCGGTGGGTGTCAATCATTCGGCTCTATGCTCAGCTCCTCGTCTTCACCCATTTTTGTATTTTCTGAGTGATGACATACGCGATGCTGTCAAGATGGTGACAGCAGGAACCCAGCGGGTCACATCATGCTGTCATTAAGCCTGTGTCAAACCGCACACTTGCCCGAGTGCACTGGAATTCAGTGCATAGTGTGCACCGTGTACTTCGTCTGTAGTGCACACTATTGTCGCTAAATGCTGACACAAACAAAGCACTGCACTTACAGGAAGTGACGGACTAGCATTGCCCGCTAACATGAGCTAACTCTACTGAGCCGGTATAACCGCGGTCTCAAACACACGACCAGATCATAACTGTCATCAGGGAGTGAACAGCTTGGTAGCATGCCATAATATACATTAGTGATTATGTCTAAGTCATTTCATAAATGTTACTTAAATCAAGTACAATACTGCTTCTGATGCAGCAGGGGTCGCCACCGCGTCATTCATCGCCATTATTCAGCTCTGAAAGCAGTTCAAAAGTCCCGCCTCTTCCTCTACGTCAGCAATATGGTGTCTGTTTAGTAGTGTGCTTCGTTTTGCACTTAATTTTTGGCCGTTTTTAGAGCAACATCCTGGTACTTTCAGTACACTGAATTTTCACCTAAATGACACCATGACACTCACACTCAAACAGTATTTGAAGTGCTCAAGTGCGCGGTTTGGGACACACCCATTGTAATGTGAGATTGTCATTGGTTTCAAAGTTTTTGTTTTTTTTCCATACAGAGAAAAAGGAGCACCGTCGGGACTTCCCCCTTCACGCCCTTCCCCCTTTTGCATTTGGACCTCTTCCTCCACCCGGAGCTCAGCACCCTCCACCTCCTCACCTGGGCCCACACCCCATCCTGCATCCCAACGTCACCTGTGATGGATGCGAGGGTCCCGTTGTGGGAACTCGCTTCAAGTGTTCGGTGTGTCCGAACTTCGATCTGTGCTCTGCCTGTCAGGCTCGAGGAGCGCACACTGAGCATGCTCTGTTGCCCATCTGGCACCCAATGCAGGTGAGCTGCCTCCTGAGGTAAACCAGCAGGTCACATGCAGGTTAACCTCCACCAGTTTGTCTCAGAAAAAGATTTGTTTTGTGATTTTTAGTTGATGGATGATTGATCAGACTGTGTTCCTGCCCCGTTCTCTGATTGGACGTGTGCTTTTTAACCCTTCGTTCTGATTTGTTGGGCACACTCCCGTATGCGACTGTCAGAGCATTTGACCCTTCATTACCGACTAACCGGGTGTCATACTGGCAACTTTCTAGTGGTTCCCTCGGGGGAAGTGGATGAAGATGATGAGACACTGCATGTGGAACCAGAACCAGAACCAGACTCAGAGTCAGACCCAGGACCAGCAGAAAGACCAGAGCCAGGAGCAGGCTGGTACCTCCAGAACTTCGGCCGAGTGCGGCACCCCCTCTGGTCGGTAAACTGATGGTCTGGTTGAGTCTATGTAGTGATGACATCATCATGACCTCTGACCTCTCTGCAGCTTCTCAGGCCAACGTGGACTTCCTGAAGAACATTGGAGAGGGTGTGGCCGCCATGTTGAGCCCACTGGGTAAGCGAAATTCACAGGAACAATCAATAACTCTGATTGGCCATTACAAGAAGTGATGTCATGTGTACAGGTATCGATGTGGACATCGACGTGGAACACGAAGGTCAACGGACCAAAGTAACTCCTCCCACTCAGGGTGGGGGGAAGACAACGATATGGATATGGATGGAGGTGGTGTAGAAACTGGGGCCAGTCCAGGGCCCGGGGCCAGCCCAGGACCCAGGGTCAGTTAATCTTTATTATCAGAAACAAATAAATTGATCTGATCAGTAAATCAGTGGCTAAAACCTGGAAGAACCTTAATGTTTGTAGGTGAGCCGAGACTCTGATGAGGAGTGGACTCACCTGAGCTCCAAAGAGGTCGATCCCTCCACGGGTGAGCTGCAGTCTCTGCAGCCGGGAGACTGTGAGCAGGGGCCCCCGTCGGGTGGACAGCAGGAGCCCCCATCAGGTGGCCAGCAGGGGCCAACGGGTCTGAAGGAGGCAGCTCTTTACCCCCACCTTCCTCGAGGTGAGACCCCTGACTCGGCACCTGTCTGTTAGGACCCCACCCCCCACTAACTCTTCGCCTCCACCCATCTAGAAGCGGACCCCCGCCTCGTGGAGTCTCTGGCGCTCATGCTGTCCATGGGTTTCACCGATGAGGGTGGCTGGTTGACTCGACTCCTCCAGGCCAAGAACTTCGACATTGGAGCCGCTCTGGACGCCATCCAGTATGCCAAGCAGCCCCACCCGCAGAAGTGACATCATCAAAGCCACATTGTCGTTTCCTGTAGCGACTTTATAATTCGCTTACTTTTACGCTAATCAATAATTTTCCTCGTTTATACTTTCTACTGTTTAACATTATTGATCACATGTTGCTTTTTCCTGATCAATAAAAATATGACCAACTAAATCTCTGGAAACTTTATTTATACATTTACAACAAACAACTCAGAAGTGAAACAGTCTTTAAACCTTTTGTATTAAAAATCATCAAGGTCAAAATCTTCACCGCTCTCAAACATGGAGCGAATAGGAAGGCGGGGGCGTGGCCTGGTGATGTCATCACAGGGTTGAGCTTTAACGTCACCTTTAGTTTGACTCCACCCACAAACAGAAGGATCCTCCTGGACTCCAAGTCTGGACGCCCAGCTGGAGTTTGCAGGACTGGTGGTTCTGGCCGGAGCTGACGGTCTGAGTTTGGGACAGTTTGGCTGCAGACAAACAGGTAATCAATACGAGTGATCAGTTACATCAGAGTAAGATCAGCTGGTTCAAATTTGCTCTATGTAACAGAGATCCGTTGGCTTTGTTCATCTCAACTAGGAGTCACCATGGCAACCGTTGACAATATTGTTGACCGATATTGCTTCAACTCTCCTTCACACCCAGATTGCAACCAATACATTAAATGCTCTGACCCAAAAATAATCCAGAAGATCCAGTGGACTTCTGGATTATGGCTCTTGCCACAAATCAGGTCTTTGGGGGGTACAAATGTAGAAAATAACAAAATAATTAAATGCTTCATATTTAGCCAAAAAAAACACCAGTTTACATCCAGACTCTTATTTCCTGTTTGTCATCCAGTTTTTTCAGCTTGTGACACTTCCCAGACTGTCCCATCCAGGTTTCTGAGATCCAGTTGCTACAGATCTGTCATGTTACCAACAAAATAGTTGTTTGTTGTTATTAAACAACCGCCTGTCTGTCGGTGCGCAGCAAGAGCATCTAGTGTGGTGATGGATCCAGCTGTTTTCCTCGTCTGTGTGTTACTATGGCGAAGGAAACTGAGCAGCTGCTTGGCTTTATTTACTCCACAAGGCCAGAGAACAATGTTGTCGGGCGTCTCTGCACTATGTGGGGATTCAACAGACTGTTTAGAGGTGTTCTGAGTTTAGTTAGTTTCACAGTTTACTGCAGGAATTGCACGCTGACAGAGCGCTTTCAGCTTTCATCCGATCCGCCCCAGTTTAATGACCTACAGTCACGCATCGGGACGGCATTTTAAGCTCATTAATCCGATCGGGACAGTAGGTCATCAACCTGCTGTTTGGGAACCCGGACTCAGATCACACTTTACCCTCCACTGGGATGAAGAGATTCCCTGGGGTCTCCTCCGTATTTCCCATCCTGTCAGAAAATGTGTGTCTGCGTCACAGCATAAGACACGCTGAGTCTCTGATTGGTCGATGCCCCGCAGCAAAAGTTCAGATTTTCCAACTCCGGCAGTGCCGTGCCTGCCACGCATCAGGCGCAGCATATTCCTCGACTGGGCCGCCACGATTATGTAGCCGATACACCAGCCTTTAAGTAAAAGTAGTTTGAGCTTTGACAGATGGAGATCATAATATCTGAGCCAGGAAAAAAGTTTGACTGTGTAAAGAAAAACTGGGCATCTGGGCTGTAATGTGTGAAGGGGCTTTATCGAGTGCTTACATGGTAGGAAAAAAGACTTTGGGGGGTCCACACAACGTCATTCCATCACCATTTCCAAGGGTGTTCCCCAGACCTCGTGTTGACATCATAATCAGCAAGACAGAGTTTTTAAACTGGACAGAACACACTTTTAATGCACCACTGGGGTTTCAATGCAGTGCATTATGTCCAGTTGGGTAACACAAATCAGAGACAGGATTCTGGTGGAGATGAGCGAATAAAATCCTGGTCTTATAGCAGTTTGCTTCTGAAGTATCTCTGTGAAGGAGGTCACTGCAGAATAACTGCATCCATCCTCCCCTCTCCTAGTCAGGATGCAACAAGATGTTGCCTTTCCATCAATGTGCACATTCTCTTAGCCCATGAACTAGAATTAAAAAATGAAGCCCTCAAAAAGGAGGAAAGTTTTGTGAATTGCTACACATCCCCTAAAACCTACCAGAAACTCATTATGATAGGAGATAAATCTCTCCTTCTTGGATGTCATGTGATATAGATGTTCTGTATGTTTATTTCTATTATTTTTTTTTTCCTATTTCTATTAATGAATTTATGTCTGTAAATAGTGCTTTACTAAAAGTTTCTGCCAGATCCTTGCTTTCATTCCCACGGTAACATCATCTCTTCAGGAATCGGCAACTGCAGGTGTGTGATCCACGGTCTGCCCCCCTCTGCTCTACAATATCCCCCGTCACCCGCCTGTCTGTCCGTCCTGTCTCTGATCCTCATCAGGGAACTGCAGAACCACCATAAACATCATTAGTCGCCTCTTTTAAATAAACTGTTAAACCATTTGAGTCACGTCTGCTTTTGAGCCCACTTCCCACTGGTTAGCCGACATTGAATTGCCAACAGAGAGATGGCCGTTATCAGAGTGTGATGTTTGACACCGTCTTCATGTAGCACTAGCCATGAAGTTTAATTAATCAGAGTGTAGGCTAAACTATTTCTGTGAGAGGTAGAGGGGGAGCAGGAGGGAGGGGGTGGTGGCCAGGAGCGTTAGGCCGAAAACCCACGCAAGCACCTGGCTGGTCTAGAGACCCGTCGCTGAGTGATCGTTGATTTTAGATTGTTGGTTGCTCCTCAACATGTCACTGCCATTTTGTCCAGTTCTGCTGCTTCTGCCCATCATCAAAGTCTCTGTACAAGTCACAACATTTTCGGTTCTAACAGGAGCACTTACAGAAAGAGTTGAGAGATGCTTTGAATACCCCAATGATGTCCTACAAGGATAGATTTTCATCCTTTTCATTTAACTGATGGAGATGATAATATAAAAAAAAAACACAAGAGAAAACTGCAGAAAACATGAATTAATGGAAACTACTCCATCGTCACGGAGGGGAGGTATTATTATCATTATCATAATTTTTATTATTATTATTCCAACATGAAACATGCTCTCATGAGCAATGAGCTGCATGTTAAATGTAAAGCAGACGGAGGAAAGTCTGTCCCAAACATCTGCACTATAATAAAGTCAGACTGCATCATCAGTCGTGTCCATTTGTCGTCTGATTCATTAAAATGTACAAGCTCGCAAACTTGTACATTAACACAGTCAGCAGTTTTTACACTTTTGGTCAAATTTTACTAAAAGTACCAAAATTTGGTGGCGTCCAAAATTTACTCGAAACAACGTCATTTACTATATTTTTAGAGCCTAAACAGTAGTTTAGCTTATTTCCGCGAAGCACATTCATGAAACTACGGAAGCCTCCACATTCAGAGCCTACACTGCCGATAATGCAAGCATAGAAGAAGAAATTAGCTGTTTACAATGTGCCAAGAGCGCCAGAGTGGCAGACAAACCGGGACAAACACAAGAGGGGTTGGATATTGATTTAAAACAAACAATGAAAGAAAAAGAGAAGCGCAATCTCATCCGCCGTGGCTTCTGTAGTTTCGTGAATGTGCATCGGTGTGATTGCTAGAGATGCAATGTAGAACTGTTTAGGCTCTTAAAATATACTAAATGCCTTTGTTTCCAGTAAATTCTGGATGCTACCCACTCAGGACACTTGGATTACATTGGACGAGCAGTATGGAGGAATATTGACAAGTTTTGTGCCTTTTATGGATCTTTTTGGCTCGGGCCCTGGCAAACTCCATTATATGAAAGTTGGGGGAAAAAGAGAAGCCTTCCTGATCTTTGGCTGCATTTGACATATTAAAAAAAGTGCTCCAGAGTCTTGCTCACCGTGAGGGTAAGTGGAAAATAAAGTTAAATCAATCTGTGGGTGAACTATTCCTTTAAAAAGGCGGTTCATGCTGGAAAACCCTCCAATGTGGCTGAATTACAATTCTGCAAACATGAGTGGGCCAAAATTCCTCCACAGCGCTGTAGAAGACTCCTTGCCATTTAACTCAAACCCTCGATCGCAGTTGTTGCTGCTAAGGGTAGCCTAACCAGTTTTTAGGTCTAGGGGGCAATCACGTTTTCACGCAGGGCCATTTAACCCATCTCAGGTTGAGCCTAAAGGTGGTGGGCAGCCAGTTACAATACCCGGGGAGCAGTTGGTGGGGGGTTGAGGGCTTGGCTCAGGGGGCCTATGGTGGTTCACCTGATTGCCTGATTGCTCAAACCCGGGTCTGCTGCGCCAGAGCCTGCAAATTTGGCCACTTGGCTACCCACTCCCCCTTAAATTATTACCTCCTTAAATTATTACCTTAAAGGGATATTGTGTAAGTTCTCCTGTGTTTTTATTCACAAAAACTGATTATTTGGTTCAAAAGTGTTTTTTCATTAATCAGTAATCACTCCCATCAACAAACTGAAGTGCTCCTCTAAGTTCTGAATTTGCCGTTCGTATCATTCATTTACACATTGAGCGGGGCGGCTCGGTGGAGGCTGCCATGTCGTATCACCATGTTTTTGCGTTTGGGAGAAGCGTGACAGCAGGAAAACACAGAAACTCACCGGACACACCGGAGTTTTCAGCTCAGTTCAAGGTAATGCCTTTGAAAAGTCACCGCGCTGCAGTGGGAGAAACCAGCGTCTCACTGATGCTGCGTTCACGTGCAGTCGGGCAGACGGCCGTTGGTAACAAACCAGATGTCATTTTAATCAATGAAGCCGAGCGAAAGACGGTAAAACATGGGTCAGGGAAAACAATACGACATCGCCATGACAACCGAACAGATGTGGACTGATGTCACTGTAACTGACGGACCACGTCTTCACATAGAGGCCGGTGATAACTTTACATGCAGCGGATGTCGTCGGTCTGCCCGGTTTCACGCGAATGCAGCATGAAAAGTACGAGGGAGCTGCTCCCGATTACACAATGTCCCTTTAAAGGAGTGATGACATAGCAGTTAAAAACTAGTTTATGTTGTTGGCATTACTGCATATGTAAATACTCCAAAGAAAAAAACGGCATTTTTTACAGCGGAGTATTGTTTTGAAACGCCAGACCTCACTTCCTCAGTAATACAGTTGGGTCCGGTGATGATATGGAGCTTTACCCGGAGACCACGTTGACTTCATTTTGATTGGCTACACCTTATTTGGCTATGACCTTATTTGGAGAATCTAGGTCAAGCTGCGGTCGGAGTTTGCTAAAGGCTAACTGCTAGCAACATGGGCACTTCAGACAGTGTGAGCTACGTTTATCAGACAAGACAGCATTTAGAAAATAAATAAACTTACAGGTAATGACAAGGTTGTGGCCCCCTCCCTCAGTGTCGCTGCAGAAGTTTTCTTTTAAATCCATTTGTTTGAAAACCCAGACCTGACAGCACAGAAGTTACTACTAGCTCCATACACGCAGCTGAATCAGACAGGGAGGGAGGGAGGGGGGGGGGGGGGGGGGGCGCTGTTTACTTGATAGTGTGCTCTTATTGGAGCAATTAAATTACGTAGAATGATAGAACTACGTAGAATGATAGAACTACGTAGAATGATAGAACTACGTAGAATGATAGAACTACGTAGAATGATAGAACTACGTAGAATGATAGAACTACGTAGAATGATAGAACTACGTAGAATGATAGGCTGCTGTCTGATTCAACTGTTTCTGAGCAGAGAGACAAAGCTGACAGACCATAAACAGGAACTTTGATTCTCACTCTGGACATTCACATGACCTCATCAGTGCACAACAGATCATATTATACCCCCAAAACACCAGAAAAGTGAAATTTGATGTCATGGCACCTTTAAATTATTATTAATTATCATTGAATTATCATTAGAAAAATAATTAATTTAGCTTTAAAGACACACAACGTAACTTTTAGACCTTAAAAATCTGTGTTTCTGACTCGTTTTGATGTCACACCAACATTCATTATGCGCATTTTCGAGCTGTCAGTGCCCAGAGCCGTCCCGGGGCTCAGAAACAGCACTATGTAAGATTCCCATCCGGGACGCGACCGTGACGTTGCAGCTGACTATTGGTTGCAGCACCGCGTCACTCACTAGCAACCGGATGTAAACCAGGTATCAACATCGCGGGTGTTTTGAATGCGCATCATGTCGAATTCGGTAAAGAAACGCAAGGAAACATCACCGGAGGAAGAGAGGAAAAGAGACAGAGGAAGGGACAGAACAAGAGTCAAGATAAGACTGTCTTTTACTGGCTGGAGTGAGCTTACAGTACAGGTACGAACAAGATGGATGCTAGTTTAGCCGCCGATAGGGGGCGCGTCACTGAGAAAACTGATGAAAGTTCCGTTGTGTGACTTTAACAAGTATGATGGGTTGGATCAGATATTTTGGCACCTTTTCCAGTTTTGGCCTGTGAAAATTTTTTTTTTAAAAAAGAAGTGTACCAACCACTCCGGTATCTGTTGGTGGAAATGAGACTCAAAACAGCACGGCCCATTTCTACCTGGCCTTCTTTCCAAAGGAAGCTCGGGAGTTCAAGTTACATTTCATAACAACCTCCTGGCAGAAAGAATGTCTCCTGTTGAGGAATCTTTAGAATTCCTGAAAGTTGAAGCGGGAATCATTTTAAACCTGTCGCCTGTTTATAAACCTCACTCCATTTACTTCCCGTTACCGGTCGCTAGTTCCTGGGTGCTACCACTACCTCCCGAAATCTTCCTGCACAGCCTGGAATGATGCATCCTCCTGAAGATGAGAACCGAGCCTCGTTTCATGGCTCAGATTTCTCTGGATCTGCAGCTGAACCAACCAGTCCTGTCTGCTCTCAGCGAATTACCTGTGCAGGTGTACAGATGTCATCTTGTCCTTCATCTTCTGGTCTTCCTCTCTTCCTGCGAGGTGGGGGTCAGACTTATTGATACAGAGTTGTCATTGATGAAGAATCAGTGATGATTGCATCAACTCATTTGTGATCAGCTCACTGTGGTTATGTCACCTGCTGCTTGATGTGTTACCATGGAGATGCCGTCTCTCCGTCAAGCCGCTCTCTCTGGGCTCCTCCTCTTCAGGGTCCGCCTCCGCAGAAGGATGCAGGTACTTACTCCAGCGACTCACTGGCATGTCCCTCATCTACAGGCAGCCAATCAGAGATCAGACGAGGAATTTAAACCTTTACCACCTTCTTCAGGGGTATGCATCCTCCAAACACCTGTCTCACCTGCTGTTCCCTTGGCTCCTCTTCTCCCTCATCTGCCTCCTCCTGCTCACTACAACGACAAACATCCCAAAATAGCTCAACCTGGACCTGTACAAAGGGTTTGTATGTACAAACGTGGTGTAAGATCGTTGTCACGACAAAGTTGAGAGTGAAACGAGCGTGGAAGTGTGCTGTGCCTCACATCAACGTCATGGCTGGCGTACAAACGTTTCTACAGACTTTGGTGACGCTGAGAGGAAACACTGGAAACTGTTATAATGAACACATGGAAAAAAAAAACAGTCCAGACCAGGGATCAACCGATGCAGACTTTTTCAGGCCGACACCGATACTCATCAGCCTCAGCTGATGGCCGATACAACCTGCCAATATTTGGGCACAAGATTTGATACTGCATTTGACTCCTAAATTAATACAATGAAAAGTAATTTTACAACTCTTAATATAAAAAAGAATAAAGCATATGAAATAAATAAAAAAAGAAAGTGCACTTGTAAACAAACATTAAATAGAAACAATAAACTTGTTATATATACAGTATATTTTTAGGCTCTAAAAATATACTAAATAACGTAGTTTCGAGTAAATTCTGGACGCTACCCACTCAGGACACTTGGATTACATTGGACGACCAGTATGGAGGAATATTAAGTTTTTGTGCACTTTTATGGACCTTTTTGGCTCGGGCTCAATCGAACTCCATTATATGAAAGATGGTTGGAAACGAGAATTCGTCCTGATCTTTGGCTGCATTTGAAATATTAAAAAAGTGCTCCAGAGTCTTGCTCACCATGAGGGTAAGTGGAAAGTAAAGTTAAACCATTCTTTGGGTGAACTATTCCTTTAAACTCACATCCTCTCCGTATAGAGGAGCCAGATGAGGAGGCTCAGGCATCTGGTCAGGATGCCTCCTGGACACCTCCCCGGTGAGGTGTTCCAGGCACGTCCCACCGGGACAAGACCCAGGACACACTGGAGAGACTACGTCTCCCGGCTGGCCTGGGAACGCCACGGGATCCCGCGGATGAGCTGGCGATTGTGGCCGGAGAGAGGGAAGTCTGGGCTTCCCCTCTTATGCAGCTGCCCCCGCAACCCGACCTCAGATAAGCGGCACTACGGTACATTTAGTTCAAACTGAAATAAAAACTGCTTTTAAAAGAACGTCTTCTGAAATCTTTGGGTTTGTTTGTCTGAATGTGAGGAAAACGGGGAAAAGTTGGTTACCATAGCAACCAGGTGTTGTCCTGCTGCTCCTCCATCATCGCTCCTCTCATGGCGTTGAGTTTCTGGACATGACGGCGGCAGTCGGCTCCAGATCCCCGACCGAACTCCTGCAGATCAGAGATGCCATCAGTCTGATGAAGAGTTACTTTGAGTGTTCAGAGGTTCTGACGGCACAAAGGAAAACTGTCCGGATCCATGTTTCCATTTATCCTTGCTTTAACGTCTTTCTCCTAAATTTGTTTCCAAAGCTAAACTGATAGAAATATCACCAGATTTATAAAGTCCGATCATCTCATCTAGAAATAAGGGTTGCTGCAGTCTGACTATCAGAGGGATATCTGGGATTTTATCCAGCAAAGAGAACAAATAATAAATATTTTTACTCATCTTCATCATCAGTGGGCAGAGATGACGAAGACACTCCTGTTAATGCTGCTTACCGTGACCGGAGCTCCACCTGATTATGAGATTAAACTGATTAAAAAGATGAAGCTCAGATGAAAATAAGCTGCAGTTCTAGAAACATCAAGCTGATTTATTTCTGATCCAAGTATCTAAGTTACTGGAGTTTACAGATCAGAAATGTTCTGTTTGGTTGCGACAGCCACCCCCTTTTTTAGATAAGCCGGTATGAAGCATCCAGAGCAGAGAACAACTGTCATTTCTCTTTAAATTAAGGATGTGTTCACGCCAGTGCTGTTTGGCCTGCTCTGAGAGTCCTGACCTGCTTCCACTCATAATGTTCATATGAGCAAAGCCTGGAGCCGTTCGCTTACGGTGTCAAACCAAACGGAGCATCCTATGAGGAATTGATGTAGGTTCAACATGGTGGATGTTTGGCTGCCTCTCCAGCTGCTCTGACAGATTCGGGTGAAAACTAAATTAGGTTTAAGCACAGAAACAGAGAGTGCATAATTTACTGTTGCCATCTTGTTTACTTGTGGTGAATGAGCCACCTGAAGGAGTCAGATTTCTGTTTCAGCCCCAGACGATCCATGAACCTGGTTTTTCCCTTCCTGCCAGTTTCCTTCTGGTTCTGGGTCTGTTATTGTTTTGGGAATATCATGGTGGAAAACCCGGGTTGAACTACCCTGAGTTGATTAAACCAACACAAATCAGCTGTTCTGGGACCAAAAACTCAGAGTTTCATATCTCCGCGTAGGTTCAGGGTTACACTCAGAGTTTGCTGAACCTGCTTCGTGTAACGGACCCCTGTTCTGTCCAACCCATACCCAGTGATGATGACCATGTTTGTTTCCCAATAACATGCTGTTTTGGAGATTGATTCTGACCTTCAGCAGCGACTGTTTCCGTCCGCACAGCTTACAGGCCCATTTGTTTACCTTCTTCACCTGACAGACAAAACACAGGGCAAAACCGCATCTAACTTTAAGCAGCAGTGACGCACAAAAACAACTAAAGTTTAAAAGGTATTAAGTAATAAATCATTCAAACTGGAGTATAATTTCCACATGAATTCATTTCACGTCATTAAACAACGAGAGTATACGGACATGTTAGCCGTTAGCCCGTAATTCATCACCTGATGGACCTGGAAGCTCAGACAGGAAAAACACCTGACGACGTGGAATTCCTGCACCATGATAGACAGGTACAAGCCGCTGCTGGGTGTGCAGGCCGGGTCTGGTCTAGTGTGGTGTGGACCAGGTGTGGACCTCCTCCACGTTTCGCGGGTCCGTTTGATTGAACAACGAGAAGCTGTACGTGACGTCACAGTGGCGGGAGTGGAAACAGCGCCGCCTGGAGGCCGGAGGACGAGTCCAATTTCTCCGGTACGCTACTGTCTTTTATTATTATTATTATTATTATTATTATTATTATTATTATTATTATTATTATTACTATTTATCAACTTGATCCCTCCCCCCCAAGTTTTATTAACATTTGTCCAAAGAACAATTCACAGATGAAAATATATAACATATATTATAAAAGACTAACAAAACGGATAAATTCACATATACAGTCTCATTCAGGAGAATAAAATAAAGCAAAAAGGAAAATAAATACAACGAACAGAACACATAGGGATCTGCTATGTATTAAAGTTGAAAAGGTGAAGTAATCTGATTGTTTTGGTTAATTTATTGTTTTCTTCTTCAAGTTCTCAATGCTGTTCCAGTATGTTTTAAGGTCTGTCATTTCAAAGTTATAAAAGGAGGGTAAGTTTTTTTGCCAAATCATTTCATGTATGTAATATTTTTCTAAAATTATGATTAAACTGATTATATATTTTTCATTGGCTTAAAAATTTGGATTATTGACAATAAGAAGTATTTCAAATTTGTTCAGTAAATGAAATTAAATGAAATGAATGAAATGAAATGAAAAATACTTTATTCATCCCCGAAGGGAAATTCAGTATTGTAAAAGCTCACTTTTTTTTTTTTTTTTTTTTTTAAATAAACAAAAAGTCAGTTAGTCTTGTTCTTTAGGGTGATGGTTGCTGGCAGGAATGAATTCCTGTATCTCTCCGTCCTACAGCGAACTTGACGCAGCCTCCCACTGAACACACTCTGTTGAGTGTGTTCAAAATCTCTTTTCGTATCTTTTGGGAAATCAACCAAAAAGAAGTGAAACCAAAAAGAAGTTACATGAAAGCAATCAACAAAAACATGCTCAATAGTTTCTCCTAACAGCCAAAATGTACAGGTGTTACATATAGTAGGAAAAAAAGTAGCCTACAGATGTTAGCTTTTAGAAGGGTAATATCCGTGTACAATTTTGAACAACATTTCTTTGATTTTGTTTACAATTATATACTGATGAGGTAGTAGGAAAATCAAGTTACAGAGTTTATCTTCCTGTCCATTGGTGTTTACATATAGGAGTAGTGACAGGATCAAGCATTTGTCTAATAAAAGCATTGTTACGTCTCTTATCTACAAACGGAATATCAGAAATAGTTGGAGAACTGATTGTTATAGATAGAGAAACATCTGTGTGTAAATTCTGTGCTAAAGAAAAAATATTAATAGGAATAAATTCAATCACCATGTTAAACTCTTCTTGAGAGGTATCAATATCATATTTTTCCATAAAGACCTCAAATGAGTAGAATTTCTGATTTTCATTTTAGACAGTTTACTGTGTTAAGATTACTTATAAACCAATTATGTAGGAAGAGTGTTTTGTTTTTGTGTGATATGAAATGAAATGAAAAATACTTAATTTATCCCAGAAGGGAAATTCAACATTTAAAAAGGGTCACTCCTTTTTTTTTTCTTTCTTTTTTTTTTTTTTTTGGTTTTTAACAATATAACATTAATATGAAATAATAACATAACAATAATGAGTCAGTCAGGCTTGTTCTTTCGGGTGATGGCTGCTGGCAGGAATGAATTTCTGTATCTCTCCGTCCTACAGCGAACCTGACGCAGCCTCCCACTGAACAATCTGTTGATTCTTCACCGTGTTGTGGAGAGGATGGGAAGAATCCTCCATCATCTTCATCAGCTTGTGCAGCATTCTTTTTTGAACGATCAGCTCCAGCGGCTCCAGAGTTATTCCCAGCACAGAACCAGCTTTCTTGATCAGCTTTAGTTTCTTCAAGTCTCTGATTCTGATGCTGCTTCCCCAGCAGATGCTGCAGCTAATTGCACTTTCCACAACAGACTTGTAGAAGATCTGCAACATCTTGGTGCAGACGTTGAATGATCTCAGCTTCCTTAAGAAGTAGAGTCTGCTCTGACCTTTCTTGTAGATGTAGTCACTGTTGCATTTCCAGTCGTGTCTGTTGTCCAGCTGAACTCCAAGGTATTTGTAGTTCTCTACCACCTCCACCTCCTCTTCCAGGATGTAGACAGGACTATGCTGCTTATTCTTGCTCCTTCTGAAGTCAACAATCATCTCTTTAGTCTTGCTGGTATTTAAGATGAGCTGATTGTTACTGCACCATTTCACAAACTGACTGACCAGTTCCCTGTACTCGGCTTCTTGTCCATCACTGATACACCCCACAAGTCATCAGAGTATTTCTGCAGATGACAGGACTCAGAGTTGTACTGGAAGTCTGAGGTGTACAGTGTAAAGAGGAATGGTGAGAGTACAGTTCCTTGTGGAGCTCCAGTGCTGCTGACCACCATCTCAGACACACATTTGAAAAAAACACAAAAGCTAAGAGCGAGCTGTTACAAACTGCAGCCACCTCGCAGCGCATTCCAGAACTTTTTATATATAAGCATTGTTCCAAAGAATACAGTTGTGGGTGAAAGAATTGGGTTTAAATATAAGATTCCAACATATAAAGTTTGTTTATGAAAGTTGGTTAATTTCAGAGGGAGTTTTCCGATAGAAAAAGAACATAGTAATAGAAAGTTAAGACCACCAAGAGTATTAAATAAGTTACTGGGAATAATATTCCACATGTTATTTGGACATTCAGGAATCTTTTAATCCAGTTGATTTTTATAATTTGGTTAAATGAAGTGAAAGTCAGTACATTTAGGCCTCCTTCAGCTACAGTAAGGGGTTTGAGAGAACAGATCTTTTAACCTTATCAGGTTTATTCTTCCAAATAAATCTGAACAGACTTTTATCGGGTTGGGAGCAAGTGGAGTTGGGTATATCTAGAGATGAGAAAACATAGGCTGCTCTTGACATCCTTCTACTTTGCTTAAAAAATTTCTACCATATGGACATTTCTCTGGCAGACCAATAATTAAACTTCGTTTTGATGGCCTGAATCATTGGGAACATATAAGATCAACAATTTCTCTGGGATTTTTAAAAATATCTTTATACAAAGATAAGTAAAAATGTTTTTGATGGGGATATTACATATTTCAGATTGACTACAGTTTGTAAGGGGCAGAATTTTTATATTTTTTAATGTTTAGTTTTAATCTCAATGCTTTTGAGAATTTTTATATCATAGATAGAGCCAGGGATACTTGTTCATCATTTTCCAGAAAAAAGTCTCGTCTGCTAACTATGATATTTTGATTTCTTTGTCAAATATTCTAATTCCTTTAAAGGGGGTTTGATGTATTAAATAAGTCAATATTTGGGCAACTAGCAAGAAGATGTAAGGTGAGGCTGGGCATCCTTGGTGCACTCCTTTGTCCACATTGAATCTCCGAGAAGTTCCATAGTTCGACAGAGCTATTGTTATTTTTTTATAGTGTTTTCACTGCTTTGATAAAGAAATTGCCAAAATTTAAGAAGGATAAATTCAAAAACAATATTTTTTTCACAAAATTTTATTTAGTAATTTTCTTTATTTTTTAGTTTGTTATTTGAATAACTATTGTGAATTTAGCATTTTCTTTCACTGGAGGATATGAATAATTTTGAGGACAGTATTTGCCTTTAAAGTTGATAGTGTCCTTATTCTACTGACAAACTTTATTTTTTAATCTTTTAATATATGGCAATGAAACCGAAATTGATAACAGATGAACTGTCAGGCATCTTAAAACTTGGCATGTTTGATAAATATGCTTTCTGATGGGCATCTGAGGAATAAGAAACATGCTTCTAGCGAGACTTTAATCTGGGTGTAAAAATATTAAGTCTTATGTGATAATAACTATACAACTACAACCTCAGAATAATCAAAGGAAATAGATATTTATTACTGAAAGTTTGCATTATAATGGACAGTGAATCGCAGGGTTGACCGCTTCAAGATGGCGCTGCCGTTGGACAGCAGCCTGCTGGGACTCCACAGTACCGTGTCCAGTCTACCTATACAAGTCTGTGGGACCAACATACCTGTCAACAGGTGCAGACGTCTGATTGGACGTTAGAGAAAACACCTGATTACAGTGATTGTCTCAAAGTGTTGCTCAACAAAAAATTTAGTTCAGGAGCCCCATCATGCTTTGTAAGCCTACTTGTTTTATTTTTTTGTTTTTAATATTTCTGTTCAATCACAATTCAAAATCAGTGTCATGATGTCCATAATATTTTTTATGTATTACTTTGTTTAATGACAGCTTATGTTACCAACAGCTGATTTTTTTTCCTTATTTAATGGAAGGGTATTAATAATTTTGAGGATGACTGTAAATGCAAATTAATGTAAAAGGCATGTTCGTGTAAATAGGGTAATGATTATCTGAAATGTAAAAACATGTATTGTTCTTTGTCAGAGGACCTCAATGAATCATTTTTCTTTATATAATCGTATTTTCAAGGTAAATATTTACACATCAATGTGATTGTCTAAATAGTGTAATATTGATGATCTAAAATGTGGTTCTTATATCTGTGAACTCTGTTAGACCATCAAGGATCATAATCAATAGAACGCTCTTAAATAGCTTTAAGATGTTAACTTGGTTTAGGTGGTGGGTGAAGACTGTAGGTGGCCCCCCTGTGCCAAATGCATGCTGGGAAACCTGCAGTTTACAGACTGCACAGACGCCGTGCTCACGTTGCATGCGCGTGACGTCACACAATACAGGAAAAACAGTGGAGTTTGTAATTGAGTGTCGTTTGGAGAAGTAATTCTGCCTCATCTGTCCACACAAAGTTCCTCCTCGCCGCTGCCATAGTTGTTTTGACTTTGAAGCGAACAAAGACGAACAATTGTACGCATGCGTGTGGACATGGCGGACAAAGAAAAAGATTGAAATTAAACACTAAAAACTTTAATCAAGTTTCAGCTCCGTGAATTTTGGACACATGGACAGTGTCAGCACTACAGTAGTCTTGGGTGAAAACAAAGCAAAGAGGTCAAACTTTTCCTGCGTTTTGGTTGTTAGACGTTGGTGCTGTCACGAGGATGCAAAAATCCACGAACAATCCGTTCTATTGGCTGCCCCAATCCTGTTGCTGACACTAACTTTTGTCGATAGTAGGAACGTCTGAATAAAACAGACAATAACCAGCTGAGTTTAATCGTCTCCTTCTTCATAAGAAGTCAAAAATCACGTCAGATGCAGACCTTTATCACATCAATAATCAATCGTGTCAGTCACAGATGGGGTGAGTTAAAGGAGCAGTGATGGGTCAAGGAGGTCCAACTCGATTCTGGTTGTAAACCATCTTCAACTCCACCACTCACATGAGTTTCCATCTGTCACCAAAAGTAAATAAAAATAAGTTACGGGTTTTATTGTTTTATTTGAAAGTCTTCAAAATGAAAAAAACAGATAAAAACAACGATCAGCTGATGAACAGTACAGCTCTTCAAACATATCTGTGGGTCTAAAATCCAACTTCCTCCACAACATCTGGATTAAACTGGGTCAGAACCACTGCCTGGGTCAACAGATGAGGGGCGCAGAGGGCGGCTTCTTCAGCATCACTTCAGGATCCGCTGTGGTCTCGGTCCTCTGGACTTTAACAGGAGTCCCGGCACAGTCCTGGTCCTGGACAGCAGCACAGCAACACTTCACAACCAGCCACCCTCATGTTGAGCTTCACACGGTTCAGGTCTGTAAAACTCACCTCTGCCGAGACACCCGCCACGTGCAGGGAACCAGAGGCATCCTGGGAGTTTTCCAAGGTGGGGAAGTCCAGCTCAATATCCATGACATCTCCTAGCTGCAGCTCCTCCAGACTGGAACACAGCCAACAGGATCATGTGACACCCCCCAGCTCTGAAAACCCCTGCTCCCACCAGCTGAGTTGAGTCCAAGTGGGCTATATGCCCGGCTCCACTACTTCCTGAACTTCAGCACCTTTGCTTGCTGTCTTTCATGACTGGACAGACTGATTAACCCAGGTGTGTCTGGTCAGTTACTGAGGTCAGACACACCTGGATTAATCAGTTTGTCCAGTCGACAAACTTCTTTTAACTTTTTAAAGCAGGACTTTAAAAAGTTAAAAGAAGCTTTGATTACTAAAATATTAATAGATTATTATTTTCTATTCGATTAATTCAAATAATTCGATTGTTTCAGCCCTAATGAGATTTGCAGCATTTAAGATTTACTGTAAGCTATTGGATAAAAAGTAGCTGGGGAGCCGTAGTCCTCCAGTATTTCTAGTTTTCTGTGAAGTTTGGAAGCTAATGTGTGGTGGTTTGTTTTTCCGAAGAATTCAGAGATGTAAGACTCGCGGGACCTAAACCACATAGGAGATCATCAGGGGGAAGAGGTAATTAACTCTGATGAGTGATATGGGTAGAGAGGTCTGGCATGTGAGACTGTCCTGCAGGGTTTCCCAGGGCTGGATACCCCCCCCCCCCCTTATCTGTAATGTGGTAGTCATAGCTGTTCTTACGCATCATGAGCAGAGGACTTTCCATGGCCATCATGGAGCGGGGGGTCCCAGGCGTGCAGCCGGACCTTCCACAGCTTGATCTGCTGGTCCCAGGAGCGCCGGCTGTACTTTTTGAACTTGTTGGGAGTCTTTGGGTGAACGCCAGGCTGACGCATATGCCTGAAAACAAAAGTAGGGTCACTTTAAACTGGACAGAACATGGTCTCCGACGAGTTTTATTTTGGATCAACCCACTTTGGAACTTCCTGGATATATCTGTCGTAGGCCAGCGTGTTCTTTCCATAGTTGATCTGCTTTTGTCGGCGCAGCAGCACGGCTTCATCGGTCTCCATGTTTTCGCCTTCTCTGGAGTCACAGCTGCAGCAGACAAAGATAATCACAGATTACGTCCGTTCACTCGTCATGACTGATCCAGGAGAGACTGACGAGTTTAACAGCAGCAAGTTTGGTGTCCAGGCCACTTGGCATATCTTTGGCAAATGTCTTGCCCAGAAAACAGCAGAAGTGACTCATCAACTTAGCATCTCTGACTGCTGCATTAGCCAGCTGTGAGTCCACTTGAAGTTAGTTTCTGTCCACTATATCACATATTACTGCACATTTCTATCATTTAAAGGATAACTTTCTTTCTTCTTTTCTTTAACCTGGACCTTATTTCTAGGAGTTTATACATGCATTCACTCACCGGTAAAATTTCTGTATCACTTTGACTCCTTCTAAATATATTACATCGAGTTGCCCTTCAGCGTACATCCAGTATAATGGGAGAGATGGAGCAGCCTCTCTATAAGGCATTATCTGCAGCAAAACTCCTTTATTTCATCAATTCTTTAAGTAGAATGAATGAACAAGTGAGTACTATTGTCGTGAGTTCAGAGGTTCAAAGTTTTCAGTTTGGTGGTGTCTGGGTAGCGAGCTGCTCTCTCAGCTGAACTGCGGCGCTCGGACTGTAAAGTGAAAACCTCCCAATAACAGAGTTAATTCTGACACAATTAAGGCCCTTTCAGATAGAACGCGTTTTTCGCGGCGTTCACCGCAGGGTAGGGCGCAGAGTCAGCGAAAGAGCACAGCGGCAGCGAGCACGTCAGGCACGCGTTTCTAAGCGACAGACCGGGAAGTGTTTTCTCCCCGGCACGCTTCGTTGTGAGAGATGCAGCTCTTATCGTTGCAGCAAAGCGCTTTTCTCCTGAGGAGGAGGAGATCAGCAGCAGATAAAAGGGTGCGAGTCCTGATCCTGATAACAAGACAGGACTTGGGGGAGTTCAGGCTCATCTGGGAGCTGCATTCTTTCACACAGACCGCTTCCAGGTTTACTTCAGGCTGAACAAGGACCACTTTTTTCCCTGAACTGGCCTCTCCTATTGGACGCACTAGGATGTCGTCACAGCGGGCTGCGCCCAAATTAAAAAAATGTTCAATTCGAGCACAGCGGCGTCAGCGCCACCGCGGTGGCATGCGCCCACCTTGCGCACCGCGGCAGCACGGTACCACATACACAATGAATGGGTTTTCCGCCGTCAGCCTGCACTTGCCACATTCTATCTGAAAGGGCCTTTAACGTTCGACGTAAAATACACACGTTGCAGCATAAGATATAAGACCTACTTATGAAATTTAGGACCACAACTGCCAAATTTATGGATATTTTAAGTTATTAAATGCAGATTTGTAATTTCAAGACTTTTAAGAATTTTTAAGACCCCGCGGGAACCCTGTGATCGCGACGGCGGCGACTGGACCTGATGCAGTCGGGATGGCGGCTGATCCCGATCAGATCCCGGATGCAGCTACTGGACTGGGAAACTCATGCATGAGTCACCCATTCACAAAATGCTAAAAGAGAGTGCTGTGTCAGTCTGGCAACCAGCGTTACTTACTGATGTTTATCTGGTATATTTGTTTAGGCTAAAACGCTACACTGCTACTTTACTCCTTGATAAAACATTAGTAAAGAGAGATACCTCCCAGATGATCCTGAGGAGGTCTTCCTCTCTCTCTGGGTGGCATCTGAGCCGAGGATCCTCCTCCTGTAACTGAACACACATGCCGTCAGTGGACACCCATGAAAACCAACAAGAATCAGAACATGTGGACACAGTTTTACCGCTGCATGTCTCCACGGATGCTCCTCCTCATCTCATCATCCTCCACCTGGCTGCCCCAATCAGATCGTCTGGAAACTGGTCCCGCACTCTCTGGAGTGATGAAACTACAGAGAAAACACAAACGGTACATAAACACACTGTTGCCACCTGCAGGTGTTTGGGTCACACGACTAGGTGTGGTCACCCTCTGTGGCAATTAGCTACATTTCTCCAAAGTAGAAAAAAGATATTCTCATCTGGAAACCAGGGCCTGGTTTTTCAAAAGTGATCCGTTCCGGATTTGGACAGCGAGTTGGATAAAATCTTAAAGTTGTGTTTTTCAAAAGTAAAAATGGCTTACAGATTTGGATTAGATCAGGTAATCCAATCCTGGTTTTGATCCAGATCAAACCTTGAGTTTGTGTTTGTCAGAATTTTGTATTCGGATTGGGATCACTGTGATCCAGAAAAGATGGATTAAACTAAACCCATCTGAAGGGTGAATTCAGTCTGGATTTTAGACCCGAAATGTAATCAAACCTTAACATTTGATCAAAAACACTTTAGTTGGATCATGCAGTGCAGCCTACATTAAATCCTATTCATCTGTAGGGTTTTATTTCAATTTGTTCAACAATCATACTAATGGGGTGAGGAAGGCTATATAGCCTGTTTAGCTTTTGAATACAGGTCTACAGCTAAGTACACGTTTGTGTAATAAAACTCCCCAAACAGTTCTTTTCACTCAACTCTACTGTTCTACTTGTTGCTCCTCACATATTGTTCATTTCCTATTTGAGCTCTTTGCCCAACAGCAGGTCTGATTTCAGTAAGAAAAGGAAAACTTTGACATAGGTCAAAGAAATATGTATAGTGTTATAGAAGAGGTATTTGACTTGAACCGTAATATTGACGAGCAGATCAAGGAGAATTAGTCTGCAAATTAAACCTTCCACCTTAGGAAAGTACAACAGTGGTGTGTTTCATCTCAACACTTACTCTTCTGTACACTTAAACAGGCACCTGGAATATTATCATTACAATATATCACCTGGAATATTAATTTCACACCCAAAGTTTGACGCTGGTTCACATAAAATCAGATGCTGACATTTAGAGATAGGGATGGGTACCCAATTCGGTACTTTTATTGGTACCTACCGAACTCTGTTGGTACTACCAGGTACCGATTCACGTAAAATCAAACGGTACCATGTTTCGGTATCTAAATGCATCATTTTTAATGTGAGGTAGTGGAAGAGTTTGTCATTTCGTTGTCGCACGTGAACGTTGCATCGCACGCATGACATCGGCAGCAGCGGCCGCGTGTTCAGTCAGAACCAGCAGCTGAATGAAGCTTTCCTGCTTCACTTCCCTAAAACATCAAGTTCGCTGCAAAATTTGTGATACAAGCAGTGGAAACACGTCTGATCTGAGGAAGCAGCTGATTAAACACAACATTCCTCTCAAAGCTCAGTTCCTCGTCTGCACCCCGCAGAAAGAAGAGGAAGAAGTCAGACAGCGCCTCAGCGGCTGAACAGATGTAATTGGGGGCAGATAAAAACCAGTAGGGCTCACAAACTGCCGTTCAAGAACTTAAAGGGGAAGTTCAGGATTTTTGACATAGGGCCTCATTTATAAGTGAGCCACAATGCTACTGATCACTGAAGACGGTTTCAACATATTTCATTCCGTTATTCTAGTTCCAGTGGGTCGCCAATGCTAATGCTAGTGGAAGTCAATAGGAATCTGCTAGCCTGTCATTAATAACAATCTTATCCACTCCACAGAACATCCAAGGCAAATAATTTTAACTTCAGACTATCTGTGTAAATGCCGTGTTAACAGAATAATGTTACAAATAAAACTAACCTGCGTTTCGTTGCATTTTGATTGTTGCTGCTGAGAAACTTTATGAAGTTTTACTTCCTGTATTTGGCAGCAGAGTGATGTCATCTGCTGCTACGTGCATAAAGGGATCTGATTACACAAATATAAAGTCTAAAATATGACCACGTCTGAAAGGCATGAGGATATGTCGGATTTTAAAGATAATTTTTAACTTTTTTCATCAAACTAACTGTCACCATTTCTCTATCAACCAGAATACTCTGACAAAGGTAGTAAGCTGGTAAGAAACTAGTTCCTCAATATGTAATGCAGAATTTGTCATACAAGGCTAGTTTTACTAGTTTAACACATGAGTTTACTAGTTTAACACGGCATTTACACAGATAGGCTTGCTGATTTGCCTCGGATCTTCTGTGGAGCAGATAAGATTGGTTTTAATGACAGGCTAGCAGATTCCTATTGACTTCCACTAGCATTAGCATCAGCAACCTCCTAGAACTAGAACAACGGGATGAAATATGTCAAAACTGTTTTCACTGATAAGTAGTTTTCTGGCTCACTTGCAAATGAGGCCCTATGTCAAAAATTCTGAACTTCCCCTTTAATATGATGTGAATATTTACTGAGTTTACCATCAACCAAGACAGTGAACCAGTTTGGGGCGACGCGCAGGTCACGTCTCTCCCTCCCTCCCTCCCTCCGCTGCATCCCACATCTTATTAAAGGAGTCATCACCCAGAAATCCCACTTTTCACGTTAAAACATGTGTATTGGAACAGGACCTCAGTTATAACATGCCAGAAACTCCGGAGAGTGAAAGTGACTTCGTCTTTGAGTGCGGGCTCTCTCTTCTCACCAGAATCGGCCACAAGCACGCACTCTTCACAGTACGCGAATTGAATTTCTTTCTCCGAATGATGTGAACTAGAGAGGCTGCTAGCTGCTAAGCTAGCCTCTTTAGCACCACCTGAATGCAGCTGATTACCTGCCAGAGTAGACCAGCTTTGTCAGAAAGGACGCCGGCGACAAGGAGGAGGAGGAGGAGGGGGGAGATTGCCATGCTGAGTTGCTTCGGCAGAAATTCAGCAGTTTTCAGTGCTCTAACAGGAGGGACAGCTTTACCAGGGAGCAGTGGATTATATTTATCGGTGAAGATGTGCAGTCGGTAAGTGTTGCTGCTTGTGTAACTTATTATCTTTTGTGTAAGAGACCAGTAAACGAGCGGACAAGCGGCTAATGTAGCTACAGAAGCTAACAGTGTTTGGTTAACTTCACGTCGGACGTCCGCTCCTTATATTCATCAGAGTCCAGCCCTTTTACTCCGCGGATCCTCTCCATCAACCGCACCGTTACGTTTTTATCACGTTTTTCTCTGCTGGGACATCATTTCCTTCACCTGCTCTGTCCTGATAAAACTTTGTTTTGGCTTTTACGTTTGCCTCGTGAACGCGCTTACAGACAGGTCTAACTCTTGTGCGTATTCTCGCTCGCGACAAACAATAGTTGAGGATAAAAAGAGGTTAAAATGAGCTCATTAAATTTTCCTCCCACCCTACTAGAATTAAAAATTCATTTGAAGATAATTTAAGAAGGATTATTGATGTAAAACACTCGGTTATGACACCTTTAATATATTAGTTAAAAATCCTATGTTGAGAATGAGAAATAAATCTGTTATTGCCATATAAACACACATAAAAGTACCGAAAACTAGACACGTTTGGTACCGGTACCAATTTGCAGGTACCGAAAGTTGGTACCGTATCGATTCAAATGTGAAAGGTACCCATCCCTTCTTGTATGCCGTTTTCTTTGTGTCAATTTTCGAGCGAGCAATACAACATCTGCACGTGCGTATCTCTCTCTCACACATTCCAGATTTATCTGCACGTGCAGATAAATCACTAGACACCCTTAATCATGACAGGCAACATGTTGGATCACAGTTTATAATAGAGATAGATCGGTAAATCAGATAGCTTTTCAGTTTTTCATGGAGGATATGTCTTAAAGTCTTCTGAGCCCGACTTCTGAGCAAATGGGAAACATTTCTAGCCTACTGGAACATCACGTTAGCTTAGCAGCATGACAGCTAGCTAGCTGCTCCAGACGTAGACCACTATTTGGAGGAAAATGTCGTGTTTTGGTGCTACAGTTTATTCAGAAATAAAGTCTTCCTGTAAAAGCTTATCCAGACATTCTCTGATTTATAGAAGACCACCAAAGATCATACAAATGCGCACGGGAAGGTAAAACCTGCAGACGCGACACTAAATAATTTGCATGTGCAAATTATTAGCTGTTAAACTGGGCCGGATCAGACAGCTGAAAGAGGGCCCTCGCCAACACACAGCTCCTGGAGTAAATGGTGAAACTTATCACACTCAGAACACTTGGAATTATCTGGTGAACCAGACATGGAGCAGAGGTGCCCGACGACGACATTCCCTAGCTTTATCACATAAAGCCGAGCCGCTCTCTCTACTGCATCTGCCATGGTGCAGACAGACCAGTGACAGGAAAATGAAAAAGGAGGGGGTCCTCCTGAGGCGTGTCGAGCGCGCCTTGGCTGGACATCCCTTTGCCACGTGTCGGGGCGTCAAGATGCTGGAAATCAAGCGTCTGACTTTTTAGCGACCCAGCGTCCAACTTTTGGCGTCAGGCGCGATTTTGACGCCCAAATCGCATTTGGTGTGTACACAGCTTACAAGTGAGGAATTCCAGGGCTAGTTAATGCCTGGATGGAAGTGAGTGTAGTCTATAAACACAGAAATACAGAGCCATGAGGAACATTTGTTTGGCAAATCAACACATTCAAGGTATTAATTATTACTAATAAATCCCTTACAGTTAGGACAAAACATGCATGTGTTCAAGGCTAACAGTTACAGTAACTGGCATGTAACAGATCAGCTAGCTTAATAGCATAAAAAAGGCACATGGTGAATAGAGGAAGACTTCTGAATAAGCACTGAAGGCTAAATAAACATCTTGCTCAGGCAGAAATACAACTAGTTACTTACAGTTCTTCACAGACGCACACAGTTCACCATATTCAACTGGCAAGAAGTCAGTTGAATATGAGAGAGGAGCACGAGGAGAGACGAGGAGAAACTGTCCAACAGTCTCTCCTCGTGCTCACTGCTGCTCATAAGTTTAATTTCTTCATCCTGACATCGTGTGCTCAGTAACGCAGCTGCACACTTATGCCACAAGGTGGCACTCACGCTGCATCAACAGCCTGTCCAACGTGGCAGATTTCACAATGATAAAGAATCCTTCAAAACATTCCTAATCCAGAAGGTGATCCGGATCACCACCAAAATTTAAAGGGACTTGAGGCAAGATTAAGAAATGAATCTTGCAACTGGCGCTTCAGGTAACTGCAGCCACGAGCCAAGCCGCCACGGGAGCGTGCACAAACTGAAGCTATAATGTTGTTTACAACGCTTTTTCTTCGTAGTTACACTTTTTAGTGTCTTTCAGTTGATTTGGATCATTTGCTGACCACAGAAGAATCCATAACTATCGCTACAGTGTTTGAATTTACCGCAACCGTCTTCTTCCTGTATCAAAATTGTCGGGGATGCGGATCCAGCGTCATTTGGCGTCACATCCGCAGGACAGCGCGGGAAATTCGGCCACCGAAATGCAGCGCATTATGCAGTACACAGCCTGTTTAAGTCTCATCCATTTTCAATGACAGGGCTAGTATTGTTCGCACGTATAAAATGCTCAAGCTCAATTTGTTCAACTTGAGTGAATTGGCGAAAAATGCTCTATTCGTGCAACAACTTCTTGATTCGATGACCCACTGTGACTGAAATTAACTTTTTTGTAACCTGCAGTGAAAAACCACCAGAGAACCATCAGAGTTCAGACTAGCTTACACTCGGGACACACTGCATGCGGAAGCGCGCTGAAGCGCAACGCACCGCTTTTCTCATCGACGTCGCTCCTCTTTCTGTCCACATCGAACGTGTACAGTCGGCAGCAGTCCTGCTTCTCTGCTGTGCTTCTAGAGCTAATAATTCCACAGTGGCTACATCTCCTGTTCTTTATTTATACTATTTACAAGCAGAAGGCTGACATTTCTGTGTGTGACTCTTTCCACATGCATTTTCAATACATATGAAGACATAATTGACATGTTATTGGATTTATTAAAAGGAGATTGGGTTTTAAAGCTTATCTGGGTGTTTTTACTTTGTAAATGGGTAATTTTGATAGAATTATCTCATGTTCCTGCTTATTTTCCTGCCTGTCTGGACAAATTCGGCCGCGGCTTGTGCAGAAAATAGAACAGAAGGCGAAACGATTGCTCCACGGCACGCGCCAATTTTAACGCTGCAGCGCACCACGCAGTGCACCTCGCAGCGCACCTCGCAGCGCCTGACATGGTTGACACAGTCTGTTAACAAGTGCGCCGAACTGAAACTGCTGCGCCTCGACGCGCTTCCGCATGCAATGTGTCCCTTGTGTTCTCTTAAAAGTCCATTTTTCTCAATAGGGCTCCTTTAAAGCTCTCTGGGCTGCTCTCAAGCGACAACCTCCGGTGGCCAACTATGACGCCACCCGGAAAAAGACATTTTTTGTAATCCTCCCTTCATCCGCTAGGGGAAGGCTGCAAGACTGAGCAAATCCCCATCGACTCCCATGTTAAAAACACCACCTTCACAGCAGAAATAAACATGTTTACAGTCTGGTTCAAAATATCATTTCAGGTTTATTAGGTCAAGTTTACCTTCAAGTCAACTGTGAGGGGGGTGAATTTTTTTTATAATTCATTCGTTTAGATATTATTTATTCTTGAAATTACACATAATTAGGGGCGTGTCCTTATGATTGACATGTGGCAGACTGGAAGCTCCGCCTGCCGACCGGAGGCTCCTAGTTAGCTCCTTCTTTGCTCTCAGTTTGTAGCAGAGTCGCACAACGGTGGTTTTTAGTCAGCGAATAGCAAGTCTAAGTGTGTCTTACCTTAATCCCGCCACTTAGGGGGCTTATCTTTGTTAGCTCCTATTAGTTTCGAGTTAGCTCAGTTAGCGTTTACCCCAGAGTACGTTAGCTGTCAATCATTTGCCCTGCGGCCGCGCTGTGCCCATTTAAGCATTTTCCGGGAGTGACGACACACGTGACACGGCAAGATGGCGATGGTAAGACACGCCCAACTGGCTTCATTTTTGCTCTTCAGAAACCAACGGGTGACGTAGCAGAGGGTTCGTCCCTCTCTCTTAACGGTCTGTGGTTGCCCTGCTTATTTATGGAGGAACGGTGTGTGGCTTTAGTGCAACAGTTACTTTTCTGTAATTCAGTACGCCACCGTTACATAGCGAACATGAATACATGTGCCCCTACTCCGATGTTAACAGTGACCTTAGTCTGAATGATGACCTCACATTTCATCCAGCTTTTACATCACTGAACAGAGGCTGGTGTGACAGTCTGCAGCAGAGGAGAATGTATGCAACCTGTTACATACTGCACCATCAAGACAACCTTATTTCCTCCTCTTATCACCCCGCCCCCCCATACCCCACCACTCTCCTCATCATCATCATGCCTCACATCCCTCCATCGTTTCTTTAGCCCCCCATCAGTCCCACACTAGGACATCTCCACTTGCTACAGCAGTGACTGAAAGACTTACAATGGAAAAGCAGAACAAGTTTTTGAAAAAGACAGTAAATAGGTCCAGGTGTGTACACGCTACATAAATAACTATAACAACTAAATTAACAGCAGCTAATAACAGCTAACATTGGCTAACAGCAGCTAAATATCGGCTAACAGGAAGTAAAAATCCTTAACGGCTGCTTAAAAGCTGCTGACACCTGCTAACAGCAGCTAACGTCGGCTAATAGCTAGTGAAAACCCTTAACAACAGCTAACATCAGCTAACAGCAATCAATAGCAGCTAACGTCGGCTAATAGCTAGTAAAAACCCTTAACAACAGCTAACATCAGCTAACAGCAATCAATAGCAGCTAACGTCGGCTAACAGCAGCTAATAGATAGTAAAATCCCTCAACAGCAGCTAAAAAAGAAAACTGCTAAAAGCTGCTAACACCGGCTAACAGCAATTAAGCTTGTCAAAGTTATCTATGAAATCATCCTAGATTAGCATCAGTAGTAGAGCTTTCCACTATGCTGGTGTCCGAGGTTAAGGCTGCATAGATCAATAGTGCATTATAGATAATAAGGTATCAATACTGCATAGATGAGCAGGCGAAGCTAAGAATCTGTGATCTGGGGTGTACCTGGAGTGTCTGCCGTCAGAAGGTTCGTGAGCTCCGCAGTCATCACCGACTCCACCGGGGCTCCTCAGGCTGCCATCGTTCCCCCTCTTCCTGCAGTGGGACCACCTGGACGGGCCGCTGCTGCTGAGGTGGCGGTCGCAGGCTGGGCTGGAAGGTTGCAGGAGTTTAGTATGACCATATCCTGACCGACCGGACACACTGAGAGCGGGCCAGAAACTAAACTAACCGAACATGTACATTATGGTTTTAGAGTTAAACTAAGCAGCCGAGTGGTGTCCAGTCTGAATAAGTCTGCAGGGCTGTCAGGCCTTCTGTAACAGGGACAGGAGCCGTTTACATCCCGGCTTTGGAAGAAACTGATCATCAGAAGAGCAGGCTGAGTGATCCGGATCTGGGTCTGACAGCAGGGGACAGTCAACAGGATGATCCCGCCATATACCTCCTATTTACGATCATCTTCATCATGTCTGAGGCCACAGCTGGCCAGTTGATAAAACCAGTGTCCTTACACAGACTGGGGGCTAAACCAGTTCCCTCCACTTACACCTACAGTTGGTTACAGAACCTTTAACGGACCTGCATCGTGATCCGGAACCCAACTCGCTTCTGACTTAGAGACAAAAACAAGATGATGGACAGAGATGATGTAATGTATCATTAAATTCTGGCCGAACCTGTAGTTCTGTTCACTCATCTCTTCTTCTTTGTCGTCCTCTGAAACCGCCTGTTCGCTCCTCAACCAACAACCGCGAAACACGAAAGACGCGCGCCACCAAACAATCCGCCGGGTCATGTGACCGGAAACAGACGTCTTTTTTTCTCTTCTTCATTTCGAACAAATAAAGGATCATCAACACAATGACAAATATCAGAATACGATAATAAAGTATAAAATAGCCACATGAATTGACTTTATTGGTGTTAAAGTCTTGCAGTCTACAAAGTACAATACATAAAGTAAAGAATAAAATAAATATCTTAATAAATACGAGCAAACACTTTTTAAAAAATAAAAAATACATTCAAACACATACAACAAAAGGTCTGTTACAGCAAAAGGAAAAATAAATGTAAAAATATAACAGAGGAATCTGCTTCTGAGATAAAGGTAGAGTCCGGAGTATCCCCCCTGAAAATGAACGCTAGATAGTCCATGGGCCAAAGTTCAAAAGGTCACTTATTGGTACCATTCAGAGTGCCAAAATCTAGTAACAATTTTGAAAAGGTGCATGTCCATAGAAGATGTTTTGGTATGATAACCCATCCTAAGTGGTAGCTTTGTCATGGTTATCATCACATGAAGTTCATCAACCACTACAAGAAATTGGACTCTAGTGCATGTTCTAATTAAGGCAAATTTTTCAGACCTTTCCTCATCTTTTATGTGGACATGTTTGGTATCATTTCAGAGGAAAGATTCAGAGCTTTCATTTCAAATTAGTTTTGCACCTCTTTAATAAATAAAGGCTAGATGTCACAGGGACTCCTCAAACTGTCAACAACGATTATCTTTTCACAATTTCTGCCTAAACTGTTGTTTTCCTTTAAGTATTGTGAGGAGAAGTAACAACCCTGATGAAAATAACAAACAGTAAAATACTCACAGGACTGACAATTCAGGAAATGTATAATCTTCCCATATTATCCCAATATTAGGGATGATTGTGGGACTGAAAGTAGAACATGGCCCAGGCGAGAATTTTCACCTACTATCACCTTTAAAAAAAATTTTTAAAAAAGCATTTATTTTTAGATATTTCAACTTGATAAACCTTCCGTGGAACACGAACAGTAATTGTTGTGGTAAAGTGCTATTTCACATATTTTTCATGTTGATAAATGATAAAGAAAGCCCTCATTTCTTGTCTTAGAGTGCCATCTAGTGGCGGTTTGAGGCAGCATTTGTCATATTTCAATGTGGCTTATTTGGATGACGGGCTCTGATTTGATCATGACTGGTTTATATTGATTTAGTTCAATATGTTAATTTATGTTTATGTTTCTTTATTTTCTCTTCATTCTGTAGAAACCACACCATAACCTCTTGACACCACTGTGTATGGTGAATAAACCACAATCTAACTCAATCTCTGGATCTGCGTCTCCTTCTAGCAGAGGACACAGCAGTAGCACATCACACCAACTAATTGATGTGCATCATTCTTTACAAAGTGGTCCTTCGAGCCGGATGTGCTTTACCTGCTGCATCTCATGGCTACATCCAGAGATTATGATGACCCACAAAGTCCTCGTCCTAGTCGGATTTGTAGAATCCCAGGACATCTGGAGGACTATGAGTTATTTTATCCTACATCTAGAGCAGCACCAGCGATCGCCAGACAGAACGATGTTCCTCCAGGACCGTTGGACTCCAGGTATATGAGGAGACAGGACATTGAGGAGATTAGATGGCAGGGGATGGAGGATTGCATGATGAGTATTCAGCATCAGATGAGGGACCTTCAACTTACTGTAGCTGAATCACGTGACCCACTCATTGTCATAATCATACTCTGGATCTTGTCCTGACATATGGCATTGGCAGTGAGGAACTGAAAGTTTTTCCTCATACCCCTGCTCTGTCTGATCCCGTCTTAATTACTTTTGAGTTTACTTTACTTGACTACACAATGGCTGAGAATAAATTCCATTACAGTAGATGTTTATCAGATAGTGCTGTTATCAAGTTTAAAGAATTTTTTCATCACTATTCACTATTTCATCACTCACTACAAGCCTGTATTACAATGAGGAGCTGAAAAATATTTTGAACACGTGTATAACATATTTTTTGTTGTCTGTGAGAAGTTTCCCTCATGTTGATCCAGACAAGCTTGACCAATGGATGTCTAATATAAGACGACAACACTGGACCCCTAACCAGTCGTCTCGCCTGTGCAGAGAGTCATCACTTCACCACTGATTTCAGGGTACTGAGACCTTTTTACTTTGATTTAAATGGTTAAAATTACAGGATTGACTTTAAAATATTGATATAGACATACTTTACTGTGTCCAACATTCATTCATTCTGTACAGTGTGTTCAACATAAACATAACATAATAATTATAATATACAAAAATACAAGTGTGTATGTATATAAAAACATGTTCATACTGTTGATTCCATAAAAAATTTTGAGAATTAAATTGAGTTTTAATTGTTTGGGTACAGGTAAGTGTTGTCATGGTGAATCCAAACTTGACTTGATAATAATTTTCATCTTTATGTTTCAGGTGGAATTGCTGTTTGATCTTTGTTTTCTTCTTCCCCTGGGTCCTGTGTTGGTGGGGGGTCACTGACAGCTGTGGCCTCCAGCTGTCTTTTAGGTGGGTGCACGGACATCCTGGCATCGGGCTGTTTTGCTTCTCTGCTCTCTGGAGGCTGCGTGCTCCTTGAGGCCCTTCCAGTGTGCATCTGACATTCGGAGGAGCCACAGTTGTACTTGAATGGTAACTTGCAAAAACACAACTCACCCTGATGTTTTACACACATACTCACAAATACCAATAAACCCACAAACACTCACACATGCTTTTTGTTGAGTTAATTGTTGTTCGTGGTTTACAGCGGGGTCTCCAAGTCCGGTCCTCGAGAGCTACTATCCTGTAATTCTTAGGGCATACTCTCTCCAACACACCTGAATCACATAGCTGTGCACGTCATTCAGCTCTGCAGAGGTCTGGTACTGAGCCATTCATTTGATTCAGGTGTGTTGGAGAAGGGATGCAACCAAAATGTGCAGGGTCGTAGCTCTCGAGGACTGGAGTTGGAGACCCCTGGTTTACAGAGTTGCACCTTGTTTACATAGTTAGACTTTGTTTACAGTGTTTTCTTGGACTGTTATGCCATGTCTTCTTTACAGGTGTAGCTGCTAGCTTCTGTTTGGTTTTGACTGCCCATTTATATTGGTGGTTTTCTTTCCCTCTTGTTTATGTCTACACTCTTTCTCTCATTCAGTGTCGGCTGTATGGAACACAAGTCCTTTGAGTCTAATCAGTTAGACTTAACAGAGTTTAATCATTTGTTTAAAATGAACTCTGCACAACTTTGATTCTCCGAATCATCATTCCATGTCCAGTGTAACTCTGCAGGTCTTTTAATATCAAGGGATGATGAGTATTTCACAGTAAATGTACATCAGCTTTTTCTGCCACTTTTTTCTTATCCAGGTACTGTCCCTGTGTTTTTTTTTTTATTTAATAAAACAATGACAGACTAATGACGTTTCTGTTTTTCCTTTTAGACAACATGAAATGAAATGAAATGAAATGAAATGAAATGAAAAATACTTTATTCATCCCCGAAGGGAAATTCAGTATTGTAAAAGCTCACTTTTTTTTTTTTTTTTAATAAACAAAAAGTCAGTTAGTCTTGTTCTTTAGGGTGATGGTTGCTGGCAGGAATGAATTCCTGTATCTCTCCGTCCTACAGCGAACTTGACGCAGCCTCCCACTGAACACACTCTGTTGATTCTTCACCGTGTTGTGGAGAGGATGGGAAGACTCCTCCATCATCTTCATCAGCTTGTGAAGCATTCTTTGTATATAAGATGTACAGAGGCATGGCTTGGTTTTGTGACACTGCAGCCTCCAAGGTGTATTTAGGTGTTACCAGGCATAATGATGTTTAAATGATGAAGAAAAGTCAAAAGGTAATTGGTTGAGAAATTATTTCATTGACTTGGAATGGAGCTATTTCAGAAACAAGTTAGTATTATTGCTTGAAAGAATTTTCAGTCATTTTTTAAATAAATAATTTTAATTGTCATTTTTATTGTGGTTTGGGGGGAAGAAGGGCAAAGTTGTTAACAGTGTTACAGCTACATGTAATTGATAAAGATAAAAAGATGTAATGAAAATTATATATCAACTACACATTAGCCACAACAGTCAGGCCTACATTTCTACATTTTACTTTAAAAAAAAGTCCTACAAGCCAAGTTCAAAAGCAGTGATGCTCCCAGCTGTGAGCCTTTCACTGCCTTTGGAGGTGGTCTTTGAGGAAATCTGCTAATGTTGTTATAAAGATATCATTTCTCCTAGTTTTGAAATGAACTTTGATGAAAATAGCCCTGGACTGTCATGTTTAATGTGAGGATGGGCAATAATGGCACCATTTACGCTACCAATAAATGTAGCCATAACACTGCTGACCAACCTCCTGGCCTTGACACATGCCCTCCATCTGCTCCTCTGGGTGATGGCTGAGAAGAGGGGGGACATGTGGGGGTGCTGCAGGTCGAGCTGGAGCAGATCCTCCTCCATGATGTCACCACCACAATGTTTGATGAGGGCATCAGGAGCTGCTCTTCCTCACAGGGAAAAGAAGAGGAGAAGGCCTTTCCATCGTCCACCCCAGCCGGACCAGGAGATCCTGACATCACGGAGCCCCAGATTTCCTCCGGTCTCTGAAGCTCTCTGGGCACCACCGCGGATGTAGCTGTCCCCAATAAATGTTGTCTACAAGGACAGAAAAAATAGTATAATGAATGACTGAGTTGATGATGGTTGAACAGCTGGATCAGCTGAAAGTACTCTCACTATCCTATGTTGTTAAATAACAAGAAAATGGGCAACAGCTGACAAAAACACATTTATGGCCTACATCATAATAATTAATGTTAGATAAATAAACAATATAATAAATTATACATTTCAATGTGGAATCCGCAGTCTGAAGTTGCCAAAACGGGTACTTACAGTTTTTACTCTGCATAGCGGATTGGAGGCAGCCATCGTGACCTTTCAGAGCTACTGAATGAAAGTTGTAATAAAAGGATAACTCGTCACATCCTAAACCTTGATCAACATTGGTAAAATTTGCAGAAATTAAAAAACAAAACAAAAACATTAATATAAACAGTGCTTAATCTGCTGCAGCTGTGAGCAGTTTTTTCTTGAATGAAAGAGCTTTCATTCAGTAGCCTATAATTAAAAAACAAAATACGAACAAGTAAAAACATAACTACTATCTCATAAACTAGTCATAACTACATTAAATCTTAATTGAAAATCTTGAGTAAAGGAAATAAATTATTTCTAGTGACATATTAAGTTACGAATTTAAAATGTGCGGCGTTATCCAGTGGCTGGGAGGCAGTGCAGAAAGAAGGAAAAGGTAAACCGCGCGGGCGTTAGCCTGCTGCTAACGGCGCTCTTTAGCTTTAGCCTGTCTACCTCCGTTAGCTTCGGGTTAGCTTAGTTAGCTTAGCTGCGGGAAGCTCGGAGTTTGATGGGTCCCAATTATTCATCCACCACGTTTACAGGTCCACCTCTTTGCCCATTTCTGTATTTTCCGCGAGTGATGAATTCCAGATTCCCAGATGTTTAGCATAGTTAATTTACTAGAACACCTATGTGCAAGATGAGAAAATTAAAAAATATTAAGAGTTGAAATGAAAAATGAAAAATACTTTATTTTTCCCGGAAGGGAAATTCAACATTCTAAAAGCTCTCTTTTTTTCTTTCTTTTTTTTTTTTTTTTAACAACATCACATTAATATGAAATAACAACATAACAATAATAAGTCAGTCAGTCAGTCTTGTTCTTTAAGATGATGGCTGCTGGCAGGAATGAATTTCTGTTTGGAATGAGTTTGCTAAAGGAAAAAAAACGGGGTTTTTTGGGGTTTATTTTTTTTGAAAAATTTACCACCAAAAAAAAAAAAACTCCCTAAAAAAAAAAAAATGAAAAATATCTTAAGAAAAAAAAAAAAAAAAAAAAGGGGGCACAAAACACTCTACACCACAAAAAGCGCCCCACGCGCTCCACCCAAGGGGCGTCTCAATCCCAAACAAAACAACCCCCCTCGCAAAGCGGCTCGCGGCCTGGGGGGGGGGGGGGGGGGGGACCCACCAAACGGCCAAAAAAAACAAAACACGAGGGCCGAGCGAGGGCGCGCCACCGAACCCGGCCCCGCCCGCGGCGGGCCGGTGTTCCCCAAGCGAGGGGGGCGGAAAAAAATAAATAAGCAAAAAGACGTTGGGGAAAAAAAGCAGAGAAAAAAATAAAAAATAAAAAAAAAAAAATAAAAAAAAAAAAAAAAAATTTTAAAAAAAAAAAAAAAAAAAAAAAAAAAAAAAAAAAAATGTATCTCTCCGTCCTACAGCGAACCTGACGCAGCCTCCCACTGAACACACTCTGTTGATTCTTCACCGTGTTGTGGAGAGGATGGGAAGAATCCTCCATCATCTTCATCAGCTTGTGCAGCATTCTTTTCTGAACAATCAGCTCCAGCGGCTCCAGAGTTATACCCAGCACAGAACCAGTTTTCTTGATCAGCTTGTTTAGTTTCTTCAAGTCTCTGGTTCGGATGCTGCTGCCCCAGCAGATGCTGCAAAGCTGATTGCACTTTCCACAACAGACTTATAGAAGATCTGCAACATCTTGGTGCAGACGTTGAATGATCTGAGGGTGATGATGATCAAATGATTTTAGCTGCACAACAACCCAATTGTTGTACTGTTTTTGTTTTATATGTTAAACAATTTAGGGTATTAAAGTTTATTTTATGCCATAACTATGGAGACTTTATCAACAGTTTGCAAGTTGTTAATTTTACTTTTGTCTGTGAATTCACACGTGCGAATCTACCGGTGAAGAAACAGATCTTCAATTATCATCTCTCCAGAGAAAGACGAGTCATTGAGAATTAATTTGGCATTCTAGTGGCAAGGCAGCGGATCGGTCACTGGAATGCCTCCCTGACAAAGCAGTGGACATTGTCAAGGATTGTCTTGTGTTGCATAACTTTTGGACCTACACTGATGAAAGTAATGCTGAAGCCAGCAGACACATCCCTGCAACTTTTGTGGATGTGGAGAGGGCAGGGTCTGCTCAAGCTGGGGAGTGGCGAAGAGTGGTTGCAGGGGGCAACCCACTGGAAGTCCTACAGCCCCACCAACTTTCCAAGGCACAGTCCACCAGTGCAGCCCTCGCCGTTCGTACAGATCTGACAAACTTCTTCAACTCTGATGTTGGCATGCTGCCGTGGCAGAAAGATGTTGTTCGTCGTGGACAGCTGAACTTAGTTTTATCTTCCCTCATTGTGCTCACATTGATGTGTATGTTGATTCCAGATGTACATCTTAACCTATTATTGTGTTTTGCGATGTGCATACTATAGGAGATTGAATTGTTGAAGGAAAGGAATAAATACATGAACAATGAAGTGCAAACAAATCACTTTAAAGCAGAACTCAGTAACTTCAACTCGCGGCTCCCCCTATGGCGTCCTTTTACTGTCGTAAAGGTCATACACCCCCTACACCCCCACAGCACACAGACGGCTTCTCTACCTGTCTTTCCTCTATTTTGATCCCTGGATATATGTCTAAGCTTTTACTAGCTTGTTGATGCTACTTTGCTGCGTTGGTAGCAGCACCTCGTCTCCCTCTGCTCAAAGCAGAGTCCTGTCTCTCCTGCAATGGGACGTTTTACCCGCGTTTTGTGGGTAAATATGTCGTGGATTATATTTTTCTCTGGTGTTGGCGGGCAGCAGGTAAGAATACAAACTTTTATTTACTCTATGTGGACATGACAAGTGATTATGAGCCTGAAGCAGTGATGCTTCACCCGGCGACCGGCGCTTCAGGTAACTGCAGGCACGAGCCAGAATTATTAGGCAACTTAACAATAAACAAATATATACCCATTTCATTTATTTATTTTCACCAGGGAAACCAATATAACAGCTCAACATTCACAAATATACATTTCTGACATGTATATTGTACTTTCAAAAACAATATCAAAAACAAAACAAAAACAAATCAGTGACCAATATAGCAACCTTTCTCTGCAAGGACACTCAAAAGCTGCCATCCATGGATCCTGTCAGCGTCTTGATCTGTTCACCACCAACATTGCGTAGCAGCAACCACAACGAGAGAGGGTCTGCCCTCTTGAAATCTAATAAAGGGAAGGTATGGGGAGAAGGGAAAAGGAGGAGTATAGTTTTTTTTTTGGGGAAAAAAAGGGGGAGGGGGGGGGGCAAGAATGACCCCCGGGGGGCACGGGGGGAAAAAATAATAAAAAAAAAAAAAAAAAAAAAATTTGTTTGGTTTTTGGAAAAAAATTGTAAAAATAAAAAAAATGCAGAAGAGAAAAAAAAAAAGAAACAAAAAAAAAAAGGATAAAATTATTTAATAAGAAAAAAGAAAGAAAAAAAAAAAAAAAAAAAAAAAAATAAGAAAAAAAAAAAAAAAAAAAGAAAAGGAAGGAAGATAAAGGAGGGAAAAGGGAGAAGAGGGTGGGCAAAGAAAAAAAAAAAAAAAAAACTCAAAATAAAAAAAAAAAAAAAGAAAGGAAAAAAAAATTTTTATAAATATATAAGAAAAAAAGAAAAAAAAACAAAAAAAAAAAAAAAAAAAAAAAAAAAAGCGAGGGGGGGGGGGGGGGCAGGGGGGAAAAGAGGAAGAAAAAAAAAAAAAAACAAGCTAGCAGGAATATTGAGAAGAAAAAAAAATAACAAAGGAGGAAACTTAAAGAAAAAAAAGGAAGAAGAGGGAGAGAGGAGAAACAGTTTCTTTTTTTTTTATATTTTTATTTTTTTTAATAATATATATATATATATATATATATATATATATATATATATATATATATATATATATATATATATATATATATATATATATATATATATATATATATATATATATATATATATATATACATATGTGCATGTGTGTCTTACATGTAGGTGTGTATGTGTGTGTTTGTGTGTGTAATCGTTTTTTTTTTTTTTTAAATAAAACAAACAAACAAAAAATTAAATAGTCATAAAATCAATGGCCTGGTTCACCAGCCTGACCAATGCCATGTATGACTTGCCATGTGTCTCATACATGGCGTTGGTCAGGCTGGTACAAGGCTATAAAATCCGATGTATGCATGTGGGTGTGTGTCTAAATATGTGTGTCTGTAAATTAAATTATCTATGCTTTTTCATAAATGCCAGATATATACCAAACGGCTTTAAAATTGTTTGAAAATTGAGTCAGTTATGGAGTATTTAATCGGGGATAGAGCTCTGCCGACATTGACTAATGCAATGAGGAGAAGCGGCTTCCCCCTGCCTAAGATGGCGGCCGAGCTGACGTATTGCTCCAATGGACAGCAGCGTCGGAGGCGGCATCCAGTGATATCTATCATAGACGTTAATACGGGCACACTCTCTCCTGATTGGCTGGTAATCACTAACGTGTTGTTCCGGTTTCCGGTAAATAAAATCTGTTTTCATCCAGAAGCGGATTAACTAGAAGAGTGGCTGAAGCTGTGTTTTTATATCTACGCCGCACTGCGCTGTTTATTAGAATTTAACATGCCCTGCTGACAGTGCAAGGCAGCATTGCGCACACCAGCTCAGTGGGAAGTTTTTACTGAAAATGTCAGAAATTCCGGGATGCTGAGATGAAGGTTTCATCTTAACAGTCAGACCTTCGGATGACTTCGTGTTCTTCAACCGGACATGTTCCGGTGGTGGATACATCGTCTTCCTCACTGAGTAAGAGAGACATTTGAGGTACACTGCTTTGTTTTAATTGATAAACGTTGCGAAGCCTCCTTGTTGCTGTTAGCAACGAAACTATAGGTAACCGGAAGAAAGGAGATTTTTTTTCGAACCTTTATTGCACTCAGTGAATTTACAGACAATATGCCTTGAATACATGGGATCAGCAACTTAAACATGTACAGTAGTGAAAGTACACTTGAACGGATGTGAGTAGCAGTAAGCGCAGGACAAGAAAGTAAACAGAGGTAGGAAAAAAGGAAGGAGATTCCCCGACACATACACACGCGCGCACAAAAACTCAAACAAACTGGAGGTTACAATAATATGTTCAATAAATTGAACATATTACATACAGACACTGTTTTAATTGCTTTTTGCTTTTCAGAATATTGGATGGAGTAGATATTGTTTGAACTTGCCAAAGAATGCAATAAAACATGACTTTCTATCTCTAAATTTGGCATTTATGGATATGAAATTTGGCCACAATAAGAGGTATATTTATTAGGTACACGTTAGAATTACTATGGAGGAAAACAGTCATCATTATTATCCTGGATCAGACTGCACATCTTTTGCCAGAACACATGAACAAATTGACAATTCCGAAATAAATGAGCCACTGTTTGAGGAGAGTTCTTACAGAAACTGTTTAGAATATCAATTTGAATCTATTTTTGTGTCAGCTTTAGCTGGGTAAATTCTTTGATTTGATTTCTATGATTCCGTGATTCTAATTTAAAGGGACTTGATTGAGGCAAGATTAAGAAACGAATCTTGCGATCGGCGCTTCAGGTGACTGCAGCCACGAGCCAAGCCGTCACGGGAGCACAAACTGAAGCTATAATGTTGTTTACTACGCTATTTCTACGTAGTTACAATTTTTAGTGTCTTTCAGTTGATCTGGATCGTTTGCTGATGGCAGAAGAATCCATAACTATCGCTTACAGTGTTTGAATTTACCGAGACCGTCTTCTTCCTGGATCAAAACTGAAGATGTAGCGTTATTTGACGTCACGTCTGCAGGGCAGCGCGGGAAATTCGGACATCGAATTGCAGCGCATTTTGCAGCACACAGCCTGTTCAAGGCAACGGAGAGAAACGTGGGTGGAAATGTTATTTTTGGTATTTAGCGCTTCATCACCCATTAGTATTAAAAAAAATAGACATGCATGTTTGTTTGTTTTTTAAATTCCTGCCTCTAGTCCCTTTAAGAGATTTCTTTAATCGTAAATTTACTAGGAATCAGCCAAATCTTCTTCCATTGCACATCATCCACAAATAAGTTCCAATGAGAAACAACATGAGGTGAAGACTCAGTATTCATTTGAAATAAAGGTCTTACTGACTTGCTATTTCTGGAATTACTTGACAAACAGATCTTCCCTACAGGTACATCAGAAAAGACAAAGTAGGCCGGCTTGCGTGTGTCACATTTCTGTTGTTGTAGAACAGAGTTTCCCAATCCATTCCTACGAGGGTCGCAGTCCTGCAGGTTTTCAGTGGGGTCCTCCTTAAACACCCCTGACTGACTAATGAGTCCTGGTCCTGAACACCACGGACTGTTGGATTCATTTAAAGTGAGTCAGGTGGGTATGAGCGGGGACACACTGAAAACCTGCAGGGTTGCGGGCTTCGTAGGACTGGATTGGAGAACCCTGATAGGGAAACAGTTTCTGATCCAGATCCCATTCAGAAAAACCAGGTATGGTAGCACATGTTTCTGCTCTAACCCCAGAGCTCTGCTCTGAGTCAGGAAATGAATGAAATGAGAAAGAAATCTGGTTTTGGAGTTCTATGAGTTTCATGCTGTCAGATAGTCTATGTTATGGCTAGGGTTGTCACAATACTATAATTTCAAACTCGATATCAATATCTAAAAAACATTCGATACTCGATACCATTTTCGATACTACAGGGGATAAAAAAGAGACAAATACTTAAAAGAATAAGAAATATTTGTATGAACTTGAAAATCTCTTATCTTTTTCTAGTTGAATAAATGTAAAGAAATGAATGCAAAGAAACACCCAAATATAATGCAATTTGACATATTTTAAGGTTTTCTGAGGTATTATTTTTTTAATATGTAAAACATCCAAAAATCTAAAAGTAACAATAGTGAAAATATACAAACAACAGTTTTCTGAGGTAGTGCAAAAAAGAAAGAAAGAAAAAGAAACTGGTTTTGAATTTGTACAAACTATGATGATAATAATAATAATAATAATAATAACAGCAACATGACGCCATTTTTGGTTTGAGGTTAATACAGAAAAAATAATTGGAACAATATTTTGAGGTATTAAACTATACAAGTAGACAGCAACCAGTTATGAACTGGACAACAGTACTTGTTTGTTCATTCGTCTTAAAAGTATTGATGAAATGGAGGAGTTCTGCTGCAGATAATGTTGTATAGAGGCCCACTCCCGCTGCCTCCTTCACACAGACGGCGAGAATTGTGAATATCATTCGAAGAAATTAGAGTTGCACATAAATGTTACCGGTGAGTTAATGCTCGTTTTCTTTGAAGTAAGGTCCAGGTTGGGAAATGCAGACTAGCAGTGGCGCTAACCGTAACTAATAATGCGTTTTTAAGTTGCATAATAAACAGGAGTTTTAAAGGAATAGTTCACCCACAGAATGATGTAACTTTATTTTCCACTTCCCCTCATGGTGAGCAAGACTCTGGAACACTTTTTTAATATGTCAAATGCAGCCAGCGATCAGGACGACTTCTCGTTTTCCCCCAGCTTTCATATAATAGAGTTTGATTGTGCCCGAGCCAAAAAGGTCCATAAAAGTCCACAAAAACCTGTCAATATTCCTCCATACTGCTCGTCCAATGTAATCCAAGTGTCCTGAGTGGGTAGCAGCCAGAATTTACTCGAAACTACGCCATTTAGTATATTTTTAGAGCCTAAACAGTTCTACATCGCATCTCCTGCGATCACGCCGATGCGCGTTCATGAAACTACAGAAGGCGCGGCAGACGAGATCGTGCGTTCCCTTTTTCTGTCTTTCTTTGTTTTAAATCAATATCCAACCCCTCTTGTGTTTGTCCTGGTTTGTCTGCAGCTCTGTCGCTCTTAGCACAATGTAAATAGTGAATGTCTTCTTCTACACTTGCATTATCGGCAGAGTAGGCTCAGAACGCCGAGGCTTCCGTAGTTCCGTGAACGCGCATGTGCGCGCTTCGCGGAAGTAAGATGTACTACTGTTTAGGCTCTAAGAATCTACTAAATGAATTATGTTTTGAGTAAATTCTGAATGCTACCCACTCAGGACACTTGGATTACATTGGACGAGCAGTATGGAGGAATATGGACAATTTTTTGTGGACTTTTATGGACCTTTTTAGCTCGGACACTATCGAACTCCATTATATGAAAGTTGGGGGAAATAAGAAGCCTTCCTGATCACCAACTGCATTTGAGATATTAAAAAAGTGCTCCAGAGTCTTGCTCACCATGAGGGTAAGCAGAAAATAAAGTTAAATCATTGTCTGGGTGTACTATTCCTTTAAGTAACTAACCTGTTGGAATTCATCATGAAGGCCAGGATGTCGGTCCTTAAGATGTTTCGCCAGGTTTGCTGTGCTGCTGGACTTCGTTGCGACCGCTTTGACACAGTGTTTGCACACAGGCCTGTCTACGTCTTTCTGTTTTCCTCCTTCGTCTGCTGCATGTGAAATACTTCCAAAGAAGGCTTTTTCCTTTTTTTTTTTATTTCCGAATAAGACTAGCTGGTCTGGAGTTCCAGCAGCAGAAACGTGCTGTCAGGACCTCTGCTTGCCTGTCGGTCAGCTGCTGTTTACCTGGCCGGCTGCTGCCTGTGGAGTGCGCGTGCACTGCAGTACCGATTCCATGGCAAGTTAGTATCCTATCCAGATACGGCTTTTCAGTATCGATACTTTTCAGAGTACCAATATTTTTGACAACCCTATGGCCCAACTGCACTGTCCTCATAATGGTTTGCATAGACGTGCAGCTGATCATAGAACTGAACCATGTAGATCAGAACTAGACTGATCCAGGCCGTTTCACTGGTTAACTAGTTCATGGTAAACCTGTTTCCATCTGGCAGGACATTATAATGTTTGTGGCGTTTTTGGGAGATGGACTCCGATCAACACATTTGAGGAGATGACCCACATCTAGATGAGCCATTTATCTATAAATGTAGTCTTGCTGGTGGAAGAATCCAGTGTGAAATATTGGCACCAACATGATTACTATCAGCTTCCGCTCTAACAGGCGATCAGGTCTTCCTCGCCCATCTAAACCAGCAGACAGCAGGACAGCACTACAGTTTTAAGAGCAAAGAAGAACTGTGTCAGAGCTGATGAGAAGGGTCTATCTGCGGCTCATAAGACAGCATGTCATAAAGTGGGCGTGTTGTAGAATGACATCACTCTATAACACACCCACTACACCTATGAGAGCACGGTAAAATCTAACCCTACCCCTGACCCTTCCCCTAAACCTAACCAAGACCCACCCACTACGCTACATGCCTCTGGGTTGCAAGATAGATTCACTTCGAGCTGACAGCTTATTTGGAAACAGATTCCTATTTCTAATTACGTGGTATCGGATTGCGCCTGAACTCCAGCACTTGCCGATACCACCATTTTCAGCAGTATCAGAGACATTTCCAAAACTGGTACCGTGTGGGAACAACTCCCACTGAAACTAATTCTTACTACAACCAATTCTGGCTCTAACCCATACTAACTCTGCCTGACTCTCACGGAGTCAAAGCTAAGCTAATTCTAACTAACCTGAGGTAACTAGCTGGCCCTGAATGAGCAACTAAACTATTGAACCTGCCCACTGGTGGATTAAAACCTGTGTGAAGTAATCTGATGGTGGAGATGACCACTGCTGACTTTCTGCTGTCTGTTTCCCTGCAGCTGGGATGGATCAGAACAACCCAGAGACCAGCAAGGATCCTGGAGGAGAACCTGGAGGTGATGTTCCACTACTCATCTAGATGTGGGTCAGGTGACCTGCTTAGCATGTTGTTGGCTCTAACATTTGTCTCAGCTTTGCTGTCAGTGTGCAACCTTCAAACTTTCTATCAGTTCTGTTGTCAAACCCCAGAATCCACATCAGTCCAGATCCACCACCAGGGTCTGAGTCCCTGGGGTGGCACTGAGGTTAGACCACTGTGGGCCCTTGAGCAAGGTCCACCCACCAACTGCTCCCAGGCATCGTGCCGTGGTAGCCCACTGCTCTCTGGTCAATCTAGAGATGGGTTACAAGCAGAGCCATGTTTCAAAGTTAGGATTTACAAAGTAAAAATCATCATCATCATCAGAGAGGTGTATTTGTTCTGAATTTATGTTGGTTGGGACCTGTCAGGGTCCAAGGAAATCAGAGAAGGACAGGAAGAGGAATAAAGTAACAATTGGCTGATTCTGGTTGTTTCTTTATGGATCAGAACCAAGCCACAGACGGCGAACAAAGAGAAAACACTAACTGTGTTTACATACCTCTGAAACAGTCGAGAAACTTCCATCATCAAACAAAGTGTTTCTGAGTGGAGCAGTTTTCACTCTGTTGTGGAGGAGGAGCCACAGAAAGATCTGCAGAAACGGGTTGTGGTGGACCAGGAGGAGGAAAAACAGATGATCTCAGTTTACACGTTGTTTGTTTGTATCTGTTTCAGACAACAACCAGGAGTCCGTGTGTCTGGAACAGCAGCAGGTTGGTGTTTCAGAAAAAAGCATTTGCAGCTGTGGTGGTCTTTACTGGCACTGTACAAGAATGTACAATAAAATTAGACGAATGGCTGGTAAATGTAGATTAAAGGGATAGAACACCCACAGAATGATGTGCCTTCATTTTTTTACTAACCCTCATGCTGAGCAAGACTGTGGAGTAGGGATGGGCGATATTTTATCGTGTGCGATATATCGTCAAAGAAATTCCCCACAATAACAATTTGAATTTATCGTTTTTATCGTGAGATGACAATTTATCAGGTTGTGTTTTACTTTGGTTTTTTTAATAAGCAAAGTTATTTTTGCTGTTTGCATCGTCTGAATAAATGTGGAATTTGGTCTCTCATATTTCAGACTTGTTCGATTGGTGTCACTACAGTTTTGCAATACAGGTGCACTACTTGAACTTAATTGATATAGTGGCTTCTGGTATTTTGTAGAGCTTTCAAGACAGAATTTAGTGACAGATTTATAATACAAAATATTTTGCTGATAGCTTTTATCGTCATTTATCGTTACCGTGATAAATAAGAGAAATTATCGTGATACATTTTTTAGTCCATATCGCCCATCCCTACTGTGGAGCACTCTTTTAATATCTCAAATGCAGCCGGAGATCCAGGGGGGGTTTCATTTTCCGCCCACTTTCATATAATGGAGGTCACCAGTGCCTGAAACAAAAAGGTCCATAAAAGTCCACAAAACTTGGCAATATTCCTCCATACTGATTGTCCAATGTAATCCAAGTGTCCTGAGTGGGTAGTGTCCATACTTTACTCGAAACGACATCATTTAGTTTATTTGTATAGCGGAGGGAGTTTTGAAAAAAAAATAAATTAAAAAAAAAAAAAAAAATTAAAAAAAAAAAAAAAAAAAAAAAAAAAATAAGAAAGAAGAAAAAAAAAGAAAAGAAAAAAAAAAAAAAAAAAAAAGAAAAAAAAGAAAAGAGAAAAAAAAAAACAACTAAACAGTAGTATTTCACACTTCCCCGATGCGCGTTCATGCGAGTTCACGACACTGCGGAAGCCGCGGCAGATGAGATGAAATGAAATGAAAACTACTTTATTTATCTCAGAAGGGAAATTCAACATTGTAAAAAAGCTCACTCTTTTTTTTCTTTCTTTTTTTCTTTTTTTTTCCTTTTTTTGTGAGATTGAGATTGTGCGTTCTTTCTTTCTTTGTTTTAAATCAATAGCCAACCCCTCTTGTGTTTGTCCACAGCCTGGTCACTCTTATGCTGCCTTCATGTGGTATTGTATTTATGGTAACTACCAAAGTCCGATATCAAAATTGCACTTGAACATCCACTCATGTCGTAATTTCCACTGAGAAGCTGGAAAAAGTTTATGATGCCTGAGTTGCCGAAATGAGGTAAACTTTGACCTTTCAATATGGCGGAGGGCAATGGAAATATCCTCAATGGGATGCATTACATTATGTTTAAAATGCTGATAACACGGCCTTAATTTCAAGTAACTTTGCCATGCAACAACACACCAAGACAAAATAAGTAGTTCTGTGCAGTTAGAAGTTAATCAGATGTGTATTTACGTAAATATCCGATGTTTAGGAGGCCCAGCTAAACGCTCGTAGCTTTTCAGTAGCTAACCTAGCCACCATGTTTTGTCGCCAGAGACCTACAGAGTTGCGGTTCGCCCATTGAGTTACATGTATAATCTGAGCCGTGGAAAACATGAAAGATGCTCCAGAACAACTAGATTGGAACTGGTTTGTGTGGTGAGATCATAAGCCAGTTCAGAAAAGTGTGATAATGCTGAGGAATTTGGGGAAATCACATTTAACAAGCTAGAACCGGAGTAAAGCTGTAGCGAGATGCCTACAGTCTGTCTCCCAGCATCAGGTCCACTGGTTCAGCTAAAAGCCTGCAAGACCACACCGAGGTTACTCAGAACTGTAAGGAGCGACCCAGAACAGACCAAGCAGACCCACAACTGTAAAGGAGCAGCACTGTTTGACACAGAGCCAGGCGCGACAGAGACGAGGCACTCGTTCCCTGCATTAGCTCGCGGCAAACGGCTAGCTGGGAGCTAGCTGGGAGCTGCGGCTAGCTGGGAGCTAGCCGCAGTTAATAATTAGCCTTTAAAAAATTAGAAGATAACAACTTACATGGTTCCAGTCGAGTTTTAAATACTGTAGTTCTCATTTATAGGGATGAAGATGGAGGGAAGGATGCATCTTTGGAAGCAGCTGTAGGAGATCTGATAACCTGAGACGTCCTCATATAACCGAGCCGCAGCTGTCTGTCGATACAGTATCTGTATGAGCGATGTGATGAAGCAACGATGGTTGAAAAAGAATAATCCAGAGGACATGATCGCAGTTTCATCGTGTTAGAAGTCTCAACACGCTGGTGGCTGAAGCTTCAGTAAACAGACGCTGTAGACAGGAGAGACGTGCAGACGGGTTCCTGTTGGATCTCTGGCAGCAGTTGTTTGTCTTTCGCCGGAGCTCCCTGCAGATGCTTCTCCTGCGGTAGACATCCCTCATGCACACTGAGCAATGAGACACACAGGACACGTTTCTCTGAACTTCATGCTGGCTCCCACTTGGTCAGCTCGCTTTGCTGTTCTCTGACGAGGGGCCATTCTTTATTTAAACCTTAACAAGAACAGTTTACGTAGATCGTCTATTAGTGACAGACATCGCACTCTAACACCCCCACTCGATATTGTCACCCTTCTTTTTACAGTCACATACCAAACATATATGAACAGAACTTCTCAATTTTGGCTCTTGTATCCGACTTTGTGAACACATCTGCCACCATGTTTTCAGTAGGACAGTACACCAGAAAGATGTTACCTTGTAACACATTCGACCTGATAAAGTGGTATTTGATGTCCACATGCTTACTTCTCTGGCTATTTACAATGTTCTTTGCCAGGCGTTTTGTCCCTTGGTTGTCCTTGAAGATTGTAGTTAAGGCATCCTGAAAACTGTGATCCATGTCTTTCAGCAACTGTGTGAGGTGCAGAGCTTCCTGGATTGCTGCCGCCAACGCCATATACTCTGCCTCACAGGTTAAAAGGGGCAACAGTTTGTTGCTTCCTTGTTTTCCACGAAACAATAGCACCATCCTTGTGTAGGCTGAAACAGTAACCAGCTGACCTGCCAACATCATCATCATAATAATAATAACAATAATAATACATTTTATTTGAAAGCACCTTTCAAAACACCCAAGGACACTGTACAGGCAGATAAAACATTAAAAACAGGAAGCTAAAATAGTAAAAACACCAGCATAGGAGGTACCACAGAAAACAAAACTACAGGAAGTAAAACAGGGAAGAAAACAACATTGGAGTGATGCATATGGACGTAGGTGGAATAAGACTGTCTGAACAGGAAGGTTTTGAGTCTGAATTTGAAAAGAGGGAAGGAATCCAGAGTACGGAGATCAGGAGGGAGGGAATTCCAGAGATGGGGAGCAGTGCGACTAAATGCCCGGTTCCCCATTGAGACAAGACGGGCTGGGGGAACATTTCAAGACCTGTACGCATTTTGCGTAACTGGTGCGCAATTTGACATCTAAATACGTTGGTACGGCTTTCCTTTCAAAACTACGCAAAAAGCTGCTCATATGTGAATTCTGTAGGAAATATGCGCATCTGGTCTTCACAACTAATAGTAGGAGGGAACAGCATGGTGAAGTGTTTGTAACCAATCACTGTAGAGAGCTGGAGAAGAGAGTCTCTTAGGAACCAATAGTGTTTCATCTTTGCTGCCCCTCACTTCCCCCTCCAAGGCTTTGCCTCTACTCACAGCTGTCCACTTCACTCTTAGGCACCACACGGTGCATTAGGTTTAGCCAGCCTGGCGACTGTTAATGATGGAGAAGGTGGGCTAGCTGTGACCCGCTTTACTTCGATATGGTCAGTAATGTTACGTTCACTCCCAAAACATTTCAATACAAAGTAAAGCGTATGGGAAAAAAAACTCAAGATTCCCTGATATTGCCCAGTATCCGACCTCCGCGGTGAGTCGACTCGTGACCGGTGCAGAGCCCCTGCAGTGTAGTCCGTTCAGGAGATAACAAGTGACCACGTAGCCGGGGTAGTGGCACATACGGGCCTGCTGAGAATCGCTGGCTGAGCTACTAAATGCTGCGGCATCCAGGAAATGAGTGGGACAACGTGATGATGATGATGATGGACGGAGATGAACTGGTGAAAGTCTCACAGCTGTCTCACAATCTTCCAAGTATTTGGGTTTCTTTTTGTCTTCACCTGACATGCGTGTAGCTGGTGTGTCAGTACTTTGGTCTGCCTCTTGTTCAGTTTTAGTCCTTGTCTGGTCTTTTTGTGACTGAACAGCTTCAGTTGGTGTCATCATCCATTCTGTGAAGTAGTCACCCATCTGTCCTGTGTCAGTCTGTGTATGACTCTCTGTCATTTTTTTGTGATGAAGTGTACCAGCCTGTGTTTTTGGACTTTTCTGGTTTCAAGGAAGAACACCATGTTTGCAGTGGAATGTCGATCAAAACCAACAAAAATCCCCTTTTTCCCTTTTGGGTCCAGCTTTTTTGGGGGGTTTGTTCATACACAATGTACTCTGAGCCAAATTCCCTCATTCTAGACAGATTTGGTCTCTTTCTAGTGAAAAGGAAATATGGTGTCTCCGCTGTTCTTTTACAGTAGCTCCTGTTTCTTATCACTGCAGCCATCCTAGCTGTATAAGGCCATAACTGCTTTGGCAAACCTGACTCGATCAGCATGCATGTGACCATTTCGAACAGTGGTGCACCAGTTCCTCTCTGCTGTCCCATTTTGATGGGGAGAGTAAGGAGGTGACCTCTCGTGCTTTATAGCATTGTCCTTCAGCAGTGACTGATACTCTTCACAAATAAACTCTGTCCCGTTATCTGATCTAAGTCGTTTCACTTTACCATAAGGTGCTGTGTCTGCTACAAACTGTTTAGTAGCTTCTACTGCTTTGTTTTTGTTTCTTAGAAAGTACACATAAATGGTACCAGAGAAGTCATCAGTGAAAGTGATAGCATATCTGTACCCCTCAAATGACTCTGGGACCATCGGGCACACTGAGCAATGAGACACATTGGACACGTTTCTCTGAATTTCACACTGGCTCCCACTCAGTCAGCTCGTTTTGCTGTTCTCTGACGAGGGGCCGTTCTTTATTTCAACCTTAACACACAAGAACAGTTTAAGTAGATCGTCTATTAGTGACAGACGATCCTACTGCTGCCTCCTGTTTCCCGGTAAGTTTCCCGACTCCGACCTGCTTCTTTATCCTCTTCAAAATAAAATTCTAAATCTGTAGTAAACCTAAATAAACTAACGCTGTACTTATGAGCTTTTAACCATTAACTGTCAATACAATTTGAAGGCTGAGTTGTTACTGTTTGTTTGTAAAACTGGAAAAGGAACTTAAAAGCCGCAATGAAGCCATTGGCTGCAATGTTAAATAAGCTGCGAAGACTCTCTGGCAGATGTCATATCCGGTTTTGGCTCACAGCGCCACAGTCTGGTCAGATGTGGCGCTATGAGCGCTGTGAGCGCCACATCTGATCAGATATCAAATGATATTTGGTTTGTAGTCTGTGTAATTCTGTGGCATACAGAACTTTGATAACATCATTATTTAAACTTAGTTTGGTTTTTAAAAATATGGTTATTGTTTTGGTTTACCTCCTCAGAGCACATGCTAGCTAGCAGCTAGCTAGCTAGTCAGTCCAAGATAGCCTCCAGTGTTTTAATTCATTACGACAACAAATCGCTTGAACACAACGCACCGGTAATTTCCACCTAACAAATGGAAAGGATCATCTTTCCTATACCACGTGAAGGCAGCATTAGCACAATGTAAACGGTGACTTTCTTCTTCTACACTTGCATTATCGGCAGAGTAGGCGCTGAATGCAGCAGCTTCCATAGTGTCTTGAAACCACATGGACGCCCACCGCGGAAGTGTGTATATTTTTAGTATAAAAATATACTAAATTATGTTGTTTTGAGAAAAATCATGGCGCTTACACTCAGAACACTTGGACAAGCAGTATGGAGGAATATTGACAAGTTTTTTGGGACTTGTATGGACCTTTTTGTTTTGAGCACTGGTGAACTCCATTATATGAAAGTCGAGGGATGACCCCCCCCCCCCCCCCATCCAGATCTCCAGCTGCATTTGAGATATCAAAAAAGTGCTCCAAACCTTGCTCAGCATGAGGGTGAGTATAAAATGAAGGCACATCATTCTGTGTATGCTGTATCCCTTTAATGCTAAAATGTTCATACAGATGCAATGCATCTGCAGTCATTCATATGACCAAACAAAAGTGCCAACATATGCCGAGGTCAGCAGGGAGAAAGTGTGAAACTGATAATTATTGCATATATTTAAAACATACTGAGTGACTTCTGGAAGTGGTGAGAGGTGGGGTTGCAAAGGGAAGGAAAATTTCTGAAAGATTTTCAGTAAATTTCCAGAAACTTTCAATGGGACGTCAAGCTGGGGAATTTTGGAAATATTCCAAATTGGAAACTTTTTACGGGAACTGCTTCTAGTGGTTATATACCACAACTGCCATAGAAAAAGATCTTAAATCTCTGACGAGTAATGGCGTACACGTTGGTTAGTTGTCCCGTTTACACCCCTAGCCAAGACTACTTACAACTATTAGTTTAATATCTGAAAACAATTGGGGGGGGGGGGGGGGGAAAGGGGGGGGGGGGGGGGGCGGGTGGGGGGGGGCGGGGGGGGGGGGGGGCGGTAAAGAGGGCCATTATCTTAAGTTCTTTGTCCATAACTCATCATATTAAGTGGAATTTAAGAAATAAAAGAAATTGATATAACCTAATGCAGTGGTGTCCAAAGTCGGTCCTCAAGGGCCGCTGTCCTGACGGTTTTCCATGCCTCCTTGCACCAGCACAGCTGACTCAAATTAAATGAATCTAAAAGCCTATGAACTTGAGTCAAGTGTGTGTTAGAGAAGGGAGACATGAAAAACCTGCAGGATTGTGGCTCTCGAGGACCGGAGCTGGACACCCTTAACCTAATGGGATTGTCTGATTTTACAGTGCAGGGACAAAACATTGGCCAGACTGGCTTGAATACTACAAACAAATGGACTGCATTTTATAATGTTTGTAGACATTTCAGCCTTCCTAAAAGCTCAGACACTGATTATGTACCATCAAGATAGAAAAACTAGAAGAAATCTACTTCAAGTGTTTCCATTCATGCCAAATCTGATTGCATGGAGCTGTAGCTAGTAATGCAACAGTGTCTTTGTGTTTTTGTTAAAGAAAAAAATGTGTTTAGTTGTGTTGTGATTTATCTGAGGTTGAGATGAAATGCTGATACAAATGCTGTTTCATATCCTCACTGAGATGGATAAGTGCGAGATTCAATTTTTTTTTGTCAAATTACATTTTAAAAATATAACTTAAGTGAACTGCTGTTACAATATTGCCTTAATTAAACATTAAATTTAGAAAGCCTTGAAGGCTGTGTTAGATTTTCATTGATGTGCTTTTACAACACAGCAGATACCTGGCTGGCCCTCTGAATTTAGTGTAGAAGTGCCACAGAGGAAGGCACGAGCAAGTGCTGTGGATGGCTGATATTCCTGAGTGATCTCAGGATGTAGAGTCAAATTTCTGCTAGTTTCATCACCATGTTGGTGAAAAGCTGAATGATTTCATATTTTTATCTTGCAGAGGAAATGCAGCTCCTGCCTGGTGACGGATGATCCCAGCACAAACGGTATGACTGGTCCTGGCTGAGGGACGGCTAACTGGTTTAACTGTGAACTGGTTTAGGTGGCTCCCTACCAGCTACAGGGGGCGGGGGGGGGGGGGCTGCGGGGGGGGGGGTGGGGTGGGTATGAGGGTGGAAGGAGGATGATATGGTTGTTGGGTGAGGAGTATAGGGATGGAAGGAATACGGGGAAGTCCGGTGTGAAGGGTGTGGGTAGCCGGAGGAAATGAAGGTGAGGCGCCGCTGGGGGTGATGGTAAGGGTAGAGAAAACTAAATCGTGTCAGCGTGGGTGTAGATAACGGCGGGGGGATAGATACTAAATTAAAGTGTAGGTTAATGAGTGTATATTTCGTGTTTGTTGTTAGTGTTATCAGTGTTTAGGGAGAGTTTCTTTGTGTGGGTTTCCGATCGAACACAGATGGAGGGGAGAGAGAAGTCGTAAGAAGAAGAAATCGGAAATAAATGTGGTTGCTACACAATTAAAGTCAATGGTCAACAGGGGGCAGATTAGGTTAGAAAAAGCGTATTGTAGCCTCCAGGAATGTGGGGTAGGTGGGCGGTTGTGGAGCGAGGGGCGGGGGGGAGAGTGGGGGGTATGGGGGGGGGGGATTGGTATATATGTTGGCGGTGGTGGATATTCGTTGACAGCCCTGCCTGGTTAGCCTCACTCCCAGAGCTATGAACAAGCTACATTTGTTAAACGTTGTTGTGTGTGAATGTTCTTTGTCAGCTATCTTTCAGTTCTGAGTAAAACAGTGTTCCAACATTTCTGCAGCTGACTGAAGGACATCAATTTAATTATAATGATATAAAATAAAAGTGTGAACAGGAGAAAGCGTAACTGTGATGATCATCAGGATGAACATTTAGTGTAGTAATGTAGACAGCTGGACAGAAGTCAGACTGATGTAGGGCTGCTTGATTATGGAAAAATTTAGTCACGATTATTTTGGGAAACATTTGTTAATTATAGCAGTCCCTCGTGATTTGGAGTTAAAGCTAGAATGAAACACATGCCCTTCCCAGTTACAGTGTAATAGAGCTCGCAAGACCACGTGATGAACACGCAATGCATTGTGGGAACAAAGGTCAGAAAACCGTTGTGCGCACCATTAGCGATGAATTAACAAAGATATTAAGTGTACACCAGCAAATACTGGGTGTGCCAAATTTATTTTCAACAGTGTTCCACCTCCAATAACATTCAGAAGAACGTATCTCTCTCAAATACAACGTTATTAACAAAACGTCTCCACATGATGTGTGTGTTTTATCAGTAATAGTCAACTGTATTAGTACATCAGGTCACATGTGACATGATCTCAAATAAATCTGTAAAGCAGTCAAATAGAGCACATTTCGCAATCTTAAAAAAAAAATCTCTATCAGTCTTTGCTGCCCAATAAGACCAACAAAGATCAGAAAGCCATGAAAGACGCTAAAGCTAAGTATCTGTCATCCGTTGTAGCAAACAGCTCACATAATCCCAGAGTCCTATTCAGTACGATTAACTCTGTCATCAACCCTGATGTTGGTCTATCAAATACTTCTCCTGCTACTGCTGATGAATTTGCTGCTTTTTTCATTGAGAAAGTTCTGTCTGTTAGGAAAAGCATTGCTGCTAGCCCCTCTGCTGTGACTGATGTCCACACTGCTCCTGTACAGGTCTTCCAGCATTTTGAGACCGTCTCTTTATCACACCTGAATGACGTTGTTAGCAGCTTGAAACCTACAGGTTGTCCATCAGACACTATTCCGGCCAGGTTGCTAAAAGAGGTTTTTGTTTCTGTTGGTCCTTATCTACTTTTCCTTTTCAATGCCTGTCTATCTCTGGGATCTGTCCCGGCTGCCTTCAAGCATGCTGTGGTCAGGCCTATTTTGAAAAAAACACATCTCGATCCTCTCCTGCTACAAAACTTTAGACCAGTCTCCCACCTTCCTTTTCTCTCAAAGCTACTAGAAAAGCTTGTTCTTAAACAATTACAGCCTTTTCTCGACCAAAACGCCCTTCTGAGCAAGTTCCAGTCTGGTTTTAGGGCTCGCCATAGTACTGAGACGGCTCTGCTAAAAATTCATAATGACATCACTCTATCTGTTGATGCTGGCAATCCCACCCTGCTGGTCCTCTTAGACCTCTCTGCCGCTTTTGATACGGTCGACCACACTGTCCTTATTTCCCGCCTGGAGCACTCAGTTGGTATCCGTGGAACTGCACTCAGGTGGTTCAGAAGCTATCTGTCTGACAGAAGTTTCTCCGTTGCTGCCGGTGATTCCTCCTCCTCACATGTTCCACTCACCCATGGGGTGCCACAAGGCTCAGTTCTCGGTCCTCTCCTTTTCCTGCTGTATCTGCTGCCCCTTGGCTCCATCATTGATAAACACAACCTCTCCTTCCATTTCTACGCCGACGACATTCAAATCTATCTTCCACTGCACCTGACCGGAAATCACACTCCATCATACACAAAACTTTTAGACTGCCTAAACGATGTGAAATCATGGCTTGCGCAGAATTTTTTACATCTTAATGATGCCAAGACTGATTTCATTTTGTTTGGCACTCCAACTATGCTTGGCTCCTTCTGACACGACGGCACTTCTATTCCCTCCCCCAAGTCCTACGTGAAAAGCCTTGGAGTTTTGTTGGACAGTGGCCTCAGGTTCGAAAGGCAGATCAGCGCCATAGTCAGAACCAGCTTTTTTCAACTCTGTCTCCTCTCGAAGGTCAAACCTTTCCTTAACCGGGGGGACCTGGAGACGGCTGTCCATGCCTTCATTAGTGCCCGGCTGGACTACTGTAACGGCCTTTTCGTTGGCCTGAACCAGGCTTCCATCGCCCGCCTGCAGCTCGTCCAGAACGCTGCTGCTTGTTTTCTGGTGGGCGCGTCCAGGCGAGAACATATAACCCCCGTCCTGTCTTCCCTGCACTGGCTCCCCGTCTGCTTCCGAATTGATTTTAAATTACTCTTGTTTGTTTTTAAAGCCCTCAACGGCCTGGCCCCCCCTTATCTGGCTGACCTGCTGGTCCGCCGGGACCCCAGCAGGGCCCTTCGTTCCGCTGGCCAACTTCTTTTAGAAGTGCCGAGAACGAAGCTAAAGCAGTGGGGCGACCGCTCGTTCTCAGCTGCTGGCCCCAGATTGTGGAACTCACTGCCCCCCAACATTCGTCTCACGACTGAACTGGGCTCTTTTAAATCTAAGTTAAAGACATATTTTTTTAGTCTAGCTTTTAATTCTAACTAGTTTATTTATTAAAGGTTTTTACTCTCTCTTAGGTACACCCTGCACTCCCCCAAGTAGCCTGTTCTGATTCTCTGTTGGTTGTTTTCACTCTTAACTCTTTTTTGTTCTTCACTTTTCCTAGTATTTAAGTTTGCATTTTTATGTTTTGCATTGTTGTCTCTTTTTCTGTTACCCTGCTGTAAAGCACTTTGTACCTTTACAGTACCCATTGGTACTGTAAAGGGCTATATAAATAAATTTGATTTGATTTGATTTGAACAAAATAAAACACACACATGCACGTACAGCCATAACTGATCCATGGCGCACCACAAACAGCCATTTAACCATCTTAACACAGCTGTCGGCTCAGGAGCAGTAAAAGACACAACCGCATCGCTGTTTACCTGTTGACCTGTTTACTTGTGCGCACTGCAGCTTCACTCCATAAAAGTCACTCTGCAAACAGTTGTTCAGGTGGAGCAGCTGATGGTGAAGGAACAGGGAACTGTCATCGCTGTTAGCAGCGGTTTAGCGCTCCGGCTGCGTGCTGGGTCAGTCTGATCTACGTCAGGTCTGCATGTTGCAGGTGCCTCTGTCATCGGTACGCACAAAGTTAATGTTCCAAGCAAATCCCCACAAACCTCTTCTCTGCATGAGCTCAAAACCTCATTGAACAACTTCAATTACAGCATTCACAATGTAAATGTAAAAATAGGGGAAAATGTTTATTAGTTTAATAGCTTCTGAGTGTGTCCGTGATGGTGACGACATAAATCACAGTTTTTTTTCTTTCCCTTATCTATTTAATCTAAAACTGTGTTTCCATTGTGATGGAATTCAGCTGAAGTAACGGTAAAATAACAGCTTAAAAAGCGACTGCATGTAAAAGTATTAATGTCCCATAGTATGTAAGTGTTACTGTCAATAAAGAAGTGATTTGAGAGGTTTCATCTCTTTTTTTGTCTTGTGCTGTTTTGCTTCCAATCTGGAAACCGATAAACGTTTATTCCTTTATTTATTTGTTTCCTATGGTGGTCGTGAGAACGGCTATGGCAGTTTATAATTCAGCGACTCCGAGCCATTTCTGCGTTTACCGCTATGTCCGCGAGACGGGTTTCAAAGCAACCGTGCTGCGCTGCTTCCTCCACTGCCCTTTCTTCCCACAATACATTGCGTTTTATAGTGGCGCTTACGTCACGTTTGCGAACTCTATTGTTTATGTGCATGGTTTCTGAGGTGTGTTTCTTGTGATCTCTGTCACTCTTGCACCTACATAGCCAGGCCCTCATTGGGCCGACACCTCACTACCCCAGTTTCCTTGATTCACATTACAATTGAGGCCGTCTTCAGTGTGGGCGGGGTCGTCATAGCAAGGTTTCGTGAAGTCATTTGTTTGTGACACACACACACACTGAACAACGATGGAGGAAGTGGAGCTGGTGATCTACCTGCTGTCAGTTTTACCACCACCGTTGACCACGGCGCTTCTGCTGTTGCTGATGTTTTCTCTGGTTGTGGTTTGGGTTTTTAAAGATGGTGTGGTCGGGATTTGCACTCATGACTCCAATACAATCCACTTTATTTCTGGCACATTTAAATAACAACATGCTCCAAAAAGTGCTGCACAAACGGAACATCTTATCTCGGTAATAAAATCAGTTTCTAAAAATAAATACAGCTGTGTGAAAAAGTTTTTGCCCCCTTCCTGATTTCTTACTTTTTTGCATGTTTGTCACACTTAAAGGGACTAGAGGCAGGAATTAAAAAACAAGCAAACACGCATGTCCATTTTTTAAAAAACTAATGGGTGATGAAGTGCTAAATACCAAAAAGAACGTTTCCACCCACGACCGTCTCCGTTGCCTTGAACAGGCTGTGTGCTACAAAATGCGCTGCGATGTTTCCCTTCCAGACGACATAAAAGATCAGCTGTGCAAGTCAGTTACAAAAACTCAACCTCAAACTTATGCTGTAAATTGTAATAAGCTGAGTTTTGTTTGCTGCTAAAACAATCCCGCATCAGACCTGAATCTGTGGTAGAATGTGAACCTTCGTCAACTTGTTTTTACAGTGTTCAGTTTTCTCTTGCGATTTTTCTTAGAAGAACATCACCATGTCCTACAATTCTGTTGTCAGCCTCCTCTGACTGATCAGGAATGTAGGCGCGTCACAGCTGCAGAAGGAATTCCTGGAGGCTGCGATGCGGCCGCGCGTGCTCGTGTTGTTGCAGTAATAAACTGCGTCGGCTAATAAATACTATAGTTCTACTGACATCGGACTGTGAGGAGGCTACTGTAGCCTATAAACAAATATGTTTCGCAAATTAACCTTGGGAGCAGTCAGTCACCCGCAGGTACTCTCACTATCCCTGAGAGGGAAAAAAAACAAACAAAAGCATCTAAATCGCGGCATCTTTCTGGTCCTATTTCCTCCCTCCCTCCACCTGTTTTAGCCACACTGTGATAAGGAGCAGCCGTCTGTAGCTTCACATCCAACTTCATGTCTGATCACTTCTTATTTCAGCTTGTGTGCGCGACTCTGACCTCAGCAGCGCATCACACACTGTCCCACTCACCTCTCTTCTGTTTGCGTGTAATGCCGGAGGAAAGCTGCCTCATACACATTTTTACCTGTTCGTTCTGAGCCATAGGCCTACTCATGTTTTGTCTTTTCGATGGTGCAATGGTGTATCTGGGCTAGACTCTGGTCTGGTCTCAGGAGTTTTGTTATAAAAGACCGTGACAGCCAGAAAATAGTGTTATATAAAAGTACTTTATTTATGTTCATTTTTAAAAAAATAAATTATTTAATTCATTGACATTTAAGGGAGACCAGGGATGATAGGAACACTTTTTGTTTGAGCAAGTGTTACTCAGTGGTCCTTTGTGCTAGAGCTCTTACATTTGGACATGTGATCCCATATTTGTCTGCTATAAATGAGAGACACTTGGACTTCTACTGCACCATCACAGATTAGTTAAATTAATGTCAAATACAAAGTGGTGTGTTGTTGCAACCTCCCCACCGGGTGAGTTGTAACACTACTTGAGGATGGATGTAACAATCAAATTATTATGATTAAAAAACATCAACACTAATAAATGTATGGAAGCATTTAAATGAAAAATAAAGGAACCATACACTTGTGACACTACAAACATAATAATGATAAACTAAGTAAAGAGTATAAATCTAATGACAGAAAAATACAATGAAATGAAAAATCTTTGTATGACATAAAGTAAATTAAATAAAGAATAATAAAGTGTTAAGTGCTCTGTGTTATGTTTATATTTTGTAGCTTGAAACAGATTAATGTGAAAATGTCATTTAGACACTTTGGAGATCCATGAACCACCAACAAGCCACTTTTGAGAGGTGCAGATGTGCCGAGTAGGCTACTTACCAAGTAGCCTAACAATCAACTGAACAGTTGAACTGTGTATTTTAGGTGCAGAAATACTAGAAATAGAAATATTAGAAATACTCGTGATCATCAAATGGCCGAAGGCATAATACATTTATTTAATTAGGTTTGGCAGTTGTGGCAAATATAGTTGTGACATTTGTTACATCCATCCCCATGCCAGGCAGCCATTTAAAAGCTAACCTTTTTTAGTATTTAGCTTCAAACCTAGCCTAAGCCTAACCTTGACCCTGTTGAGCTGGTGAACTACAGACCAATCTCAAAACTCCCTTTCCTCTCAAAAATCCTAGAGAGACTGGTGCTGCAGCAACTACAGTCTCATCTAGAACAGAACAATATTTCAGATAAGTTCCAATCAGGTTTTAAACCAGCCCATAGTCAAGTCAAGTCCAGTCAAATTTATTTATAAAGCACATTTAAAAACAACCTCAGTTGACCAAAGTGCTGAACATAGAAATGATCAAATCAAAATCAACAATAAATTAAGAGCACAGAATAGATAAGACAGCACATGAATGGAATACACATAAAACCACAGAAGAAGATAAACCCATAAAATAACATAAAACACATAAAAGCCAAAAAGAGATGCTCAGGCTGGGGGGAAGGCCAATGAGAATAGATGTGCTTTTAGTAAGGATTTAAAATGAACAATACTCTGGGCACTTCTAATATTAAAAGGCAGACTGTTCCAAAGAACTGGTGCAGCAACAGAAAAAGCTCTGTCACCTCTGCCCTTTAGTCTGGTTCTAGGAACCGTCAGGAGCAACTGGTTTGTCGACCTGAGCGATCTGACAGGTGTGTGGGGCTTCAAAATATCAGAAAGATACGGTGGTGCCGTGCCGTTCAGACTTTTAAATACAATCAAAAGAATCTTAAATTGAATCCTAAATTTAACAGGTAGCCAGTGAAGAGAAGCCAGCACCGGAGTAATGTGCTCACGTCGTTTACTTCCTGTCAGAAGACGAGCTGCTGAGTTCTGGACAATCTGTAAACGACGGAGTAATGACTGTTTGATCCCAAAATAAAGGGAGTTACAATAATCAAGGTGGCAAGTGATAAAAGCATGAATTTATAGCCCACAGACGGCTCTTGTAAAGGTTTTTAACGACCTGTTTTTATCTGTTGACTCCGGCCACCCTGCAGCGCTTGTCCTTCTAGACCTGACGGCTGCTTTCGACACTGTGGACCACCTGATACTGATCTCCCGGCTTGAGCACTACGTGGGTCTCCGTGGTACTGCTCTTAGCTGGTTCCGATCGTATCTGTCTGGTAGATCTTTCTCTGTTCAGCTCGATAACTTCTCATCCACTCCCTCTCCGCTGTCCTGTGGTGTTCTCCAAGGTTCCATCCTAGGCCCCATACTGTTTTCATTGTATCTGCTTCTGCTGGGAATGATTTTTCAGAAATATGTCCTCCACTACAACTGCTATACCGATGATGTTCAAGTCTACCTCTCATTGGACCCCCAAAATTACCCAATAGACCGGCTCTTTCACTGTCTCAACGACCTGAAGGCGTGGATGGCTCTGAACTTCCTTCGCCTCAACGATGACAAAACTGAGATTGTTGTCTTCAACCATTCCCCATCCATAAATAAGTTAAGCCCTGACCTCGGCCCCTTGTCTGGTCATATCCGCCCTCGTGCCAAAACGCTAGGGTTCACCATCGATAGTGCTTTAAAGCTGGACACTCAGGTGAACTCTGTGGTGAAGAGTGTGTTCTTTCAGTTAAGAACCCCACATAAACTAAAACCCTACCTGCCCAAACAGCACCTTGAAAAGGTAGTCCACCTGCTGATCATGTCTCGCCTGGACTACTGCAATTCCCTTTACCAGGGCTTAAATCAGCACTCCCTCCACCGTCTCCAGGTAGCTCAAAATGCCGCAGCTCGCATGCTCACTGGTGCACGCCGACGCGCTCACATCTCGCCTATTCAGGCTCAGATTCACTGGCTTCCTGTTGCTTTCAGGATTCAATTCAAAATTCTGCTCCTGGTCTTTAAAGCCCTCAATGGCCCCTCACCTACATACCTGGCCGAGCTCCTCACCAGCTACACCCCCCCCCCCCAGATCACTAAGATCCTCCTCCTTGCTTCTCGTGGACGTTCCCTGGTTCAGATGCGACTCTAAGGGTGGCAGAGCCTTTTCTGTGGCGGCCCCACGGCTGTGGAACGCGCTGCCTCTGAATATCAGAGCCGCTCAGTCACTCCCTGCCTTCAAAAAGCTGCTTAAGACCTTCCTCTTTACCCAGGCCTTTCCATCACTGTAACCCCCCCTCCTCTCACCTTACTCTCTTCTTTCCATCCTTGGTCTCCCATGTCATCCCTCCTTTTATTGTGTTTTAGCTCTGGGTCATTACTACCTTTTTAATATGACTGATGTCCTTTGTATTTTATTTTATGCTTCATGTAAATGTATACCTTTTCCTCTCTGTTAGTTTTTTTAATATTATTTTTATGACTTATTTTAAGTAACCTGCCATTAAGTTGAGTTGTACAGCACCTCGGGCTCCAAAAGGAGGTTGTTAGTGTGCTCTATAGATAAATTGAAAGAGAGAAATACAAGGACACCTTCTGTCAAAATGTATGATTTATGACCCTGTGACGTCATTTATGACCCTTAGATGTGTAATTTAAGATTTATGACATCACAGGTGTCATTTATGACCCTGTAATGTCATTTATGAACCATTGATGTGTAATTTAAGATTTATGACCCCCAGATGTCGTTTATGGTCCTGTGACGTTATTTTTGATCCTTTGATGTGTTCTACGTCCGATGTACGTCATTTATGACCTATTGTTGATTATGACCTATTGTTGATTATATTTATGACATGCAGGTGTAGTGTAGGAATGTGTTGACGTGTTTAAGTCTTTGATGAGTTGTTTTTGTGAAAATACAATTAGATATCAAAGGTTCTTTTTAAAAGTTGCTGAGACTTTGAGGGTGTGTTTCTTTGGGAGGTAAGTGAAGGTTGGAAATGTGAGACCCCTCACCCCTTTACAGCTGTGACACCCCGTAGGGGCCCTGTTGTCTGTGTGCTTTAGCTCCTCCCAGGAGTTGTGTGTTGAATTGGGAGATATCAGATGTCCTCCTCAGAAAGATTTGATCCAATCAGAATTTAACGCTCTGCTCCTCCTCGTTGTCAGAAAGACTCGACCTTCTCTCATTTACTTTTAGAAGATTTCATCAATTATTCCTTAAATGTGTCACTAGTGAGTGTTAGCAGTAAAAAACAGTGTATTTTCATGCATTGAGTTTGTGAGGTAAAAAACCTCCAGTTTGTTAGTGTATGAGAACGGTCATTTGCAAAGGAGAGTTTTCAAGAGCTTCTTACCACAGCCTGCTTTTTGTCAACGTCATGAGGCTCCTCCTGCCTTCCACACTGATTTGAGCTGAGAGAGGAGGAGGGTGATGGAGGGAAATTTAAAATAGAGTTCCATGTATTCCTTTAGATGTGGGTCTCCCTTATCCTGTTACTTTTAAATGCTTCACTAACAACAAGTAATAAAAGTCAAGCAGAGTTGTCCATTTGTGTGGAGGAGAAATACCTCCACAGTCTGCCTGTGTAAGGAAGTTTGTATGCAAATGTGTGCCTCCACATGGGGGGGGGGGGGGGGGGGGGGGGGGGGGGGGGGGGGGGGGGGGGGGCCACTTCCCTGTGTGTTGTACAACTATTTTCCAGAATGGTAGAATGAATTTGCATTCCCAGATCACATGTTTGAAGGTTCCTGATTTTCCATTATTTGACAATATTCGTGACCATTCATTGTCATTAAAAGTACAGCCAAGATCCCTCTGCCAGACAATCCTCAGACCTTTACAGGTATCCTTTTGTGTGCTATTAAATAATTTATAAAACATGGAGGCCTTGTATTTGATACCAGCTGAATCAAACATTTCTGTATTGGACTATCATTTTGTATGAAATTACCCTTAAAAACTCAATCTGTAATCTGCAGGTAATTCAAAAAATGATCTTTCCTTGATATATTATATCTAAGCATGAGTTCTGAAAAAGATATAAACACCCTTTTTTTTTTATATAGATCACCTACGTTGTGTATCCCCTTCATGAGCCAATGTTTCCAGAAAACAGATTTTTTTTCCCAACACAAATAGAAGGATGAGGAGTACTGTTGTTTAAAGTGTGACAGACCAAATATCCTTTGTACCTCTTCCCATACATCTCTAGAGTGAGCTAGCACTGGGTTTGTTTTGCAATTAGCTGAACCATGGGAGAGAATGTCTATTGGTGTGTGAAGGGACTCACCAATTCTTCCTCGATATTCATCCAGCTTCATACTGTTCCTCTTTCTTCACAGTATTTGGCCAATTGAGACATTTCAAATGCAAGATTATGTAGCCTTACATTAGGGAGAGCCATGCCACCTATTTCTCTTGCACACCACATTTTCTTCTGGGTTTCTTCTTGTCCCACAGGAAATCTTTTACAAGAATCTCATATTGTTTGTAGACCTGGGGTGGGATGTCAACAGGCACCATCATGGACACATAATTGAATAGAGAGGTTATAACCATTTTTATAACCTTTACCTTGCCCCATAAGGAGAGCTTTAATTTCCCCCATTTGACAAGATTTGTTTTTATCTTTTGAAGGATAGGTCCTATTTTTAGGAGCATTATCTCTTCCAGATTCTGATGTCGATGTAACCCCAGATACCTCATACCTGAAGGCACCCACTTGAATTTAAACAGTGTAATATCTTTGGAGTGGCATGTGTTTGATATTGGCATACACTCAGATTTGTTCCAGTTTATCTTGTACCCTGACAATTTGGAATATGATTCAAGGCATTCTAACAGTGCTGGAATAAAGGCAATTGGATCTACTATAAAAGCTAAGCTATCATTAGCGTACATAAGGAGCTTGTGTTCTTTCCCTCCTGCATGTAACCCTTTAACTCTTGAGTCAGCTCTAAGACCTGACCATTTGTCATGACTGCTGCTCTTGGTTTAGAGTACAGTATTTCTACCCATTTGCAGAACCCCGATCCAAATCCAAATTTTGAGAGAGCTGTTTTAAGAAACCTCCACTCCACCCAGTCGAAAGCCTTCTCAGCATCTAATGAGAAGGCTGCTACAGGGACTGAATTTTAATGATTTAAATGTATTAAATGGGCGAGCCTCCTCATATTGTCTGCCCCACTCCTGTTCTTAATGAAGCCCACTTGATCTCCATCTATAATGTTCGGGAGTATCTTTTCCCGTCGCGATGCCAGGGTTTTAGTTAGAATTTTACAATCTACCCCTGTTAAAGTAATGGGCCTGAAGTTAGATGGGTCTGAAACATCCCTGTCTTCTTTGGTAATGAGTGAGATCAAAGCCTCATCAAGCATGCCAGGTAAAGGACCTCTTTCAAAAGCTTCTCTGTAAACATCATGCAACACAGATGCAATGATATCATTGTATTTTTTTTTATAATATTCGACTGGGAAGCCATCTAGACCTGGTGACCTCCCAGTCTCCATGGATAAAATTGTAGCCCTAATTTCTTCTACAGTAATGGGGGATGAGGATGAGAGAAATGAATCTATGTCCTCTGTGTCAGGTATGTTATAGATGTATAGAGTTCTTTATAAAACTCTGCAAAGACCTTATTTATATCTTTTGCTGAGGTGAGTATCTTACCATCAGTGGGATGTTGTTGGAATTATCTTGTTGTTTAAGTTGTCTTGCTAATAGTTTGACACTTTTCTTACCCCCTTAATAATAATTAGTTCTGAGTTTAAATAACGCATACTCAGCTTTTTTAAAATTATATATGTCATGTAACTGATATTTGAGAATACACACTGTTTTATACAAATGATCTCCAAAGCACTGATTTTTTTTCCAATTTCTTTTCTTTCTCAATCTTTTCTTTTTTCATTTTTGATGCATAGGCAATGCATTTTCCTCTCATGTATGCTTCTGATGCCTCCCACACTGAGGATGTTATCTGTAGAGCCAATATTTGTTTGACAAAAAATTTCAAACGTACCAGAATGGAATTACTAAATGACTCATTTTGAATTAACAGTATTTAGTCTCCACCGTCCTATCCTTCTTCTATCCACATTAAAATCTACATGAAACTCCACTATACCATGGTCACTTATGGTGATTACACCTATTTCACAACCCATTACTGACTCCACTTACTTATTAGATACTAAAAAAAAAAGTCAATTCTTGAATACAACTTGTGGCTGTGGGAATAGAAGGTATGCTCTCTCTCCCACGGGTTTACTAATCTCTATATATCTACCAAATTCCAATCATGTGCTAGCATTTGGATTGCAGCCCTGTTCCTAGGTGCCGGCCTCCCAGTGGGTGTGCTTTTATCAATATGTTTATTCATTTCCTGGTTAAAATCACCACCCAGAAGAATATAACCTTCCATACTGTATTCCCGAATACATTGTTGACCTCATGAAAGAAATCAGGATCTTCTTGGTTAGGTGCATATATATTACACAGGACAGTCTTAACTCAATTCAACAATACTTCAGTACAGATAATACGCCCCTCTTTATCATTATGTTGTTTAAGCATAACAAAACTTAAAGGAGTAATCACCTGGAAATTGCATTTTTCTAGTTAAAACATGTTTATTGGTGTTGGAGTGAAATGTAAACTTGCCTGAAACCCCCTTTTTTTTTTACATGGTCCAGTTTTTTCATTTGTGCTCTTTCCTCACACCAGAACAGCCCACAAGGGCAAAATCCCAAAAATGTGAGATTTTGATTGGCTCCTTTGATTTCGTAGCTAACAGAGGCTATTAGCATAGACCAGCCTCTCTCTGACACGCCTACGGACTTCAGTTGACAAAACAACCGACACTGGACACGTGCTACGCTCGACAACAAAAGCAAAGTGCTGACATGTCGAGGGGGCGGGACTTGTGGGATTTCCAATTTGCATTTTTTCGGCTTTTAAATCATTAAATTTCGTATTCAAATACACAAAGTGCCTCTTTTCCCATAGTGATATAAAATATCTTAAATAAAAATCAGGGACGTCCCGATCCAGATGCCAGCCTCGATACTCGCTCCCATACTGGTCTATTATGCTGTAGGCTACTCCATACTGACAGCACCTGAGCTCCAGACGCGTTTATGCCACCATGTCAGCAGAATAATTATAACGTTTTTCTGGTATACTCCAGAAAAGCTGGAAGCCGGACTCCAGATGCAGCTGATTAATCAGACAATAACTGCACCCCTCCAACGAATTGCTATCAACATTTGTTTACATATGCAAACTGACCTGGCATGACAAACAAAAATCAACAACATAAAACTGCACCATGCAACGAAGAGCATGTTGCCGGTTTTTGTCCTTTACTACTGAACTTGGTCCGTAAGGCGCGTTGAAAATTGTTCTTAGGCAGACACAGCCATTGGAGCCTCGAAGCACACAGCCAGCCTGAGCTTTACATTATGTTCACTGGTTAATACACCTCCTACAATACCATCACTTAGCTTCTTGCAGAAATCACTCTGCCTCCGTGCTGTCTCCTAACGTCTTCCTCTCTCCCTCCCAGGTGAAAACGAGCGTCGCCGGGAACACCAGCCGGTGTTTAACATTCATCTCTTGTCTTTTTGTTGCGCTGAAGGCTCTCTGTTTTTCCGAAAGCTCCCTGGTCAAATCCTCAAAGAATGAAAGTTTGCAGCCCTCCCATTCCAGTTCACGTTTCTCTTTGGCCAGCAGCACCTTATCTCAAGCTGATGATCGCAAAAACCATATCAAGACGGTGCGGGCTGGTTTATCCACATCTGGTCTGGGGGCCAGCAAGTAATGGGCACGTTCCACTTAGAACTTGCTGCCTGTAAGGCCGAGACCCTGGGAAATTATTCTCTCGACATATTGAACCATATTCCCTCTTTCGCCTTTGCCTTCTTTCAACCCTACCATTCTCACATTATTCCTATGGCCCCGGTTTTCCAGATCTTCCACCCGTACCCATAATGCCGTTAATGTCTTGTCAAACTTCTTCACACGTCTCTCAACGTGGGCATTTACAACTTCAACATCAGAGACACGTTGTTCCACTTCACTCAGTCTTTTTTGAATGTTACCCCCGAATCTTTGAGCTCTTTTGTCGTTTCCTTGATCTAAATGACGGCCGCAGCCACCACTTGTAATGTCGCGCTCATCCTTCGTATTTCTTCCATGAAGTCAGAGTCGATATTTTTTCCGTCGGTACAGCCTGCGTCTTTCATAGGGCTTGGAGCCACCGATAAGTTTGCAGGTGTTGGGTTGGACTTTGTTGATAGCTTGCTTCTCGCTCCTGCACCTTTGAAAAAGTTAGTTTCGTTGTTGTTAAACATTTCTTCAGGAAACTGCTAATTTTTACTTAAAGTTTTAAGTTTTATGCACCAAAAACTCTTATTTCTTGACAAGTTGAGAGGTGTATATTGTATTTTTTGTGAGGAAACGGCTGTCGGCTCAGAGAGCTCTTTTAGTGTGCTGCCATCTTCTTTGTGGTCTCACGTGACTCCCCCACAGGACATTTCTTTGTTTGTATTGTTTTGTTTTTTTATTTGTTTTTGTTGCCTCATGTTCAAATAAACTGTTGAGGATTCGATCAAGATAATGGTTTTAATGATTAACTGATTAATTAGATGCTATTCCTTCTTGCTCTGCAGCTTCAGCTCCACGTTTAAACAAAACTCTGCATCTTTTATCATTTTGCTGACAGGAAATAAAAAGTGCTGAAGACTTTTCTCTTTTATGTGGACACTAACATATTGAAGACTTCCGTCCTTCAGGAAACTGGTCGCAGAGGTCCATCTGCCGGTCCCTGCAGCGGGCAGAGAGTTTGCTGAGGAGCACCTTTAATCCGAGTCTGAAGTGGCTGTTCCACCACAGCCAGGATGAGGAAGAGGAGAACTTCGTGGTGGCTCATAACCTGGTGTCCCGGTCCTCTGCTCGTCTGCAGCGTCTGCAGCAGGCTCTTCTGGCCGTGGCCTTCCAGTGGCAGCTGGTGGGCGGGGCATCAACAGGGTTTCCCCAGGTGAGTTCCAGGGGGCCA
>JALJCO010002638.1:0-90659 GCA_023101725.1 Atherinomorus stipes
CGCGAGAAATCAGTGGGGTAAAGTGAACCAGTTAGTGGGGAAGCTGATCCTCTGACATTTTCTACTTTAAAACTACCATAACAACCATTTTGAACAATTACAGCTGGACTGACGACCGCACGTTCCAAAACTACTGTCAGAAAGGAACCAGAATCATGGGGATTTTGGTCAAATAAGCACATTTTTTAAACACTTGAAATTTATCGTAAGTAGGGCTGCTATGATAAGTTGACGCCAAATAATCGTCAAATATCAAAATAGTCAGCGACTAATTTCATAAACAACTGATTGTTTATTGTTTCTAAGCTTTGTTTTTCCTCTTAACATCGTCGCTGTAGCTTCTGCTGTCTTGTCCGTCTTTCCGTCTGGTCAGCTTCTACAATTGTATATTGTCATAAATAAACACCACCAGAAAGGTTTGGACATGTTCTTCCATTAGATTCAACGAGAAAGTTTCCAAACTTTTGACTGGTTTTGTAAATATGCTCCAATTTTCGTACCATCCGATTAGTCAAGTAATCGCCCAAATAATCGGTGACTATTCGATAATCAAAATAATAGTTTGTGGCAAATCCAAAGTACTTTAAAAGTAAAAGAAACGCAGCATAATATAATTCAAGATGTTTTAATTAACATTGACAGTGTGGGGTCAGAACATGGACCATCAGAACCAGCTAGTACGCAGCCTCGGGTCAGAACGTGGACCATCAGAACCAGCTAGTACGCAGCCTCGGGTCAGAACGTGGACCATCAGAACCAGCTAGTACGCAGCCTCGGGTCAGAACGTGGACCATCAGAACCAGCTAGTACGCAGCCTCGGGTCAGAACGTGGACCATCAGAACCAGCTAGTACGCAGCCTCGGGTCAGAACACGGACCATCAGAACCAGCTAGTACGCAGCCTCGGGTCAGAACGTGGACCATCAGAACCTGTTAGAACAGCTGGGACTCTGGGCTTTTAATGGCGTAAAAAATAAAACATGTAATATTACACTAAAACATGTTTGAGACTAAACTAAACTTGTGTTTCGTGCTTCAAGACAGAGTCTGACTTTAGCCCAGAGCGATTTTTATAGAAAAACCAACATATCTGGGAATCCAGGCTGATCTTTAAGCAGCATCAAGAACATTTTTACATGTTAGAGGTTCATCAACATGTTTGATGAAAGTTTTTCTACCTGAATCAGTTTGCTTTGATACAACAGCTGATAAAGTTCACAGCAAAAAAAAAAAAAAAAAAACTTTTACATGCAAAAAACACATTTTTGTGAAAAAAACAAAACAGCACCATCACAACTTCTCCTTCCTGGTAAGAGGGTAATGGGGGGGGGCTTGAAAACATACGGGTCACCTGACCACAAATGTCTTCCTTTGCCTGGAAACAGCAGGTGTCTCACATCCCCCCGCTCTCCCCCTACTACATACGAGTGGTGATTTCATGTCACAGCTGCAGATCTTTTAAAACATGTTTTTAAATGTGACATGGAATCAGAACAGCGTTAAAAAGTCGTGGTGGAGTACGAACAAGTCAGAACAAGACGCGCAACAGACTGCGGTTTGTTCATTGCATATATCCAGTACTGGAGTTGAGGGGGGATGAGGGGGGGTGGCATCTCCTCTGAAATAAAAATGATGAAATGTAAAACTTCCGTCCTCCATCTCCTCCCTTTTTACAGTAAATCCTGGAAATATAACCGATCCTCATAAAACCGTTTCATTATCAGAAAATAGTACAGATGTTGAGTAAAAGAAATAAAATCTGAGGGTGCAGGGGCACGCGCACGTGCAATGATGCAACATGATCGGCCGATGCCCGATGTCAGAGGGAGCTGCACAAGCTGCAGCACAGACATCTTAAGGATTAACTGCACTGCGATGTCAGCACGGCCAAACGAGCGGCTGGACAAAGTCATGTCAGAGAGACGATGATCACAGGTGAGCCAAGACGCAGAACCTCAATCAGCACTTTGATCAATCTATAAAAACCGCTAAACTGCTGGTTTGTCCAGCTGCCGTGTAGCCTCCAAGCTAGCTGAGATTGTTGCTTTTTTTTTTTTTTTTTTTTTTCTTTTTTCTTTTTTTACTTGTCCTGTCCAGCATTGAAGCAAGCAGAATGGAAATCTGATTGCTTTATTCTGTTGAACAGTTTTGCTTTATCAAGCGGAGCTTTATGAACATAAGGCTCCACTTGATATCATGTTTATTCATTTTATTTCTTTATTTAAACATTTGTCTATTACACCATTCCATTTCATACTGCTGGGCCTGACAGGGAGAAATGAAAGTTAACAGAGGTAAATGATAGAAAGTGAAACAGAGAGAAAGGAGTAAGGGAGAGGAAGAAGAGAGAGGAGAGAAAACATGAATCCACTTCCACAGTTCACTGGTACATCTGTACCGCGATCCCTAAACAACCAAGGTCTCTGTTGGAAAACAAAACAAGCAATCCCCTACAGGAGGACCTGCAGGTGGCTTAAATATCCTCAGATCATACAAACACACACAAACAACACTACGCAGAGAAGAGGTAACTAGTCAGCGCAATGGGAAGTAGAGAAGAGGTACAACCTAGTCATCGCAATGGGAAGTAGAGAAGAGGTACAACCTAGTCATCGCAATGGGAAGTAGAGAAGAGGTACAACCTAGTCATCGCAATGGGAAGTAGAGGAGGGGTACAACCTAGTCAGCGCAATGGGAAGTAGAGAAGAGGTACAACCTAGTCATCGCAATGGGAAGTAGAGAAGAGGTACAACCTAGTCATCGCAATGGGAAGTAGAGAAGAGGTACAACCTAGTCATCGCAATGGGAAGCAGTGTCACAGTGTCAACATGCATAATAAGGTCTCCCGTGAGGGTCTCCGTGGTGACCACAGTCATGCAGATGCAGCCTGCAGCCTGTCTCTGCAAGGAGGAGGAAGCCCGTTAAGGCTTCACGACCCAGGCCCCCAGCAGCCACCCAGAGGTCCAGATCCCAGCTACCCCCCCAAAGAGCGGACATGCATCCCCGAAGGGGCGGCAAAAGGCGGCCCCAGCCGGGGCCCCTGCAGTCTGGAGGCCCAGGCCCCAGCGGACCAAGACCAGCAGCTGCCGACCCCACCGGGCGCCGGGCGTCCCCCGGAGGGCGGAGACAGCGCCGGGCCCAGGGCCCAAGCGCCCAGGAGCAGCCACCCCCCCCCCCCCCCCCCCGGACCCGGGCGGCCCAGCCGAAACCCAGGAGGACCGGACCCCCCAGGCCGACGCCCCCCCAGGGGCAGGCCAAGCCCCCCACCCCAAAGTCCCTGCCCCATACACCTGACACCAGGGCGCCACCACCTCTACCACCCCCCCCCCCCCCCACCCCGCACCCACGCCGCACACACACACTCACACTAGGGCTGAAAGATATCACCGTCACCGCCCCCACATCGAGACACGGGCACCCAAGACATCAATACCGCAAGAGCAACCACATACAGGATACAGATCCCCTGCGCCCCGCCCCGCACAAAAAGCCCCGGAAGCCACAAACAAAACCGCACCCCCCACCAAAGCGCCCGGCCCCCAACCAACCCGCAGCCACACCGCACCACACCGACACCAAGATGCCCGGCACGAATACCGAGATACGAACCTCCGCCCAGCTGAGATTGTTGCTAACGAGCTCACTGAAACACAGAACTCGTCATTCAGTCACGTTACATTCAGATTTATGAGCCTGGCAAACGTAGGACACATTAGACCAGAGTTTGTCCCAAACATTTCACCAGTCATGAAGAATTATTCTGTCAGCAAACAGGCACATAAGCAGCCGAGGCTCTCTCCTGCAAAGCAGCAACCCCCCCCCCAGTCACAGAGAAAAGCTGGGATCCTGAACAAAGAAGCTGTTAAATTAAACATGGTTTCCCTAAAACATTAACGGCAGGGTAGGGGTCCGAAACCTTGCCTCCAGAACACAGCAACACGTGTGCTAATGAACATAACCGAGAACAGCCGTTAGCTCGTTAGCTTCCCAGCAAGCAGCAGAGGAAGCACGTTCCCTAAAAGTGATCATTTGCTCACCTCCGTCTTCTTCTGTGGTGTAAAACATCCTCACTGCAGACACCATGACTTCGGCCCTGTCCCAACACCCCCACCTCCACCCTCGCACCCCTACAACGCTCCCGTTGGGGGGTAGAATTGCGTAGTGTGTCCCGGTTCTCCAGGGCTGCTTGAGGTTGGAAGTCCGTCACGCCCCCCCTGCGCCCCCCGTCCACACTTCAGTGACGTCTGCATCCATGCAGACTTCACTGAAGTGTGGACTGAAGCTCCGCCCGCCGACTGGGGGCTCCTAGTTAGCTCCTTCTTTGCTCTTAATAAGGTCTCAGTTTGTAGCAGAGTCACACAACGGCGGTTTTTAGTCAGCGAATTGCAAGTCTAAGCGCGTCTTACCTTAACCCGCCGCTTAGGAGGCTAATGTTTGCTAGCTCCTCTTAGTTTCGTGTTAGCTCTGTTAGCGTTTAGCCCAGAGTACGAAACCTGGCTTTATTTTTCTCTATTCAGACGGGACCGGATGCTACGTCCAGTTATTGTATAGTCTTTGGTTTGAATGCAACTCTCTCTCCTCCTGCCTGTAACTCGCTCTTTATCTGTGGGGGGGCTGTGGCTCAGGTGGTAGAGCAGGTCAGCCAATGATCGAAGGATCGGCGGTTCGAATCCAAATCCCCCAGCCATGAGTTGTTGTGTCCTTGGGCAAGACATTTAACTCCCCTTGCCTCCAGTGGGGGCCCTGCTGTGTATGAATGATTCCAGTGGTGGTGGGAGGGGCCGTAGGGCACAAAATGGCTGCCACGCTTCTGTCAGTCTGCCCCAGGGCAGCTGTGGCTACATACGTAGCTTACTAGGGCTGGTAATAAAAATCGATACACTGAATATCGCGATATTTTCATATGCTGATATTGACATGTAAAAATGTGGTATCGATCTATTTTACTAATGAAATCTCGCGAGATTTCGTTGTTCAGTCAAGAAATCTCGTGGGTTTTCGTGAAATTTCGCGAGATTTCACCGTTATCTTACGGTAAATAGGTCAGTACTGCATTTTCTGCTGTACTGTATCTGATCTGCTGTAAAAGCGCTTTGAGTGCCTTGAAAAGCGCTATAGAAATCTAATCCATTATTATTATTATTATCTTTGTTCTGGGGACGTTTCTGGGTGCAGATTTCTGTTTATATCAGCAGCCAATGACAGAGCTCAGAGCATGATGCTGTGTGGGAATAAGCTCATGATTGGAGCAGACGCCTGTCACTCAAACTCTCCAAGGAAAAGAAAAACTGCAGATACACGGAAGAAAAGGAAAGAGCCTTAGATAGTGCACGTTGGAAAACCAGGTTAATATTGGTTTGGTTTTTACTGCTTCTGAGCTCTGAAGGAGTCATTGAAGCTGAATATGCTGAAGAATGAGGCGGCCATTATCCTGAGAGGGAGGGGCTCAGTGGAAGTGTTTTTCCCAACAACTCGATTGCTGCATATACAGGGAAAGTAAACTTCACTACACGACCGTCAGAAAGAACTTAAGTCTGAGAAGCAACGAGAGAATAATGATGGAACGGCCATTAATCAAGGACGTCACAAGTGCATATCTGGCTGCTGTTCGATGCGATGCCTCATCCCTCCACAGAACCTCATCAGAAGAGGGACAACATGTCACCTTTGTCTGTCTTTATGTAGGTGGCAACAAAAAGTAGGATGATCATTATTCATGAGCGTAAATACGAATAAAGAGCACAAACAGATGGAAATCATAAGTACGGCCGTTGAAAAGAGACACGGCTGCAGTGAGTTTGAGTTTATTTTTCAAAACAGGGACAATACATGTGAATGAACATAAACATGTGAATATGTAAGATTATAGCCAACAGCTGATTTCCATCTTCAGTTCCCTTCTGCAGGTTGATGTCAACAACATAATAAGATCAATAAAAACAACAACAAGCAGAAGCGTTCGCCTTTATGGCAAGAATGAGCAGGAGTAATTACAGAGAGAGAAAACATGTCCCTAAAAACACAATAGGACAGAAAAGAAAAAAGCCAGAACAATGGAAAGTATAGTGGATCATGAGACATGCAGGCCAACGGGTCAGAGGACCAGACGTATTTCATTCCCGCTAAAAGCTAAAATTAGATATCAAAGGGCTGATTAAAGTGCTAAAATGTGTTGATGTGCAGTTTTATTGCAGTTTTACTGCTTCTGAGCGCTGAAGGAGTCGTTGAATCTTAAATGCTTCAGCTTCAACGACTGTAAATATCACATTAACACCAGTCGGAATTTTCTCGGTTCCCCTTTTGTATCGACCTGCCGAATATTTGCGATTGCCCAATATCTGATTAGCCTCACTGATAAGTGGTTTTCTTTTAGGTTACACAGATGTTCAGTCCCTTCACGCTGTCTGTGTGGAAATGTTCTTCTTTTCACTATCAAACATACAGAGTTCTACTGTTGTTTTTTTATAATCTGGTTTTACCAAACATTTCAGTGATCACCAATCACTGAGGTGTTTTTTCTGACCACATTTGTCTTTTAAAATGATGGTTCTCTACTATCTTTCCCATTTTCAGTCATTCGTCGGACAGTTCTTATCCCAGTTTTGGCAGTTTAAACTATCTACATACACGTTTTCTTTGCTTGTTGATGCAAATAAATAATTCGGTCCTTCTGAAACAGACGACGATGTGTCTTCTAACATGGTTTCAGAAATAAGAAGCTACTTGATCAGTTGGGATTAAATTAATTGTGCACACACACATTGACAGGCAGGGAATTTCTTTAGTGATTGGTAAGTATCTTTAAACTGCGTGACTCGTGGGTTTTCTTTGTGAGGGCAGGCTCACTTTTGTTCCAACAGTCCGTAAACCGTTTGCGTTAACTCTCTTTTTCTACTTCAGAAGGAGCAAGAATGTGTTAAAGTCCAGCTTATTGCCCCAAATATGTTTAATTGAAATGTTAAATGTTAACAGAGAGCCCGCAAAAAAAAAGTCTGGAAGAATTTAAAAATCAAATAAAATCAGATCCTCTGAAGATGGAGAAACAGTGTTGACCAGAACAGGTTGCTGTAACAACACCTGCAGAGAGAACATTGTGTCTGATGAGATTCATCAGTGCCGTTTTCTTTCATCTACAACACGCTGGCTGCAGCATAAAGATGCTGAAAAACCTCATTTCAGATCAGACACATTTATTTGAACCGTTTTACCGTTTTGTTTCCTGGAAAGGAGACAAAGATGAAGTGAGTGATCACAATCCAGCCTGTTTGACCTCGTCTTTATACCCTCTAGTTAAATCAGTCAGTAGTTCATTTTTTAAAAGCAGAACGGAGTTAAATTCATTTAACTTTTTTATGTGAAACTAGATACTTTACTTACTCCAAGCACACAAGGTTCCTGAGTATGTCTTTCTCCCTCTTAAATTCCTGAGGGTGTGCAGTGACTAAAGCATATAAAAAAAATTATGAACATTTTTTGATGAATAATTTTCTTTTAATTCTTTTTTATGAAACATTTTTAATCAACATCTTTTGAAAGTGAAAATACAATATTTTGGAAAATAAAACAGTTCTTAGTATGATTAACAATCCTACAATCTTTACTGTAGGGTCTTTTTTTTATTTTACAGAATTTCATGGAAGGATAGGGGGATAAATATTAAGTTAAAAATGTAATATACTTATCTCAATGTCTGCCTGAGTTTCTGTTTAATGGCTGATTAGGAAATAGACCAAAAACAGTTACCAAGGACAAATGCATCGGAGATATTCAGCTCTTATTTCTCTACATGACCGAATATCATCTAAATCTTCACCTCTACTTCTGCAGGTTCCATGTGCAGTTAAATCGGTGCTTGCTCTTATACCGGATATACAGTCGTCCTCCCAATTATTCACACCCTCCAATTAAAGAACAGACGAAATTCCCTATTATAATTCAAATTCCAAGAAACTAAAAAAAAACTAATAATCAATAAAAATTTACAAAATTATAATTTAGTGAAATAAGATATTGCTTTTGAATTCTGGTTGGAAATTATTAGGGAAAAAATATAAAACTGTCTCAGACACATCAGAGCATCTTTCCCATGAACACGGACCAACATACCTGTCAGCAGGTGCAGACGTGTGGTCCATGTTCATGGGAAAGATGCTCTGATGTGTTTGGGACAGTTTTATATTTTTTCCCTAATAATTATTTCCAACCACAATTCAAAAGCAATATTTTATTTCACTAAATTATAATTTTTCAAATTTTCTTTTATTTTTAGTTTCTTGTTATTTGAATTACTATAGTGAATTTAGCCTTTTTTTTTTTTTAATTGGAGGGTATGAATAATTTTGAGGATGACTATATATATATATATATATATATATATATATATATATATATATATATATATATACATATATATATATATTATTGGCTTTTGGAACACGCGAAAAGCATGATACAGCTCTTTTAAAAGATAACTTTCTTTTTTCCAACCTGGACCTTATTTTTAGGCGTTTATACGTGCATTTACTCACCGGTAAAGTTTCTGCATCACTTTGACTCCTTGGGAATATTTCGCTGAGTCGCCCTTCAGCGTACGTCCGGTAAAATGGGCGAGACGGGGCGTCCTCTCTATGAGACATCATCTGCAGTAAAGCTTGAAAGAGATGTCAGCATTCCCTACAGTTCCAGGTGATATTCTAGTACCTTCTTTCTTTGGCACCTGTTTATTTCCTAAAACGGGGGTGCAAACTTTGAAAGACATGCATAACTGGCAATAAATGTCGGGTTTTTCCCCCCAGAGAGAGAAAAGTGATTTCAAACTCAGTTCCGACACTTTCAAGCCAGCCTTCATTTTGAAAAAGTCGGCCACTTACATTTAAGTTTTGATTATTTAGAATGATTGTCCCGTGACTATTAATCTGAAACCCTGATGTCGTTGATGATGCTTCAGGGCTTCAGGGACTGGATGAAATTGGATGGAAATTATGCATCTACCGTGCTATGTTGCTCCCTTTTCCTCTATGTGGTTATTCTCATCCATCTGGGAGGTTAAATAGGGACCATTTCCAAGCAAACTGTCCATCACTCTACACTTTGCACACATTATGGAGTCCAGTAGTGGAAGTAATCGTATTCACCTAAAATTCAGAACAGGCATGCTCAGAGTAATTTCAGGCACGAAGAAACAGGCATTACTGATTTGTTGTTAGTTGAATGTCAAAATATTCCATCAAATTTTATATTTTCAAGGTGTCTAGAAAGAAAGATCAGATGTGATCTGATGAATTGTGGAGAACAACCATTTATTGTTGGGCTCTATTTCAACTGTTCAGCGTATGTTAAAAAAGGATGTATTATAACAAACTAAAAACACGATGAAAGAAGTTACGGTACAATTTTTCATAAATAAACACACACACACACACACATATATATATATATATATATATATGAATATAGTCAGTCAGTCATTTTCTGCACCGCTTCTCCAGTTCAGGGTTGCTGGAGTCTGTCCAGCTGTTATCAGGTGAGAGGCAGGTTCACCTGCACAGGTAAGCAGTCTGTCTCAGGACCAACACAGAGAGACAACCATTCACACTCACATTCACTCATAGAGACAGTTTAGCGCGATCATTAACCTACATCATGTCTGTGGATGGTGGGAGGAAGCCGGAGAACCCACGCATACACGGGAGAACATGCAAACTCCACACAGGAAGAACTGCTGGAATAGTTCAGACCCCTCCCCAGCAGGGAATCGAACTAGCGACCTTCTTACTGTGATTATATATAAATATATATATATATATATATATATATATATACATATATATATATATAATATATACAATGCACAGAGTGAGCCCTCTCGTCATCCAGCATGTTTACAGGAGAGAGACGAGGAAAACAAATACACGCATGCGCATGGAGATATACGAAGATATGTTATTGACTTCACTTTCAGTTATCGTGCGATTAATCGATTTATTGATTATCGTCCCAGCGTAGATATTACGCTGCATGCTTGCCAAGAAACTTGGTACAAATGGAGTGTTGTCACAGTTTGAGGCAGCCATAGTTGTCCTGGAGCAGGTGCAGCCAATTTATAAGAAAGCTACCCCCCAATGGTGGGCGACAAGATGGTAGACTGGAATATACTGTGGTTGCTGCTCGCGACACATTCATGCTCCCACATTTTCCAAATGTACAGTACCTACGGCAGGCGGGTGCACGTGTTGACGTGAGGTGACGTGCTGCTTGTGCATGGTGCAATACTGACCTGAACTTTATTATGTTTCCTCACGCTTGCACGGTGCTAATCACGTCTCATTAGCCGACTTTGGAGCGGCCTAGTCAAAGCCCCCACCTGAATCCCATTGAGATGCTGTGGCATGACCTTAAAAAGGCGGTTCATGCTGGAAAAGCCTCCAATGTGGCTGAATTACAACAATTCTGCAAAGATGAGTGGAACAAAATTCCTCCACAGCGCTGTAGAAGACTCACTGCCAGTTATCACAAACGCTTGATGCAGTTGTTGCTGCTAAGGTGGAACAACCAGTTATTAGGTTTAGGGGAAGATCACTTTTTCACACAGGGACATGGAGGGTTGGATTTTTCCCTCCTTACTAATAAAAACCTTCATCTAAAAACTGCATTTTGTGTTTACTTGTGTTATCTTTGTCTCACATTTAAATGTGTTTGATGATCTGAAACATTTAACTTACATGGAAAAAAGTAAGAAATCAGGAAGGAGGAAACACTTTTTTACATCAACTGTTCATGCTAAAGTAGATCTTCCTCAACAGCAAAGTAAGTGTTCAGTTCGTGGATGTTTTCTCTCTTAAAGCCAGAGAGCTTTAAGCCACAAACAGAATCTGCTTTTAATGAAATTACACAAACATGCAGCACCCACAGTTTCCTCTCACTCATGCAGCTTTGCTTCTTTATATTCATCATTCCTCTGCCATTACATGATGATAGCTGCTTATCTTTGTCTCACATTTAAATGTGTTTGATGATCTGAAACATTTAAGTGTGACAAACATGCAAAGAATAAGAAATCAGGAAGGAGAAACACTTTTTTAACAGCTGTAGGTTACAAACTCAGCTAGTCTCCATCCCAGCCTGGGGACAGAAAACCTCCCAATGTCAAAATCAAACTTATGTCCTTGGTGCTGACCAGCGCTTGCTGCTATCCTGAGCCAGTGATGGCTTTGCTGGGTTTGTACCGCTGCTGTATTGTACAGAAACTGACTGTGCAGTCATGCAGTTGTCTCTGTCAGCACTTACAAAACATTTCCTTTTCTCTCTCTCCCCTTTGTGGAGCAAAGTTTTAATCTATACAGAGCATGGGAAAGAAAATTACCCCAATCAGGCAGAAATGGCAGTCTGAAAGAAAAGCCAATCAGATCATTGCTTCCTCTTTGTACCGCCGTAGCTATGAATCACAATCTGCAGTCTGTTATGATCTCGCTCAGTTTCCAGTTTCATCTGCACACAGAGATGAAGAAAGAAGAGATGCATCATTGATTTTTTTATTTTTACTTTTTACCATGGAGTTCAGCAGTCTTTTCAGCAAAGACAAGAACTGATTCCTTTTCTAAGCTTATTTTTTCATTTGTCCTATTTAAAAAATAAGAGCAACGTTTGAATGTAAACTTAAAGGGATAGTCCACCACAGAATGATGCTCCTTCATCTTCTCCTCATCCTCATGGTGAGAAAGACTCTGCAGCACGTTTTTAATATCTCAAATGCAGCCAGAGATCAGGAAGGCTTCTCGTTTCCCCCCAACTTTCATATAATGGAGTTCGCCAGGGTCCGAGCCAAGAAGGTCCTTAAAATCCACAAAAACGTGTCAATATTCCTCCAAACTGCTCGTCCAATGTGATCCAAGTGTCCTGAGTGGGTAGCGTCCAGAATTTACTGGTAACGACGTCATTTAGTAGATTTTCAGAGCCTAAACAGTAGAACATCGCACTTCCCTGATGCCTCCATGCGAGTTCACGACACGACTAAAGCCATGGCAGACCAAACCAGACAAGAGCGTGCGTTTCGTAGGGATGTGCACAGGGTCCAAAATGAATACTCGCCAGGCGCCAAATGTGAGTAAATTTTCAGTTTTGCGGGTAAATGTCAGAGGGCTATCCACCACATGGCAGGTAAATATCTGCTCCAAATACTTAAAGGTGTCACAACCTCGTGTTTTACATCCACAATCCTTCTTAAATTATCTTCAAATTAATTTTTAATTCTAGTTGGGTGGACGAAAATGTAATGAGCTCATTTTAACCTCTTTTTATCCCCAACTTTTGTTTGTCGCGAGAACACGTACGAGAATCAGAGCTGTCTGTAAGCGCGTTCACGAGGCAAACGTCAAAGCCAAACAAAGTTTTATCAGGACAGAGCAGGTGAAGGAAATGATGTCCCAGCAGAGAAAAACGTGATAAAAACGTAACGGTGCGGCTGATGGAGAGGATCCGGAGTAAAAGGGCTGGACTCTGATGGACATAAGGAGCGGACGTCTGACGTGAAGCTAACCAAACACTGTTAGCTTCTGTAGCTACATTAGCAGCTTGTCCGCTCGTCTACCACCGTTTACTGGTCTCTGACACAAAAGATAATAAGTTACACAGCAGCAACACTTACCGACTGCACATCCTCACTGAGAAATATAATCCACTGCTCCCTGGTAAAGCTGTCCCTCCTGTTACACTCAGGCCGACCACGAGCATCTGTAAGGCGGACACGCTTCTGTGCAGGAGCCGGTGAAAAGCAGAGTTCATAACAAAGACGCTAGCTTAGCAGCTCGCTCGCAGCCTCTCTAGTTCATGTCATAACAGCTGGTCATAACTCCTCCGTGGCAGGTAATCAGCGGCTTTTAGATGGCGCTAAAAAGGCTAGCTTAGTAGGCCGAGGCGGTTGACGTCAACGGCGGGTCCAAATCGCGCTCTTGTGGCCGATTCTGGGATGAAGAGAGAGCTCAAGCTGAAAAAACGAAGCCACTTTCACTTTCAGGAGTTTCTGGCACTTTTTTACTCAATTCCTACCCCAATACACATGTTTTAACATGAAAAAGTGGGATTTCCGGGTGATGACTCCTTTAATGTTTTTAAATCTTCATATTGTGTATTTCTTCTTCATGTTGCTCTGGTGTCTGCAGGCATCAAAGTCACGCAAGTGCACACTGACAGACACAACACACTCGTGACACAAGAGAACCCCCCGCTACCTACGTCCGTTTACCAACGACTAGCGTTTAGCTCAGGATGGTAAAGCAGCGCGAATATGTGGCGAGTTTTAGCCAAACTTCCAACGGACAGCACGGCGAACAGGAAGATAAACCAGCAGAAAGTTCAGGGAGAGGTGGCGCTGTGGGGGCGTCGTAAAACGCTGGCTGCACTATGACAGGGTCCGCTCCATATTTTGGCCGGTAAGAAATATAGTTGGCAGGTGGATTTTTTTCATCTACCAGTTAATTTGGTCGGTGAGTCAAAAAGTTAATCTGGGACACTGGATGGGCATATCAATGCCGTGGAGTCGATACTTCGATACCAGCCAGACAAAATATCGGAATCTGCACTTTTTCAGTATCGTGATACGTACATGCAGTTTGTTTCATCTTCTGAGAGTTTAGGAAATGAAATGATGTGAAAGCAGCCAGATTCAGAGTTTTGTGTCACATGATGGTGGCAGCCTATCAGATGTCATGATGATGCTTCTGGGAATGATGATGATGATTTTTTTTGGTATTTTCCAGTACTTTCATGCAGGTTATTGCACATTATATTTTGATAAAACTATAATTTTACTATCATATTTTATATTTGAACATTTTCCACTGAATAAATTTAAATAATCTTAACCTGAACTTAAGTTTTTTGGTAACTGAAAGAAGTTTCTTTAATCTTTTTGTTTAATTTACTCACTATAATTTATTGTCGTTTCAAAAGCATTTCTTTCCAGTACTTCAGTTCAAGTTTTACTTATATCTGATATAGGGGATTATCACGCTTCCGTGTTCTGAACTTCCGGTTTGAAACAGTTAGACGGCCCACTTACGGTCCAGTTCAATGTCCCTGCTTTACTTCGTAGATAATGTGAATAAACACAAACCCTACTGAAATTTTCACGGATTCCAGACTGAAGTGATACTAAGGAGGAAGTGGATCAAAGCGATTCTCCAGAGTGAAGGGCCGAACTTTATAATAAAACAACGTAGCATGTTTGTTTGCAGCCGGTGGGGCACAACACCGGCATGCTAGCATTAGCCAGCTAGCGTTTACCGACGTGCTTAACATTGTGCGTCTTAAAACACACAAACATCTGAAAATCGGGTCTGTACCCCCCCGTTTCCAGTAGAACAACTGGGGACTGCCAAGAAAGGAGACGCTTTCAGATGCTTGTGTGTTTTCAGCCGCACAAAGTTAGGCACGTTATCGAGCTGGCTAATGCTAACCTGCTAACAGTAGTCCACCAGCTACTACTCTGTTAAACTTTGTAAATCGGATAAACGCCAATGCCAAGTTTTCATTCCAGACTGAAGTGATGCTAAGGAAGAAGTGGATCAAAACGACCGATTCGCCGCGGTGAAGGACCGAACTTTATAATAAAACGACACACGTTTGTTTGTAGCCGGCAGTCTGCGCAGTCGTGTTAGCAGGTAAACATAAATTCATCACATTTATTTTACATGTTTAGGAAGAAAACTGAATGTACTTGACATCATTATGTTGACTGAAAGGATTTCATCTAAAAAATGAACACAATTTAATTATGTTTCTGCACCACCTAAACCTCCAAGTGATGCTGCGCCCTGGCTAGACGGTAACACGTATTCCCCTGTGGCTGATTGGTTAGCGTGCCTGACTCTAATCTGGGAGGCTGGGGTTCAAACCCTGTCCTGTCACATCCGCCTTGTGATAAGCCACATTTAGCCCCAAAGTGCTATTGTTTGTCCAGACAGGTGGTCATAATGCTCACTGGAAAAAGTCAATCTGCAGGTTTGTCCAAGTTTCAACTTATTTTCTACGGTAGAGGTGCAAAAATGTCAAAGTGAAAATATGTCAGTGAGTTAAAGAGTGAAACTCAAGCAAATGTAAAGCAAAGTTCTTTTAAATGTTGTTCAGTATTTAAATAAATGCGTATTTTCCATCAGAGTCAATAAGATGCTGCATAAAAACGCATTATGGCAAAATAACAACAAAGCCGGAGTCGGAGGACAACAAACAAACAAACTGCAACCAAATATCGCACCTGACGCAGGTGCGTCAAACGCCAAAATGCTAAAATTATCGTAAACGTCATCGGATCGGCTTGCTCTGATCTACTTTGAGAACTCCGATCAAATCCGGTGGGGGGGCTATCGGCTGCCGATCGATCGGTGCATCTCTATAATTACTCTCATCAGACACACAAAGGTGGATGCACACGTCACAAACAGCCACAATAATGATAAACATCTGTCCCAAACATCTCAGACCACAACACCATCAGTTCCTCCTTCATTTCTACTCCGTCCAACTCCGTCACTCGTAACAACACATTACAAAATCACAGGACAACACGGGAGAACGTGACTCCTCCCACTCTGAAAACAGGCCGTTCACAGGTGCCGTCTTCTGCACCTCTGAGTGATATCTGCCCTAAAAAATACTCCAAATTGATATCATGGTCTGACATCAGGACGTCTTACAGAAGTTATGATAGTCGTATAAAACACACGCTTCCTTTCGTAGCTTTAAAACCTTTGTCTAACCGTACGGACTCTCTGGTACGTGACCGGCCGTTCTGCAGAGCTCGGCGGCAGTCGTGTCACCTTTGCATCAGAGCTACAGACGGTGAATGTCCAAAAACCTGAACTACCCCTTTAAATAGTTTTTATTCAGAAGTTCAAATCTACACAGCCTCTATTAAAGGGACTTGAGGCAGGAATTCGAAAAAAAACAAACATGAATGTCCCTTTTTTTCATACTAATGGGTGATGAAGCGCTAAATACCAAAAACAACGTTTCCACCACGTTTCTCTCCGTTGCCTTGAACAAGCTGTGTGCTGCAAAATGCTGCAATTCGGTGTCTGAATTTCCCGCGCTGCCCTGCGGACGTGACGTCAAATGACGCTACATCCGCAGTTTTGATGCAGGAAAAGACGTTCGCGTTAAATAAAAACACCGTAAGCGATAGTTATGGATTCTTCTGCCGTCAGAATACGATCTAGATCAACTGAAAGACACTAAAACGTAAAACTACGGAGAGAAAGGTGAGTAAACATCATTATAGCTTCAGTTTGTGCTCCCGTGACGGCTTGGCTCGTGGCTGCAGGTACCTGAAGCTCCAGTCGCGGCAGTCGCGAGTTTCGTTTCTTAATCTTGCCTCAAGTCCCTTTAAGACTCCTTTGATGTTCTATATCTTTTTTTCATTTGGATTCATGCTTTTTCATTTAGTTTTTCCTGATTTTCTTCTGCTCCTCGCTGAAACGTTTTATGTGAAGCAGTTTGACTCGTCATGCACATGAAAATACGCTGTACAAATAAGCTTCCCTGCCTCAGTGAGATCTTTTACTTTATACTCAACAGGAGGATTCATTAAAAAAAGGAAATAAGTAGCTTCATAAATAATCAATTTCAAAATGAGATGCAACAGTTTGCTCCCAGATGCAGGTAAGACGGGAAGATGTTCAGCATTCTGTTTGTTCGTGCTCGTAGTCAGCCGGGGGGAGCACGGGGGGAGAACGGAGAGCACAGGGGAAGGCCGGAGAGCCGGGGGGAGCACGGGGGGAGAACGGAGAGCACAGGGGAAGGCCGGAGAGCCGGGGGGAGCACGAGGGGAGAACGGGGGGAGCATGGGGGGGAGGACGGGGGGAGCACTGAGAGCACGGGGGGAGAACGGGGGGAGCACTGAGAGCACGGGGGGAGAACGGGGGGAGGACGGAGAGCACGGGGGGGAGCACAGAGAGCACGGGGGGGAGCTCGGGGGGAGCACTGAGAGCTCGGGGGAGCATGGCGTGACGGATTCATGCTGTTTGTTTGTGGCCAGCTTGTGAAGGAGGCTGCAGTGGTTGTCGGGGGGGGGGGGGGGCTGACGGGGGCTGACCCCCGCTGTGCCATCATACCGACGCGGCAGGTGTTCGCTCAGGTGCAGAGCTGCTACGGTTCCCACCGGGACCAAAAACTCCTTTGTCCGGGGAGACTGGGGGGGGACATGAGGCGTGAGATAGAGTATCATGCTGTACAACCCATGTGCAATGACCGCTGCGTGTGTACATACACACACATGTACCATAAATCCTCTTAGGCCGCATTCACGAAGCTTTCTGATGGAATCAGAGTCCGTTTGCTCGGAAAGTCGCTTCCTTTAGGGGGGGGTGTGAATGCGCAATCGGACTCTGATCCGGAACAAACAACCGGACTCGGTCCGCCTGCAAACGCAGGTCTGGGTCCGATTCAAGTGAACCAAAGACAGGAAGTGGACTACAAACTGCATTGCATTGTGGGTAAACGCTACGACAAACACACGTGAGGAACTGCAGTACTGATAAAGATGGTTCATGGTCAGACGTGGAGTTACAAGGACGTAAAAGCTTTAATGGATTTGTGATCTGATGACATCATATCAGCTGCTCCTACAGAAATAACGTCTGAGGAGGAAACATACGTGAGAACCTTCTTGTTCGTGCGTCTCGTCCTCGTCTACGTGAATCTTGTAGTTCTCCTTTCATCCACTAGGGGCTGCAAATCCCCACAGACTCCCATGTTAAAAAGACCAACTTCACAGCAGAAATAAACATGTTTACAGCAGAAATAAACAAATTTAAAGCAGGAATAGACATGTTTACAGCAGAAATAAACATGTTTACAGCAGAAATAAACATGTTTAAAGCAGAAATAAACATGTTTACAGCAGAAATAAACAAATTTAAAGCAGGAATAAACATGTTTACTGCAGATAAAACCATGTTAACAGCAGAAATAAACAAATTTAAAGCAGGAATAAACATGTTTACATATAATGTGCGATCTTTGTATAAACTAGATTTTCTTTTCTTTTTTTTTGGGGGGGGGGGGGGGTAAAATGAACTTTTAATTAAAAAAAAAAATCTCATGAAACATCAACCAAGGTATTTACCTCGTAGCGAGTTACGGCCTTCGCTCTAACTGTCCCTTAATATTCGGCTTCGCCAACATCAACGTTTCAAAAATCCCACGTGGAACTAATCGTAAGATCATTTCCACGATCGCGCGCTTTCATTTCTACGATCATGTGCTTTCATTTCCACGATCGCGTGCGTTCATTTCCACGATCGCGTGCGTTCATTTCTACGATCATGTGCTTTCATTTCCACGATCGCGTGCGTTCATTTCTACGATCATGTGCTTTCATTTCCACGATCGCGTGCGTTCATTTCCACGATCGCGTGCGTTCATTTCCACAATCGCGTGCGTTCATTTCTACGATCGCGTGCTTTCATTTCCACGATCGCGCGCTTTCATTTCCACGATCGCGCGCGTTCATTTCCACGATCGCGCGCGTTCATGTCCACGATCGCGTGCGTTCATTTCCACGATCGCGTGCCTTCATTTCCACGATCGCGTGCATTCATTTCCACGATCGCGTGCCTTCATTTCCCATTTCCACGATCGCGTGCGTTCATTTCTACGATCGCGTGCGTTCATTTCCACGATCGCGTATGTTCATTTCCACGATCGCGTGCGTTCATTTCCACGATCGCGTGCATTCATTTCTACGATCGCGTGCGTTCATTTCCACGATCGCGTACGTTCATTTCCACGATCGCGTGCGTTCATTTCCACGATCGCGTGCGTTCATTTCCACGATCGCGTGCTTTCATTTCCACGATCGCGTGCGTTCATTTTTACGATCGCGTGCCTTCATTTCCCATTTCCACGATCGCGTGCTTTCATTTCTACGATCGCGTGCGTTCATTTCCACGATCGCGTACGTTCATTTCCACGATCGCGTGCGTTCATTTCCACGATCGCGTGCTTTCATTTCCACGATCGCGTGCGTTCATTTTTACGATCGCGTGCCTTCATTTCCCATTTCCACGATCGCGTGCTTTCATTTCTACGATCGCGTGCGTTCATTTCCACGATCGCGTATGTTCATTTCCACGATCGCGTGCGTTCATTTCCACGATCGCGTGCATTCATTTCTACGATCGCGTGCGTTCATTTCCACGATCGCGTGCGTTCATTTCCACGATCGCGTGCGTTCATTTCCACGATCGCGTGCTTTCATTTCCACGATCGCGTGCGTTCATTTTTACGATCGCGTGCGTTCATTTCAACGATCGCGTGCGTTCATTTCCACGATCGCGTGCGTTCATTTCCACGATCGCGTGCCTTCATTTCCACGATCGCGTGCTTTCATTTCTACGATTGCGTGCGTTCATTTCCACGATCGCGTGCGTTCATTTCCACGATCGCGTGCGTTCATTTCTACGATCACGTGCGTTCATTTGTGCGTTCATTTCCACGATCGCGTGCATTCATTTCCACGATCGCGTGCGTTCATTTCTACGATCGCGTGCGTTCATTTCCACGATCGCGTGCGTTCATTTCCACGATCGCGTGCGTTCATTTCTACGATCGCGTGCGTTCATTTCCACGATCGCGTGCGTTCATTTCTACGATCGCGTGCGTTCATTTCTTTTTTTTTTTTTTTTTTTTTTTTTACTTGTCCTGTCCAGCATCGAAGCAAGCAGAATGGAAATCTGATTGCTTTATTCTGTTGAACAGTTTTGCTTTATCAAGCGGAGCTTTATGAATATAAGGCTCCACTTGATATCATGTTTATTCATTTTATTTCTTTATTTAAACATTTGTCTATTACACCATTCCATTTCATACTGCTGGGCCTGACAAAGGAAAAATGAAAGTTAACAGAGATAATGATAGAAAGTGAAACAGAGAGAGAGGAGTAAGGAAGAGGAAGAGAGAGAGGAGAGAAAACATGAATCCACTTACACAGTTCACTGGTACATCTGTACCGCGATCCCTAAACAACCAAGGTCTCTGTTGGAAAACAAAACAAGCAATCCCCTACAGGAGGACCTGCAGGTGGCTTAAATATCCTCAGATCATACAAACACACACAAACACACGCAGAACTACGCAGAGAAGAGGTACAACCTAGTCAGCGCAATGGGAAGTAGAGAAGAGGTACAACCTAGTCATCGCAATGGGAAGCAGAGAAGAGGTACAACCTAGTCATCGCAATGGGAAGTAGAGAAGAGGCGTGCGTTCATTTCTACGATCGCGTGCGTTCATTTCCACGATCGCGTGCATTCATTTCCACGATTGCGCGCGTTCATTTCCACGATCACGTGCTTTCATTTCCACGATCGCCTGCGTTCATTTCCACGATCGCGTGCGTTCATTTCCACGATCACGTGCTTTCATTTCCACGATCGCGTGCGTTCATTTCCACGATCGCGTGCGTTCATTTCTACGATCACGTGCTTTCATTTCCACGATCGCCTGCGTTCATTTCCACGATCGCGCGCGTTCATTTCCACGATCGCGTGCCTTCATTTCCACGATCGCGTGCGTTCATTTTTACGATCGCCTGCGTTCATTTCCACGATCGCGCGCGTTCATTTCCACGATCGCGTGCCTTCATTTCCACGATCGCGTGCGTTCATTTTTACGATCACGTGCGTTCATTTCCACGATCGCGCGCGTTCATTTCCACGATCGCGTGCGTTCATTTCCACGATCGCGTGCGTTCATTTTTACGATCGCGTGCGTTCATTTCCACGATCGCGTGCTTTCATTTCCACAATCGCGTGCGTTCATTTCCACAATCGCGTGCGTTCATTTCCACGTTCGCTTGCTTTCATTTCCACGATCACGTGCTTTCATTTCCACGATCGCGTGCGTTCATTTCCACGATCACGTGCTTTCATTTCTACGATCGCGTGCGTACATTTCCACAATCGCGTGCGTTCATTTCCACGTTCGCTTGCTTTCATTTCCACGATCACGTGCTTTCATTTCCACGATCGCGTGCGTTCATTTCCACGATCGCGTGCTTTCATTTCCACGATCGCGTGCTTTCATTTCCACGATCGCGTGCGTTCATTTCCACGATCGCGTGCGTTCATTTCCACGATCGCGTGCGTTCATTTCCACGATCGCGTGCATTGATTTCTACGATCGCGTGCGTTCATTTCCACGATCGCGTGCGTTCATTTCCACGATCGCGTGCGTTCATTTCCACGATCGCGTGCGTTCATTTCTACGATCCGATCGCGTGCGTTCATTTCCACGATCGCGTGCGTTCATTTCTACGATCCGATCGCGTGCGTTCATTTCCACGATCGCGCGCGTTCATTTCCACGTTCGCTTGCGTTCATTTCCACGATCGCGTGCGTTCATTTCCACGTTAGCTTGCTGAATGAGCGCCACTGGCTGCTGAACGTGCACTGTGGTTGGTTTAAACAAGTTAACACGAGGACATTAGAAGAAGAAGAAACAGCAAAAGATAAGAAGCGTAAACACCGCACTGACTTTCACGAACTGAATAAAACTCAGAGTACAGTTTGTTTTCCTTTATTCTACATCGTAACTGATCCAGAACTGGATGCTATCAGAGGCTTCCTCGCTGAGAGTGCAGTCATACTTCATAACGTGATGCTGGAGTTTCCAGCTCCCTCTGGGTTTTCTTTGGTGTCTCTGCTGCTGTGATGAGTGCCGTCCTCGCCCGGGCAGGCAGAGCTTCGTAGGATAAACCCTCCGAGTAGATGTGGAACGTGTTTGATTCAATCTGTCATGTTCTGCATGGGTGATGATGAAAACAGTCTTTTCAGCACTTCCATTCCAAACACAAATGCACGTTTCAAACAGAAAGCGGTCTTCCTCCGCCGCTTTGTTCTGCCGAGGCTAAGTGGAATAAAATTACCGGACAGGCGGCGTTCCAGCTGTGCACGCATGTGCCGCATACTCTGTCATATTTCCTCATTTGCTTCTGAAGCTGTTCTGTTTGTACGCGCTTCATAATTTCACTCCTCTAACGCATTATTGTTTTAATTTGGGGCTTTTACTGCCACGGTGGAGCTCGTAAATGTCACTGGATAGGAAAAAAAATAAAGCCTGCCGAAAATCAAAATGTGAATACTTCCCTTTGAGTCCTGGGAAAGTTAACCTGACATGACTTCACAATCTTTGGGAAATTAATGTATTTTGAACCCTTTAACCCTATAATAGCCACAGTCCGCCTGCTTCTTTTTCTCCTTTTTTATCTATAAATCTCCCAAAAATTGACTCGTTTGAAATCTTTTGCTCCTTTTTTTCAGGATCAGTATATCTTTCAACATCTATTGTGAAATAGTCATTTTTATATGATATGGATTTATAAATTGTGTAAAATAAGAAAAACCTGAAAAACAGATTTGTATTTTCAGCAGGTTTTCCTCTATAAACATTGGAGATGGACGCGTCCAAAGGTTTTGACACGACACAAAATTGATTTTGACTATAACGCATCAGCACCAGCAGTTCTGTTCGCCTGGATAATTTTATTTAATCACTGCTGCTCGTTAAAGTGCAGTAATAAGCAGGCGTTTTTGTAAAGCTTGTTATTCTGTGAAGCTGTTTCTGTGCAGGTGAAGGTCGAGTCAGACCCCCCCCCCCACGCTTCCTGGTTTATGGCTCCTCATCAGGACATTCTCTAAAATTATACACAAGAAATATAAATAAAAAATGAAAATGTTCAATAAATAGTAAATGTGTATGTCAGTATGAGAAGAAATTCAAATATTAATATTTAGTGTGTTTGACAAGTTTTAGTCAAAAGAAACTCATTTATTTCTGGTCATAAATGCACAATACAAGAAAAATGAGACAGAAAAGACAATAAAGCTGTTTATTTACATTATCACTGATTATTAATTAGCAATAATACGGATGTTTGAAGAGAAGCTGAAGATAAAGATTCTGCTTGGTATTGAAAATAATGAGTACAAATCTGGGATCCTGGAATCCTCAAAACGTACAAAAACCTGACATTTGCCTCAACTTCCAAGAAAAAACAGCTGAAAAAAGAAAACTACTTCCTACCATAAAAATACTCTCCAAAATATTCCTAAATACTACCCAAACACTCAAAATCTGCACCCGACCCAACCCAAACCCACCCGACCGACCCAACCCGACCCGACCCGACCAGACCCGACGCAGACCCGACCCGACCCGACCAGACCCGACCCAACCCAGACCCAGACCAGACCCGACCCAGACCCGACCCAGACCCGACCCAGACCCAGACCCAGACCCGACCCAACCCGACCCGACCCAACCCAGACCCAGACCAGACCCGACCCAGACCCGACCCAGACCCGACCCGACCCGACCCAGACCCAGACCCAGACCCGACCCAGACCCGACCCGACCAGACCCGACCCAGACCTGCGGGTGGAAACGGGGCTTTAGTCTCACACACTGTGGTCTGTTTTAGAAGAAGAAAGTCATGCAGGCGGTGAAACATCCACCTGCATTTACTGCAGATTTTCTGTTTTATTAAAAGAGAAATAAAGTTTGGGATTCATTTTCAATTGTTCCATATAAAAGAACGACGTCTCAGACGTGCAAGTCTTCATCTCTGTCAACAAGTCGCTCCTTTATTTCAGCATGAATCATTGGCGGTTTTGGTTGCATTCAAAGCAGCAACATAATTATTCAGCAGTGAGTTTCTGACGAACATCGAGCGTACAAGCATGAAGAAATGTGTTAGATTTCATAGAGGCTCGGAGGTCAACTCTTCCTTTCATCATTACATCTCTGCACAATGTTGGATGATGTAGAAGTTCATATTTCATGTTTTCACTTGTAGAAATGCAGTTCTGTAATAATCTCAAAGGGAGAGATTAAGAACATACAGTTCAAGTAACGTACATTGCAATAAAATAAGGGTTAAATAGGGTTTTATTTTGCATCAGTACAGAGCTTTTTCCATGAAAAAATAAGTAATAGAAGCAAATGAAAAAACAGCGAGCAGAACTGTGTGAATAAAACTAAAGTGCTCCGATAATAATCCACTCTGAGGAGCTGGCTTTGCAAAGTGGGGGAGGGAAGTGTTCAGAGGTGGGTCCAAAGTCAGCGTCTAAAATGCACAAAATGATGAAAGTCAACTTTGATTTGGTTCAGATCAGAAGATTTCATCTGCAGAGCTGCAGACGCTGTCACGGGTCAACCCGACCACGGAGGAGGCGTCCCGTCCACCATAACGGATCCTGGAAAGCTCATCTCTGCTCCAACACCAACGTCAGACCATCAGAACGGATCCTGGAAAGCTCAGCTCTGCTCCAACACCAACGTCAGACCATCAGAACGGATCCTGGAAAGCTCAGCTCTGCCCCACCAACGTCAGACCACCATCACGGATCCTGGAAAGCTCAGCTCTGCTCACACCAACGTCAGACCATCAGAACGGATCCTGGAAAGCTCAGCTCTGCTCCAACACCAACGTCAGACCATCAGAACGGATCCTGGAAAGCTCAGCTCTGCTCACACCAACGTCAGACCATCAGAACGGATCCTGGAAAGCTCAGCTCTGCTCCAACACCAACGTCAGACCACCATAACGGATCCTGGAAAGCTCAGCTCTGCTCCAACACCAACGTCAGACCATCAGAACGGATCCTGGAAAGCTCAGCTCTGCTCCAACACCAATGTCAGACCATCAGAACGGATCCTGGAAAGCTCAGCTCTGCTCACACCAACGTCAGACCATCAGAACGGATCCTGGAAAGCTCAGCTCTGCTCCAACACCAACGTCAGACCACCATAACGGATCCTGGAAAGCTCAGCTCTGCTCCAACACCAACGTCAGACCATCAGAACGGATCCTGGAAAGCTCAGCTCTGCTCCAACACCAACGTCAGACCATCAGAACGGATCCTGGAAAGCTCAGCTCTGCTCCAACACCAACGTCAGACCATCAGAACGGATCCTGGAAAGCTCAGCTCTGCTCCAACACCAACGTCAGACCACCATAACGGATCCTGGAAAGCTCAGCTCTGCTCCAACACCAACGTCAGACCATCAGAACGGATCCTGGAAAGCTCAGCTCTGCTCCAACACCAATGTCAGACCATCAGAACGGATCCTGGAAAGCTCAGCTCTGCTCACACCAACGTCAGACCATCAGAACGGATCCTGGAAAGCTCAGCTCTGCTCCAACACCAACGTCAGACCACCATAACGGATCCTGGAAAGCTCAGCTCTGCTCCAACACCAACGTCAGACCATCAGAACGGATCCTGGAAAGCTCAGCTCTGCTCCAACACCAACGTCAGACCATCAGAACGGATCCTGGAAAGTTCAGCTCTGCTCCAACACCAACGTCAGACCATCAGAACGGATCCTGGAAAGCTCAGCTCTGCTCCAACACCAACGTCAGACCATCAGAACGGATCCTGGAAAGCTCAGCTCTGCTCCAACACCAATGTCAGACATCAGAACGGATCCTGGAAAGCTCAGCTCTGCTCCAACACCAACGTCAGACCATCAGAACGGATCCTGGAAAGCTCAGCTCTGCTCCAACACCAATGTCAGACCATCAGAACGGATCCTGGAAAGCTCAGCTCTGCTCCACCAACGTCAGACCATCAGAACGGATCCTGGAAAGCTCAGCTCTGCTCCAACACCAACGTCAGACCATCAGAACGGATCCTGGAAAGCTCATCTCTGCTCCAACGCCAATGTCAGACCATCAGAACGGATCCTGGAAAGCTCATCTCTGCTCCAACACCAACGTCAGACCATCAGAATGGATCCTGGAAAGCTCAGCTCTGCTCCAACACCAACGTCGGACCATCAGAACGGATCCTGGAAAGCACCAACGTCAGACCATCAGAACGGATCCTGGAAAGCTCAGCTCTGCTCCACACCAACGTCAGACCATCAGAACGGATCCTGGAAAGCTCAGCTCTGCTCCAACACCAACGTCAGACCATCAGAACGGATCCTGGAAAGCTCATCTCTGCTCCAACACCAACGTCAGACCATCAGAACGGATCCTGGAAAGCTCAGCTCTGCTCCAACACCAACGTCAGACATCAGAACGGATCCTGGAAAGCTCAGCTCTGCCCCACCACCAACGTCAGACATCAGAACGGATCCTGGAAAGCTCAGCTCTGCCCCACCACCAACGTCAGACCATCAGAACGGATCCTGGAAAGCTCAGCTCTGCTCCAACACCAACGTCAGACATCAGAACGGATCCTGGAAAGCTCAGCTCTGCTCCACCAACATCAGACCATCAGAACGGATCCTGGAAAGCTCATCTCTGCTCCAACACCAATGTCAGACCATCAGAACGGATCCTGGAAAGCTCAGCTCTGCTCCAACACCAACATCAGACCATCAGAACGGATCCTGGAAAGCTCATCTCTGCTCCAACACCAATGTCAGACCATCAGAACGGATCCTGGAAAGCTCAGCTCTGCTCCAACACCAACGTCAGACCATCAGAACGGATCCTGGAAAGCTCAGCTCTGCTCCACCAACATCAGACCATCAGAACGGATCCTGGAAAGCTCATCTCTGCTCCAACACCAATGTCAGACCATCAGAACGGATCCTGGAAAGCTCAGCTCTGCTCCACCACCAACGTCAGACCACCATAACGGATCCTGGAAAGCTCAGCTCTGCTCCAACACCAACGTCAGACCATCAGAACGGATCCTGGAAAGCTCAGCTCTGCTCCAACACCAACGTCAGACCATCAGAACGGATCCTGGAAAGCTCATCTCTGCTCACACCAACGTCAGACCATCAGAACGGATCCTGGAAAGCTCAGCTCTGCTCCAACACCAACGTCAGACCATCAGAACGGATCCTGGAAAGCTCAGCTCTGCTCCAACACCAATGTCAGACCATCAGAACGGATCCTGGAAAGCTCAGCTCTGCTCCAACACCAATGTCAGACCATCAGAACGGATCCTGGAAAGCTCAGCTCTGCTCCAACACCAACGTCAGACCATCAGAACGGATCCTGGAAAGCTCAGCTCTGCTCCAACACCAACGTCAGACCATCAGAACGGATCCTGGAAAGCTCATCTCTGCTCCACCAACGTCAGACCATCAGAACGGATCCTGGAAAGCTCATCTCTGCTCCAACACCAACGTCGGACCATCAGAACGGATCCTGGAAAGCTCAGCTCTGCTCCAACACCAACGTCAGACCATCGGAAAAAGGCTCGTAAATGTGATCACGTTCCTCTTTTATCGATCACATATGTGCACATTTATAATGAATTGTGCCTGTCAGGAGCAAATGCTGCAGAACTTTGTCAGTGTGTTCGTTATCTGCTCCTTCAGGGCAACTGAACTTAAAAATGGACTTTTTCGCTCCACCTTTTTTCCGACTTCGACCATGACAGAGTGAATTTTTAATTGAGAGCAAACTAAGTATTACAAAGTAAAGAGAAAAGAAAAGTTGAGCATGCATTAGTATTTAACCCTTTCACATCAGTAACAGCTGCACGTCTCCGTAAGCTTGGCACATCGGATATTTCCCCGATCTTTAAGACAACTACAGAAATCTTTAAAGCAGAACAGATTCTAATCAGTTTATCTAAGTGCTCCATGTTTTCTAACACATTAAAGTATTTCTCCTCCCGCCACCAGCAATGTGCTGCTGCCGTTTCCTCTCTTCAGAAAACTGCTAGTTTCACTTCAAGTGCATAAGGACGTATATGACTGTGATTTTATTGATGCAATGCTGATATTGATTTTTGTAGAGATTTTATTGCTATTTATCGATTACTCTTATATACAACGTAGTTTAAACAACGGAGCCATTAGGGATGTGAATCCCCACCAAGGAGGCCGACTCGATGCGCTGCCAGCGATACGATGCATTCACGATACGGAGAAGCCTCCTGCAGATACGATACGATTCACCAACGATTTGACTTTATACAGAGCGATTCGGTTCCATACGATTCTGCGATTCCGAATGATTCAACACAAAAGAACTAATTTCCAAGTCTGCATCTGGTTTCTAAACATCATAATTATTTTAGCTTCTCTTCCCCGGTGAAACTGATGCGGTTCAGTCTGGTACAGAGATGCTGGCAGGAAGACTCAGAATAACACGAGATCATGTCCTCACCAGTTCTGCTTCTGCTCACCTCATGAAACACATGGACTTAAAACTGCAGCCATGTGGCCACATTTGTGACGGCTACATGTTCACAAATGATCACACGGGATTTATGCTCCACAGCGCTCAACAAAACCAGCAATTATTGCTTTGTGTGATTCTGCAGAATTTAAACTTTGATGTTAAAGCTTGAAGGGCATCCACTGCCTCTGCTCGCTTATCTGAGAACTAATAAGAAAAAACAGTTTTTAATTAAAATCTCTAGCTCAGTGTGTTCTTCCATCTTCATCTGATACGTTTAGAAAAGACAAACGCAGCTTATGGATGCAGGAACTGCAAGGAGAGTCAGATTTCTTTTTTTTAAAGGATTTTTGGGCACTAGTGGCCTTTATACAACAGTGTATAGTGACAGGAAAGGGGCAGAGAGAGTGGGGTGTGACATGCAGCAAAGGGTCCTCGACCGGGAATCGAACCGGGGCCGACTGCGCTGAGGAACTGTAGCCTCTGTTCATGGGGCGGCTGCTCAACCAACTGAGCTAATCACCGCCCCGAGAGTCAGATTTCTGATACTATTTTCTGGATTGTCAAAGTAAGCTCTAGTTTCATTCCTCTATTTAACGTTCGCTCAGCTGAGCTTATCCAGTGCACGCTGTTGTTTCCACAAGGAAGCTACGATGATGCTGATTTACAGAACAATGTACGTCTTTGTTTTCTCAGATCAGCCTTTAAACTATCAGCTGTGTTCACATATTGTGGTGCAAGACTTTTGTCTTAAAAGAAGACGCAGGAGTCACCAAAGTAAAAAAGTTTTCCCTGTAAATCAGCAACGTACAACCCCGATTATAAAAACTAATGAGGCGCTGTTCTCCCAAATCTACATATTTGTGCTAAATAGAAGATAAACATACAGTGAAACAAATGGGTGCAAACAACACTTACTATAAACTTTTATTCTTTTTAATTATCATTTTGTTTTCTTGAAGCATCGTTCCATCTGCAGATGCTTTCCCTTACCGTACGTTTACGCACCAAAAGTTGCCAAAGCAAAGCACTTTGGTTTGCCTTCTGCAGGAAAAGGACTTTATAAATAAAGTTTGATTTGATTTGAAATTTGATTTTGATGTTTGTGAAAGGCCATTTGATTCATGCCTGGTGCACGCTGGCGGAGAGCAGCAGGACGGAGCATGACGGGGGCGTGAGGTGGGCGTTGCACTTCCCAACGCGTTTGCTGCACCGTGCGCGGTGGAACGGAACGGAACAGAACGGAGCGGAACGGAGCGGAACGGAACGGAGCGGAACGGAACGGAACGGAGCGGAACGGAACGGAGCGGAACGGAGCGGAGGAACGGAACGGAACGGAACGGAACGGAGCGGAACGGAACGGAGCGGAGGAACGGAGCGGAACGGAACGGAACGGAACGGAGCGGAACGGAACGGAGCGGAGGAACGGAGCGGAACGGAACGGAACGGAGCGGAGCGGAACGGAACGGAGGAACGGAGCGGAACGGAGCGGAGCGGAGCGGAACGGAGCGGAACGGAACGGAGCGGAACGGAACGGAACGGAGCGGAACGGAACGGAGCGGAACGGAGCGGAGGAACGGAGCGGAACGGAATGGAACGGAACGGAACGGAGCGGAACGGAACGGAGCGGAGGAACGGAGCGGAACGGAACGGAACGGAACGGAGCGGAGCGGAGCGGAACGGAACGGAGGAACGGAGCGGAACGGCACGGAGCGGAACGGAACGGCACGGAACGGAGCGGAGCGGAACGGAGCGGAACGGAGCGGAGCGGAGCGGAGCGGAACGGAGCGGAACGGAACGGAGCGGAACGGAACGGAGCGGAACGGAACGGAGGAACGGAACGGAACGGAGCTGAACGGAACGGAGCGGAACGGAGCTGAACGGAACGGAACGGAGCTGAACGGAACGGAGCGGAACGGAACGGAGCGGAGGAACGGAACGGAGCGGAACGGAACGGAGGAACGGAGCGGAGCGGAACGGAGCGGAGGAACGGAGCGGAACGGAACGGAACGGAGCGGAACGGAACGGAGCGGAGGAACGGAGCGGAACGGAGCGGAACGGAGCGGAACGGAACGGAGGAACGGAGCGGAGCGGAACGGAGCGGAACGGAACGGAGCGGAACGGAGCGGAGCGGAACGGAGCGGAACGGAACGGAGCGGAGCGGAGCGGAACGGAGCGGAACGGAGCTGAACGGAACGGAACGGAGCGGAACGGAACGGAGCGGAACGGAGCGGAGGAACGGAACGGAGCGGAACGGAACGGAGCGGAACGGAGCGGAGGAACGGAGCGGAACAGAACGGAACGGAACGGAACGGAGCGGAACGGAACGGAGCGGAGGAACGGAGCGGAACGGAACGGAACGGAACGGAGCGGAGCGGAGCGGAACGGAGGAACGGAGCGGAACGGCACGGAGCGGAACGGAACGGCACGGAACGGAGCGGAGCGGAACGGAGCGGAACGGAACGGAGCGGAGCGGAACGGAGCGGAACGGAACGGAGCGGAACGGAACGGAGCGGAACGGAGCGGAACGGAGCTGAACGGAACGGAACGGAGCTGAACGGAACGGAGCTGAACGGAACGGAGCGGAACGGAGCGGAGGAACGGAGCGGAACGGAACGGAACGGAGCGGAACGGAACGGAGCGGAACGGAACGGAGCGGAGGAACGGAGCGGAACGGAACGGAACGGAGCGGAACGGAACGGAGCGGAGGAACGGAGCGGAACGGAACGGAGCGGAACGGAGCGGAACGGAACGGAGGAACGGAGCGGAGCGGAACGGAACGGAGCGGAACGGAGCGGAACGGAACGGAGCGGAACGGAGCGGAGCGGAGCGGAGCGGAGCGGAGCGGAACGGAGCTGAACGGAACGGAACGGAGCGGAACGGAGCGGAGGAACGGAACGGAGCGGAACGGAACGGAGCGGAACAGAACGGAGCGGAACGGAGCGGAGGAACGGAGCGGAACGGAACGGAGCGGAACGGAACGGAGCGGAACGGAGCGGAGCGGAGCGGAACGGAACGGAGCGGAACGGAGCTGAACGGAACGGAACGGAGCGGAACGGAGCGGAACGGAACGGAACGGAGCGGAACGGAACGGAGCGGAACGGAGCGGAGGAACGGAGCGGAACGGAACGGAGCGGAACGGAACGGAGCGGAGGAACGGAGCGGAACGGAACGGAGCGGAACGGAACGGAGGAACGGAGCGGAGCGGAGCGGAACGGAACGGAGCGGAACGGAACGGAGCGGAACGGAGCGGAACGGAACGGAGCGGAACGGAGCGGAGCGGAGCGGAACGGAACGGAGCGGAACGGAGCTGAACGGAGCGGAACGGAACGGAACGGAACGGAGCGGAACAGAACGGAGCGGAACGGAACGGAGCGGAAGGGAACGGAGCGGAACGGAAAGAAAAGGAGCGGAAGGGAACGGAGCGGAACGGAAAGGAAAGGAACGGAGCGGAACGGAACGGAACAGCGGAACGGAGCGGAACGGAGGAACGGAGCGGAACGGAAAGGGAACGGAGCGGAACGGAACGGAGCGGAAGGGAACGGAGCGGAACGGAGGAACGGAGCGGAACGGAAAGGGAAAGGGAACGGAGCGGAGCGGAACGGAACGGAACAACGGAACGGAGCGGAACGGAGGAACGGAGCGGAGCGGAACGGAGCGGAACGGAGCGGAAGGGAACGGAGCGGAACGGAGGAACGGAGCGGAACGGAAAGGAAAGGAACGGAGCAGAGCGGAACGGAACGGAACAACGGAACGGAGCGGAACGGAGGAACGGAGCGGAACGGAAAGGAACGGAGCGGAACGGAAAGGAAAGGAACGGAGCGGAACGGAACAACGGAACGGAACAACGGAACGGAGCGGAACGGAGGAACGGAGCGGAACGGAAGGGAACGGAGCGGAACGGAGGAACGGAGCGGAACGGAAAGGAAAGGAACGGAGCGGAGCGGAACGGAACGGAACAACGGAACGGAGCGGAACGGAGGAACGGAGCGGAGCGGAACGGAGCGGAACGGAACGGAGCGGAAGGGAACGGAGCGGAACGGAGCGGAACGGAAAGGAAAGGAACGGAGCGGAGCGGAACGGAACGGAACAACGGAACGGAGGAACGGAGCGGAACGGAAAGGAACGGAGCGGAACGGAGCGGAACGGAACGGAGCGGAAGGGAACGGAGCGGAACGGAGGAACGGAGCGGAAGGGAACGGAGCGGAAGGGAACGGAGCGGAACGGAGGAACGGAGCGGATCGGAGGAACGGAGCGGAGGAACGGAGCGGAACGGAAAGGAACGGAGCGGAACGGAAAGGAACGGAGCGGAACGGAGGAACGGAGCGGAACGGAAAGGAACGGAACAACGGAACGGAGCGGAACGGAAAGGGACGGAGCGGAGCGGGAGCGGAACGGAACGGAGCGGAGCGGAACGGAGCGGAGCGGAACGGAGCGGAACGGAACGGAGCGGAACGGAGCGGAGCGGAGCGGAACGGAACGGAACGGAGCGGAGCGGAACGGAACGGAGCGGAACGGAACGGAACGGAGCGGAACAGAACGGAGCGGAACGGAGCGGAGGAACGGAACGGAACGGAACGGAGCGGAACGGAACGGAGCGGAGGAACGGAGCGGAACGGAGCGGAACGGAACGGAGCGGAGGAACGGAGCGGAACGGAACGGAGCGGAGCGGAACGGAACGGAGGAACGGAGCGGAACGGAGCGGAGCGGAGCGGAGCGGAGCGGAACGGAGCGGAACGGAACGGAGCGGAACGGAACGGAACGGAACGGAACGGAACGGAGCGGAACGGAGCGGAGGAACGGAGCGGAACGGAACGGAACGGAGCGGAGGAACGGAGCGGAACGGAACGGAACGGAGCGGAGCGGAGCGGAACGGAACGGAGGAACGGAGCGGAACGGCACGGAGCGGAACGGAACGGCACGGAACGGAGCGGAGCGGAACGGAGCGGAACGGAGCGGAGCGGAACGGAACGGAGCGGAGCGGAACGGAGCGGAACGGAACGGAGCGGAACGGAGCGGAACGGAGCTGAACGGAACGGAACGGAGCTGAACGGAACGGAGCGGAACGGAGCGGAGGAACGGAGCGGAACGGAACGGAACGGAGCGGAACGGAACGGAACGGAACGGAGCGGAACGGAGCGGAGGAACGGAGCGGAACGGAACGGAACGGAACGGAGCGGAACGGAACGGAGCGGAGGAACGGAGCGGAACGGAACGGAGCGGAACGGAGCGGAACGGAACGGAGGAACGGAGCGGAGCGGAACGGAACGGAGCGGAACGGAACGGAGCGGAACGGAGCGGAACGGAACGGAGCGGAACGGAGCGGAGCGGAACGGAGCGGAACGGAGCTGAACGGAACGGAGCGGAACGGAACGGAGCGGAACGGAGCGGAACGGAGCGGAGGAACGGAGCGGAACGGAACGGAGCGGAACAGAACGGAGCGGAACGAGCGGAGGAACGGAGCGGAACGGAACGGAGCGGAACGGAACGGAGCGGAACGGAGCGGAGCGGAACGGAACGGAGGCGGAACGGAGCTGAACGGAGCGGAACGGAACGGAACGGAGCGGAACGGAACGGAGCGGAACGGAGCGGAGGGAACGGAGCGGGAACGGAACGGAGCGGAACGGAACGGAGCGGAGGAACGGAGCGGAGGAACGGAGCGGAACGGAACGGAGCGGAACGGAGCGGAACGGAACGGAGGAACGGAGCGGAGCGGAACGGAACGGAGCGGAACGGAGCGGAACGGAGCGGAACGGAACGGAGCGGAACGGAGCGGAGCGGAGCGGAACGGAACGGAGCGGAGGAACGGAGCGGAACGGAACGGAGCGGAACGGAACGGAGCGGAACGGAGCGGAACGGAACGGAGCGGAACGGAGCGGAGCGGAACGGAGCGGAACGGAGCTGAACGGAACGGAGCGGAACGGAACGGAGCGGAACGGAGCGGAACGGAGCGGAGGAACGGAGCGGAACGGAACGGAGCGGAACAGAACGGAGCGGAACGGAGCGGAGGAACGGAGCGGAACGGAACGGAGCGGAACGGAACGGAGCGGAACGGAGCGGAGCGGAACGGAACGGAGCGGAACGGAGCTGAACGGAGCGGAACGGAACGGAACGGAGCGGAACGGAACGGAGCGGAACGGAGCGGAGGAACGGAGCGGAACGGAACGGAGCGGAACGGAACGGAGCGGAGGAACGGAGCGGAGGAACGGAGCGGAACGGAACGGAGCGGAACGGAGCGGAACGGAACGGAGGAACGGAGCGGAGCGGAACGGAACGGAGCGGAACGGAGCGGAACGGAGCGGAACGGAACGGAGCGGAACGGAGCGGAGCGGAGCGGAACGGAACGGAGCGGAACGGAGCGGAGGAACGGAGCGGAACGGAACGGAGCGGAACGGAACGGAGCGGAACGGAGCGGAGCGGAACGGAACGGAGCGGAACGGAGCTGGAACGGAGCGGAACGGAACGGAACGGAGCGGAACGGAACGGAGCGGAACGGAGCGGAGGAACGGAGCGGAACGGAACGGAACGGAGCGGAACGGAACGGAGCGGAACGGAGCGGAGGAACGGAGCGGAACGGAACGGAGCGGAACGGAACGGAGCGGAACGGAGCGGAACGGAACGGAGCGGAACGGAGCGGAACGGAACGGAGGAACGGAGCGGAGCGGAACGGAACGGAGCGGAACGGAGCGGAACGGAGCGGAACGGAACGGAGCGGAACGGAGCGGAGCGGAACGGAACGGAGCGGAACGGAGCTGAACGGAGCGGAACGGAACGGAACGGAGCGGAACAGAACGGAGCGGAACGGAACGGAGCGGAAGGGAACGGAGCGGAACGGAAAGGAAAGGAGCGGAAGGGAACGGAGCGGAACGGAAAGGAAAGGAACGGAGCGGAACGGAACGGAACAGCGGAACGGAGCGGAACGGAGGAACGGAGCGGAACGGAAAGGAACGGAGCGGAACGGAACGGAGCGGAAGGGAACGGAGCGGAACGGAGGAACGGAGCGGAACGGAAAGGAAAGGAACGGAGCGGAGCGGAACGGAACGGAACAACGGAACGGAGCGGAACGGAGGAACGGAGCGGAGCGGAACGGAGCGGAACGGAGCGGAAGGGAACGGAGCGGAACGGAGGAACGGAGCGGAACGGAAAGGAAAGGAACGGAGCAGAGCGGAACGGAACGGAACAACGGAACGGAGCGGAACGGAGGAACGGAGCGGAACGGAAAGGAACGGAGCGGAACGGAAAGGAAAGGAACGGAGCGGAACGGAACGGAACAACGGAACGGAGCGGAACGGAGGAACGGAAGGGAACGGAGCGGAACGGAGGAACGGAGCGGAACGGAAAGGAAAGGAACGGAGCGGAGCGGAACGGAACAACGGAACGGAGCGGAACGGAGGAACGGAGCGGAACGGAGCGGAACGGAACGGAGCGGAAGGGAACGGAGCGGAACGGAGCGGAACGGAAAGGAAAGGAACGGAGCGGAGCGGAACGGAACGGAACAACGGAACGGAGGAACGGAGCGGAACGGAAAGGAACGGAACGGAACGGAACAACGGAGCGGAACGGAGGAACGGAGCGGAACGGAAAGGAACGGAGCGGAACGGAGCGGAACGGAACGGAGCGGAAGGGAACGGAGCGGAACGGAGGAACGGAGCGGAAGGGAACGGAGCGGAAGGGAACGGAGCGGAACGGAGGAACGGAGCGGAACGGAGGAACGGAGCGGAACGGAAAGGAACGGAGCGGAACGGAAAGGAACGGAGCGGAACGGAGGAACGGAGCGGAACGGAAAGGAACGGAACAACGGAACGGAGCGGAACGGAAAGGGACGGAGCGGAGCGGAACGGAGCGGAGCGGAACGGAGCGGAGCGGAACGGAACGGAGCGGAACGGAGCGGAGCGGAGCGGAACGGAACGGAACGGAGCGGAGCGGAACGGAGCGGGAACGGAACGGAGCGGAACGGAGCGGGAACGGAACGGAGCGGAACGGAGCGGAACGGAGGAACGGAACGGAACGGAGCGGAACGGCACGGAGCGGAACGGAACGGAACGGAGCGGAGCGGAGCGGGAGCGGAACGGAGCGGAACGGAACGGAGCGGAGCGGAACGGCACGGAGCGGAACGGAGCGGAGCGGAACGGAGCGGAGCGGAACGGAACGGAACGGAACGGAGCGGAACGGAGCGGAGGAACGGAGCGGAACGGAACGGAACGGAACGGAGCGGAACGGAACGGAGCGGAGGAACGGAGCGGAACGGAACGGAACGGAGCGGAGCGGAACGGAACGGAGGAACGGAGCGGAACGGAGCGGAGCGGAGCGGAACGGAGCGGAACGGAACGGAGCGGAACGGAACGGAACGGAGCGGAACGGAACGGAGCGGAACGGAGCGGAGGAACGGAGCGGAACGGAATGGAACGGAACGGAACGGAGCGGAACGGAACGGAGCGGAGGAACGGAGCGGAACGGAACGGAACGGAACGGAGCGGAGCGGAGCGGAACGGAACGGAGGAACGGAGCGGAACGGGCACGGGAGCGGAACGGAACGGCACGGAACGGAGCGGAGCGGAACGGAGCGGAACGGAGCGGAGCGGAGCGGAGCGGAACGGAGCGGAACGGAACGGAGCGGAACGGAACGGAGCGGAACGGAACGGAGCGGAACGGAACGGAGCGGAACGGAACGGAGCGGAACGGAGTGGAACAGAACGGAACGGAGCTGGAACGGAACGGAGCGGAACGGAACGGGAGCGGAGGAACGGAACGGAGCGGAACGGAACGGAGGGAACGGAGCGGAGCGGAACGGAGCGGAGGGAACGGAGCGGAACGGAACGGAACGGAGCGGGAACGGAACGGAGCGGAGGAACGGAGCGGAACGGAGCGGAACGGAGCGGAACGGAACGGAGGAACGGAGCGGGGGAGCGGAACGGAGCGGAACGGAACGGAGCGGAACGGAGCGGAGCGGAACGGAGCGGAACGGAACGGAGCGGAGCGGGAGCGGAGCGGAGCGGAACGGAGCTGGAACGGAACGGAACGGAGCGGAACGGAACGGAGCGGAACGGAGCGGAGGAACGGAACGGAGCGGAAGGGAACGGAGCGGAACGGAGCGGAGGGAACGGAGCGGAACAGAACGGAGACGGAACGGAGACGGAGCGGGAACGGAACGGGAGCGGGAGGAACGGAGCGGAACGGAACGGAACGGAACGGAGCGGAGCGGAGCGGAACGGAGGAACGGAGCGGGAGACGGCACGGAGCGGAACGGAACGGCACGGAACGGAGCGGAGCGGAACGGAGCGGAACGGAACGGAGCGGAACGGAACGGAGCGGAACGGAGCCGGAGCGGAACGGACCGGAGCGGGAACGGAGCGGAACGGAGCTGAACGGAACGGAACGGAGCTGAACGGAACGGAGCTGGAACGGAACGGAGCGGAACGGAGCGGGAGGAACGGAGCGGAACGGAACGGAACGGAGGCGGAACGGAACGGAGCGGAGCGGAACGGAGCGGGAGGAACGGAGCGGAACGGAACGGAACGGAGCGGAGCGGAACGGAGCGGGAGGAACGGAGCGGGAAGGGAGACGGAGCGGAACGGAGCGGAACGGAACGGAGGGAACGGAGCGGAGCGGAACGGAACGGAGCGGAACGGAGCGGAACGGAACGGAGCGGAACGGAGCGGGAGCGGGAGCGGGAGCGGAACGGAGCGGAACGGAACGGAACGGAGCGGAACGGAGCGGAGGGAACGGAACGGAGCGGAACGGAACGGAGCGGAGACAGAACGGAGCGGAGACGGAGCGGAGGGAACGGAGCGGAACGGAACGGAGCGGAACGGAACGGAGCGGAACGGAGCGGAGCGGAGCGGAACGGAACGGAGCGGAACGGAGCTGAACGGAACGGAACGGAGCGGAACGGAGCGGAACGGAGCGGAACGGAACGGAACGGAGCGGAACGGAACGGAGCGGAACGGAGCGGAGGAACGGAACGGAACGGAGCGGAACGGAACGGAGCGGAGGAACGGAGCGGAACGGAACGGAGCGGAACGGAACGGAGGAACGGAGCGGAGCGGAGCGGAACGGAACGGAGCGGAACGGAACGGAGCGGAACGGAGCGGAACGGAACGGAGCGGAACGGAGCGGAGCGGAGCGGAACGGAACGGAGCGGAACGGAGCTGAACGGAGCGGAACGGAACGGAACGGAACGGAGCGGAACAGAACGGAGCGGAACGGAACGGAGCGGAAGGGGAACGGAGCGGAACGGAAAGAAAAGGGAGCGGAAGGGAACGGAGCGGAACGGGAAAGGGAAAGGAACGGAGCGGAACGGAACGGAACGAGCGGAACGGAGCGGGAACGGAGGAACGGGAGCGGAACGGGGAAAGGGAACGGAGCGGAACGGAACGGAGCGGAAGGGAACGGAGCGGGAACGGAGGGAACGGAGCGGAACGGAAAGGGAAAGGAACGGAGCGGAGCGGAACGGAACGGAACAACGGAACGGAGCGGAACGGAGGAACGGAGCGGAGCGGAACGGAGCGGAACGGAGCGGAAGGGAACGGAGCGGAACGGAGGAACGGAGCGGAACGGAAAGGAAAGGGAACGGAGCAGAGCGGAACGGAACGGAACAACGGAACGGAGCGGAACGGAGGGAACGGAGCGGAACGGAAAGGAACGGAGCGGAACGGAAAGGGAAAGGAACGGAGCGGAACGGAACAACGGAACGGAACAACGGAACGGAGCGGAACGGAGGAACGGAGGCGGAACGGAAGGGGAACGGGAGCGGAACGGGAGGAACGGAGCGGAACGGAAAGGAAAAGGAACGGAGCGGAGCGGAACGGAACGGAACAACGGAACGGAGCGGAACGGGAGGGAACGGAGCGGAGCGGAAACGGGAGCGGAACGGAGCGGAAGGGGAACGGAGCGGGAACGGAGCGGGAACGGAGAGGAAAGGGAACGGAGCGGAGCGGAACGGAACGGAACAACGGAACGGAGGAACGGAGCGGAACGGAAAGGGAACGGAGCGGAACGGAGCGGAACGGAACGGAGCGGAAGGGAACGGAGCGGAAACGGAGGAACGGAGCGGAAGGGAACGGAGCGGGAAGGGGAACGGAGCGGAACGGAGGAACGGAGCGGATCGGAGGAACGGAGCGGAGGAACGGAGCGGAACGGAAAGGAACGGAGCGGAACGGAAAGGAACGGAGCGGAACGGAGGAACGGAGCGGAACGGAAAGGAACGGAACAACGGAACGGAGCGGAACGGAAAGGGACGGAGCGGAGCGGGAGCGGAACGGAACGGAGCGGAGCGGAACGGAGCGGAGCGGAACGGAGCGGAACGGAACGGAGCGGAACGGAGCGGAGCGGAGCGGAACGGAACGGAACGGAGCGGAACGGAATGGAACGGAGCGGAACGGAAAGGAACGGAGCGAAACAGAACGGAGCGAAACAGAACGGAGCGGAACAAAACGGAACGGAACGGAACGGAGCGGAACGGAACGGAGCGGAGGAACGGAGCGGAACGGAGCGGAACGGAACGGAGCGGAGGAACGGAGCGGAACGGAACGGAACGGAGCGGAGCGGAACGGAACGGAGGAACGGAGCGGAACGGAGCGGAGCGGAGCGGAGCGGAACGGAGCGGAACGGAACGGAGCGGAACGGAACGGAACGGAACGGAACGGAACGGAGCGGAACGGAGCGGAGGAACGGAGCGGAACGGAACGGAACGGAGCGGAGGAACGGAGCGGAACGGAACGGAACGGAGCGGAGCGGAGCGGAACGGAACGGGAGGAACGGAGCGGGAACGGCACGGGAGCGGAACGGAACGGGCACGGAACGGAGGCGGAGCGGAACGGAGCGGAACGGAGCGGAGCGGAACGGAACGGAGCGGAGCGGAAGGGAGCGGAACGGAACGGAGGCGGAACGGAGCGGAACGGAGCTGGAACGGAAGGGAACGGAGCTGAACGGAACGGAGCGGAACGGAGCGGAACGGAGCGGAGGAACGGAGCGGAACGGAACGGAACGGAGCGGAACGGAACGGAACGGAACGGAGCGGAACGGAGCGGAGGAACGGAGCGGAACGGAACGGAACGGAACGGAGCGGAACGGAACGGAGCGGAGGAACGGAGCGGAACGGAACGGAGCGGAACGGAGCGGAACGGAACGGAGGAACGGAGCGGAGCGGAACGGAACGGAGCGGAACGGAACGGAGCGGAACGGAGCGGAACGGAACGGAGCGGAACGGAGCGGAGCGGAGCGGAACGGAGCGGAACGGAGCTGAACGGAACGGAGCGGAACGGAACGGAGCGGAACGGAGCGGAACGGAGCGGAGGAACGGAGCGGAACGGAACGGAGCGGAACAGAACGGAGCGGAACGGAGCGGAGGAACGGAGCGGAACGGAACGGAGCGGAACGGAACGGAGCGGAACGGAGCGGAGCGGAACGGAACGGAGCGGAACGGAGCTGGAACGGAGCGGAACGGAATGGAACGGAGCGGAACGGAACGGAGCGGAACGGAGCGGAGGGAACGGAGCGGAACGGAACGGAGCGGAACGGAACGGAGCGGGAGGAACGGAGCGGAGGAACGGAGCGGAACGGAACGGAGCGGAACGGAGCGGAACGGAACGGAGGGAACGGAGCGGAGCGGAACGGAACGGAGCGGAACGGAGCGGAACGGAGCGGGAACGGAACGGAGCGGAGACGGAGCGGAGCGGAGCGGAACGGAACGGAGCGGAACGGAGCGGGAGGAACGGAGCGGAACGGAACGGGAGCGGAACGGAACGGAGCGGAACGGGAGCGGAACGGAACGGAGCGGAACGGAGCGGAGGCGGAACGGAGCGGAACGGAGCTGAACGGAACGGAGCGGAACGGAACGGAGCGGAACGGAGCGGAACGGAGCGGAGGGAACGGAGCGGAACGGAACGGAGCGGAACAGAACGGAGCGGAACGGAGCGGAGGAACGGAGCGGAACGGAACGGAGCGGAACGGAACGGAGCGGAACGGGAGCGGAGCGGAACGGAACGGAGCGGAACGGAGCTGAACGGAGCGGAACGGAACGGAACGGAGCGGAACGGAACGGAGCGGAACGGAGCGGAGGAACGGAGCGGAACGGAACGGAGCGGAACGGAACGGAGCGGAGGAACGGAGCGGAGGAACGGAGCGGAACGGAACGGAGCGGAACGGAGCGGAACGGGAACGGGAGAGGAACGGAGCGGAGCGGAACGGAACGGAGCGGAACGGAGCGGAACGGAGCGGAACGGAACGGAGCGGAACGGAGCGGAGCGGAGCGGAACGGAACGGAGCGGAACGGAGCGGAGGAACGGAGCGGAACGGAACGGAGCGGAACGGAACGGAGCGGAACGGAGCGGAGCGGAACGGAACGGAGCGGAACGGAGCGGGAACGGAGCGGAACGGAGACGGAGCGGGGAGCGGAGCGGAACGGAGCGGAGCGGGAGCGGAGGGAACGGAGCGGGAGACGGAACGGAACGGAGCGGAACGGAACGGAGCGGGAACGGGAGCGGAGGGAACGGAGCGGGAACGGAACGGAGGCGGAACGGAACGGAGCGGAACGGAGCGGAACGGAACGGAGCGGAACGGGAGCGGAACGGAACGGAGGGAACGGAGCGAGCGGAACGGAACGGAGCGGAACGGAGCGGAACGGAGCGGAACGGAACGGAGCGGAACGGAGCGGAGCGGAACGGAACGGAGCGGAACGGAGCTGAACGGAGCGGAACGGAACGGAACGGAGCGGAACAGAACGGAGCGGAACGGAACGGAGCGGAAGGGAACGGAGCGGAACGGAAAGGAAAGGAGCGGAAGGGAACGGAGCGGAACGGAAAGGAAAGGAACGGAGCGGAACGGAACGGAACAGCGGAACGGAGCGGAACGGAGGAACGGAGCGGAACGGAAAGGAACGGAGCGGGAACGGAACGGAGCGGAAGGGAACGGAGCGGAACGGAGGAACGGAGCGGAACGGAAAGGAAAGGGAACGGAGCGGAGCGGAACGGAACGGAACAACGGAACGGAGCGGAACGGAGGAACGGAGCGGAGCGGAACGGAGCGGAACGGAGCGGGAAGGGAACGGAGCGGGAACGGAGGAACGGAGCGGAACGGAAAGGAAAGGGAACGGAGCAGAGCGGAACGGAACGGAACAACGGAACGGAGCGGAACGGAGGGAACGGAGCGGAACGGAAAGGGAACGGAGCGGAACGGAAAGGAAAGGGAACGGAGCGGAACGGAACGGAACAACGGAGACGGAGCGGAACGGAGGAACGGAAGGGAACGGAGCGGAAACGGAGGAACGGAGCGGAACGGAAAGAGAAAGGAACGGAGCGGAGCGGAACGGAACAACGGAACGGAGCGGAAACGGAGGGAACGGAGCGGAAACGGAGCGGAAACGGAAACGGAGCGGAAGGGGAACGGAGCGGAAACGGAGCGGAACGGAAAGGAAAGGGAACGGAGCGGAGCGGAACGGAACGGAACAACGGAACGGAGGGAACGGAGCGGAAACGGAAAGGAACGGAACGGAACGGAACAACGGAGCGGAAACGGAGGAACGGAGCGGAACGAGAAAGGGAACGGAGCGGAACGGAGCGGAACGGAACGGAGCGGAAGGGAACGGAGCGGAACGGAGGAACGGAGCGGAAGGGAACGGAGCGGAAGGGAACGGAGCGGAAACGGAGGAACGGAGCGGAAACGGGAGGGAACGGAGCGGAACGGAAAGGAACGGAGCGGAACGGAAAGGGAACGGAGCGGAACGGAAAGGAACGGAGCGGAACGGAGGAACGGAGCGGAACGGAAAGGGAACGGAACAACGGAGACGGAGCGGAACGGAAAGGGACGGAGCGGAGCGGAACGGAGCGGAGCGGAACGGAGCGGAGCGGAACGGAACGGGAGCAGGAACGGAGCGGAGCGGAGCGGAACGGAACGGAAACGGAGCGGAGGCGGAACGGAGCGGGAACGGGAAGCGGAGCGGGAACGGAGCGGGAACGGAACGGAGCGGGAACGGAACGGAGCGGAACGGAGCGGAACGGAGGGAACGGAGACGGAACGGAGCGGGAACGGGCACGGAGGCGGGAACGGAACGGAGCGGGAGCGGAGCGGAGCGGGAGCGGAACGGAGCGGAACGGAACGGAGCGGAGCGGAACGGCACGGAGCGGAACGGAGCGGAGCGGAACGGAGCGGAGCGGAACGGCGCGGAGCGGAACGGAACGGAACGGAGCGGAGCGGAACGGAGCGGAGCGGAACGGAGCGGAACGGAACGGAGCGGAGCGGAACGGAACGGAGCGGAACGGAGCGGGAACGGAACAGAGCGGAACGGAACGGAACGGAACGGAGCGGAACGGAACGGAGCGGAACGGAACGGAACGGAACGGAGCAGAGCGGAACGGAGCGGAACGGAACGGAGCGGAACGGAACGGAGCGGAGTGGAGCGGAATGGTGGGACCGGACCATGTTTTAATCTTTGTTTTAAAACAAACAAAGAAAGAAAGAAAGAACGCGTCATCTTGTTCCAGAACATTTTACTCTTTCTCTCATGTGTTTTCCATGACTGGAAAAATATTCAATTATTTTCCAGGTTTTCCAGGACACCTGGGAATCCTGTATCATGCCTTAAATTAAAAAATATACATTTGTTTTTCCCCGGCTTTATCTGAAATTGTGTTGCTGGTTAGTGGTGACGTTGCAGATGTTTTGATGTCCACATGCGTCCCCATTTGGTCCTCCACTCTGCTCGGGACGGGGGGGTGAAGATCTGGCACTTGTGCCTCCACGTCTCTGAGCGATGATGCTGGATCTGAGCCCATGACTTTGATGTAGCAGCTGAACCTCCTCCTGCTTTCTCTTTTCCCAGCATGAAAGACTCGTGCCTTTATGAAGTGCCTGCATTCCTCACAGCAGTCTTACAGAATCTCTGTAAGGGGGGGGGGGCGATGTCCTAGAAAGGAGAGCTTGCATGTAATGTGGAACACATATTTATCCAAATCTGTGTCAGTTCAAGACCAGTTGATATGCTGAGAGGTGACGCATAATGTTGTAACATCAGGGAGCAAACTTTGGCAGTACACCATTAATGGGGGGAGGGGGGGTCTGTAGAACTGAGATAATTGAGATAATTTCTTAAAAGTGTTGAAAACACGTTTCCTGCACTTTTACATCAATCAGCCTTTTTAGGTTGAAGCTGTGATGGAACCCTACAGTATGACAGTATGCTTCCCGTACAGAACGCAGAATCCTGAAAAAGTAAACAAACAAACAAAATTAGGATTATTTCTTTAAGTTATCCGTGTAACTGACTCTGACATTGAGCCTAAATGAGCAGTATTAGATGGTTTTTGGGGCCAGTATACAGTCGGCACTCTGAGCGGCTGCTCTCTGCAGAAACCAGACATCGTAGCTTTGGAGAGGCGGCCGTCCGTGAAAGCGTCGTAAAGCAAGTTGCTTCACGGCTCCTCTTCCGTAAACAGAAAGCTCTACGTGTGCTACTTTCTCTCATTACTGGAAGCTTAGTGATGGCAGAACAAAGTAAAAAGGTGAAAGTGACGTCTGAGCAGGTCAGAAAGAAAGAAGCAAAGGGATCACAGCAGATCAGAAACAGGAGAGGACGTTGGAAAGAATTCTCATAACAAACATGAGCTAATCCAGATATTCTCATGACAAACGTGAGCTAATCCAGACGTTCCCATAACAAACGTGAGCTAATCCAGACGTTCCTATAACAAACATGAGCTAATCCAGACGTTCTCATAACAAATATGAGCTAATCCAGATGTTCTCATAACAAACGTGAGCTAATCCAGATATTCTCATAACAAACGTGAGCTAATCCAGACGTTCCCATAACAAATATGAGCTAATCCAGACGTTCTCATAACAAATATGAGCTAATCCAGACGTTCTCATAACAAACGTGAGCTAATCCAGATATTCTCATTACAAACATGAGCTAATCCAGACGTTCTCATAACAAACGTGAGCTAATCCAGATGTTCTCATAACAAACGTGAGCTAATCCAGATATTCTCATAACAAACGTGAGCTAATCCAGACGTTCCCATAACAAATATGAGCTAATCCAGACGTTCTCATAACAAATATGAGCTAATCCAGACGTTCTCATAACAAATATGAGCTAATCCAGACGTTCTCATAACAAATATGAGCTAATCCAGACGTTCTCATAACAAATATGAGCTAATCCAGACGTTCTCATAACAAATATGAGCTAATCCAGACGTTCTCATAACAAATATGAGCTAATCCAGACGTTCTCATAAATAAAGTGAGCTAATCCAGACGTTCTCATAAGAAACGTGAGCTAATCCAGACGTTCCCATAACAAATATGAGCTAATCCAGACGTTCTCATAACAAATATGAGCTAATCCAGACGTTCTCATAAATAAAGTGAGCTAATCCAGACGTTCTCATAAGAAACGTGAGCTAATCCAGACGTTCCCATAACAAATATGAGCTAATCCAGACGTTCTCATAACAAATATGAGCTAATCCAGACGTTCTCACAACAAACGTGAGCTAATCCAGACGTTCTGCATCGTGCGTTTGTGTGTGTGATGTTTCAGCGATGTAATCATATATAATCAGAAACAGAGGCGCGTACCTCCACCAGGGGTTCAGATCCTCCAGCGGTGAAAAATCCTTTAGAAAATTCTTGAATCTTGACGGACTCGTTTATTTCAACATCCAAACAGGGAGAGATTTAAATTTGCGTCATTGCCGTGAGGCCTGTGAGACGACGGCGCCGTTGCAGGTTTAGCTCCTAGTGGCCAAAAGTTACACGGTAGAACTTTAAATGAAATTACTGTAAATCCTCCAATAGAGAGCCATGCTTTTATTTGTTTCAGGGCACCGAGGAACAGGCTTTTATTGGGAGAGGCTTATATTTCTATTTTTCAAACGGATCACAATGAATAAATCAACATTTTGTGTCAGTTTGAACCAGTAAAATGTTCTGGATTCATTTACTGAAAATTGCTGCATGAAAAACTTCAACAGTGCAGTACCATTACGTCTCTGTTGTTTTTCTCTACGTCATGAATCCAGTCGATAAGCGCCGTCTGCAGGTCCTGGCTGACTCGTTTCCACCTCCGCTCTGCGTTTCTCAGCTCCAGACAGTTTATTCTGCTGCTTTTTCAGATACCTGATGTGTTTTCGGTCATCATGGAAGTGTTTTACAGCCTTCGCTCTGGAATGTTGGCGTGCATACTCCAGGACCGTTTCTTTAATTTCACACTAAACTTTCTTCTCTGTTTATCAGTGCCGGTAGTCGCCATGTTGCTGCTGTGTCTTGGTTTCGATTCCTTACATGCTCTGTAGGAAGACGAAGTACGGCGCCTCAGACACGCACACGTCCACAGGATGAGCGCGCACGGCGCCTCAGGCATTGATCCCTCACCTGAAGCATGTGAAGGTTTCTCACATTTCGTTGTCGATAAGGAGACTTCTGTTAGATCCAGATGTCGCCCTCTGCCTCCGACCCATCAGTCTCTGTCCGCTGTTCTGCTGCTTTTCACCGGTGACTTTATCTTTTTTAAGTGAAGTTGTGGGTCATCTGAAGCCCTCAGGTTTCCCCACAGATGATGTCCTGCAGCATCTATTTAGGCAGCTTATGTCTACTTTAGGACCCGCTGTTCTTGCCATTATTAACAGCACCTCTGGCGTGGTTCCTAAAGATTTTAAAAATGCTATAGTCCAACCTTTGCTTAAGAAACCTAACCCCGATCCAACTCTTCTCTGCAATTTCAGACCTATTTCCAAGCTTCCCTTTATCTCAAAAATCTTAGAGAGAATTGTTTATATGCAAATAAAAGAGTTCCTAGAAGTAAATAACGTTTGTGAGGTTTTTTCAGTCTAGCTTGAAGCCTCTGCATCGCACTGAATCTGTTTTACTGGGGGTTTTAATGTTTTTTTAGCAGCTGACTCGGACGATCATGTGATCCTGATTTTATTGGATATAACAGCTGCTTTTGATACAGTGGATCACAAAATTTTCATTACGCGTCTTGAACACTGTGTTGGGATACAAGGTATTGCCCGAGAATGGTTCAAGTCCTTATCTGAGAGGACATTCTCTGTCAAGCTTGATCATTTCCAGTCTTCCTCTGCTCCTCTGTCATGTGGAGTCCCCCAGGGGTCTATTCTTGGGCCACTGCTCTTTACCCTGTACCTTCTTCTGTTTTTAGGATGCACAGGTGTGCGTTCCATCTGTATGCTGATGACACGCAGGTCTATGTACCACGTCAGGACTCTGACTCTTTTTAAAAAACTTTTCATCTGTCTTGAGGAAGTCAAGGCCTGGATGGCTTTGAACTTCCTTCATTTCATTAAATAAAAAAAACAACAAAAAAAAACAGAGGTTTTGGGTTTTAGTCCTGGTGCCAGGGGGTCCCCTCCTTTTTTTTTTCTTTTCTCTTTTTCTCTTTGTTCCTTTCTCTTTCTTCTTAATTGTCCTGTCCAGCATCATAACAGCAGAATGATGATCTGGCTGCTTTATTGTGATGAACAGTTTTGCTTTACTAAGGGGAGCTTTATGAACACAAGGCTCCCCTTGATATCCTGTTTATTCATTTTAATTCTTTAATTAATCATTAATTTACAACAGCATTTTACATCGTATTTCTGGGCTTGACAAGAGAAAAATGTAAGTTAACAGAAGCGATGGGGGGTGGGGGTCCCCTCTGGTGCTGTACTCTAAGCCTGCTGTCACCAATCTGGGTTTTGACATGGATGGTGATGTTAATCTGGACGGGCAGATCAGTGCAGTGGTCAAAGCAGCTTCTTCCAGCTGCCAAAACTAAACATTTTCTTTTGAAACAGGACTTTGAGACGCTGATTCATGCTTTTACTACAACATGGCTGTATTACTGTAATTCTCTGTATTTTGGGCTCTCTCAGAAGTCGATGTGGCGTCTGCAGCTGGTGCAGAATGCTGCAGCACGTCTGCTGACGGAGGAGGGAGCACATTTCCCTGCACTGGCTGCCTGCTGCCTTTAGGCTTCTCCAACACCAGCGTATCTTTGGGAAGCACAGGTGTGCACCGCTTAAGCTAACAAGTGTCAACTTTATCAGCCGACACAAATATATGGTGTCAGTGCTCTGAGCGAGCTGCCCCGTGCAGAAACCAGACACTAACTTTCAGGAACGAATCCATCTCTCAGCGGGTCATGTGATCTGAATGCAAGCAGCTGAACTGATGTTCTAACGAAGTGGCCAATGATTAAGACAGAAATACAACACAGAACCTCCCGCTTAGAAAGAATCGCTCTGTAACAGCAATAAAGGGCAGAATCATATGAATATTTTCTGGATATGTATAATGTTATAATTATACTACTGTAAAATAACATGGTCATAGATTTATACGGCAAAAAAACTTAATAATGTATTTTAAAAGTACTACCAAAGAAAGTAGCGTGTGTTGTGATGTAATTTGTCATCATGTGTAACAAAAAGGATGTCCATGTCCACTAAATTAGCAGTAAGAAACACTTGCAACACTTCTGTTTGGTTTCCCAAAGAAGAAAACCACAAAAACATTCATGTGGGAAACAAGCTTCACATTATATGTCGACCTTTACTATTTACTGCGTTGGGCTTATTTATTTTTCCTGCGGTGTGAATGCCTAACAGGCGTCTTATTGGTATGGCTGGAGGGGCTTGCTCTTGAGTGGGTGCTCCTTTTCTTTTCCTTTGCTGTGGCTGCAATTAAGTAAAGGCTGTATGACAAAGCCCGAGAGGGAAGGAGCATGTCTCTGAAAATTAAGTGGAAAAACAAAGTGGTGGTCGTGGGTGGAGAATCCTAGAAATAGAACATGTAGATAGGGTAGATTACACACCACGATGCTCAATAGCAACTGCAAATACATCCGCCTGAACAATCACGTTGATTCTCCTGTAAAATATTGCATAATCCTTATTAGAGAGGAAGGAAAGAGAAAATCATGAATAATTGGGGGATTATTCCTTTTCTTTCCTCTGATGTTTAAAATCTATGTTATACTGTGAGTAGACCCTAAATGAGCTCTTTCAACCAGAAATACACAAAAGAGAAGGAAAGAACACATCATTCACTAATTTCTGATCTCAGAGGTTGGAGAGTTTCTTCCCTGCAGGGCATCGACGCTGAACCGAGGAAGCGCTGAAAAGAGACGTTATTGTCCCGTGTTCTCTACTAAGAGCCTCGTAAAAACGTACAGACCTAATTTTCAGATGCTTGTGTGTTTTTAGACGCACAAAGTTAGGCACGTCAGCAAACGCTAGCCTGCTAACACTAGCCTGCTAACACTAGCTGGCTAACACTAGCCTGCTAACACTAGCTGGCTAACACTAGCCTGCTAACACTAGCCTGCTAACACTAGCTGGCTAACACTAGCCTGCTAACGCTGGCTGTGTAATCTGCATCATTAAAGTGCCGGTTACAAACAAACGTGCTACGTTGTTTTATTATAAAGTTCGGTCCTTCATCCCGGCGAATCGCTTTGATCCACTTCTTCCGTAGCATCGCTTCAGTCGGGAATCCATGAAAACTTAAGTAGGTTTGGCGTTTATTCGATTTACACAGTGGAACAGAGCAGGGACGTTGGATTCAGCTCCTGATGAAATGGCCCGGAAAAGGAAACGCTTAAATTCAACAAGTTTTGGAAACCGTGATAATCCCTTATTGTCCAGATTTATCTTTCCGTTAGTCATCAGGGTTCTACACACTTTTCGTGGCCGCGCGTTCATGATTCGCGCTTCTGTAGTACAGCTGAGACGATCAGCTGATACCCAGACAAGAAAAACACAGTTAGAGAAACTCTGAACTCTCAGGACAATAGTACTCATTCATTCCTTCATTCTACTGAAAGTACTGATGAGATGAAGGAGTTTTACTGCAGATCCTGTGTTATATAGAGGCTGCACCAGTATCCATCCAATATCACCTCTCCACCGTGTTCACTGAAGGGCAACTCAACGTAATATCTTCCGAGGGAGTCAAAGTGATGCAGAAAGTTTACCGGTGAGTAAATGCACGTGTTAGGGCTGCACTGATCCGCCTTTTTTGGGCACTGATCCGATAAAGATACAGAAAAAGGAGGAAAAAAGCAGCACGGTATTGTTTGACGGCACGCCTCGTTGTGTGGAAACGGACTGGGATCTTTCTTTTGTGCAGCGTCAGACTTGGCTTTAAAAAGTTTGACCTGGTTTCAAAAAAAGAGATAAATGTACTGAATTACAACTGCACACACACAGCAATCTTAAATAAACTTTAACAATCTTAAAGCAGCTTCACAAGCTTGGTCTCATATGTAAAAATATAACAAACGGTTCAGTCAGTGCAGTTAATAAATGTAAAATAGTAAAATGCTGAAACTGAGGAGAAAAACAACAGCCGGACCTCCTCAGACAAACGTGGCAAAATAAACAGGAACAAAACTTATGGAAAATGCACCGAGCTGTAGAACCGTCGGCCCGACAGTCAGCACATCGTCATCCTTAGTAATAATAATAATCATAATATTATTAAAGTGCAGTTTTGTTTGAGACTGGATAGGCTGTTGTATTTACTGTTTTGGACGAACACGGTCTAGTTTAATGGTTTTGTTGGTGCAATTTTTCTAACAGAGACTGAATCCTTTTTCAATTTTATTTTTATTGTTTTTTGTTGGTTTATTTAGGATATTTAAAAGTTCTGGTTCTGGACATTCCAGTGTGAAATGAAAGTTTGCTGCATTTGAAAGGATATAATAACATTACATAAGTGGTTGTTTTGGTCTCGGTAAAGTCGACAATAATATCGTTTATCGTCAGTAATACGTGGGACATTATATCGTCCAGCATAATTTATTATCGCCCCAGACCTACCTCCCGGATGATTTTCTGCTGTTAGGAAGAACATGAAAGATGCAGATTAACAGCGGGAATATGAAAGAGCAGCTAAACATGTGGTTTCTGGAAACATTAAACATTTATTAGTAGCTAAAAGACGAGAGGAGGAGAATCATCAGAGGGAAATACAGTCGGAGAGAACAGGAAGAAAGAATCACAGAGGAAAACAGCCGAGTGCATTTCACACATGAAAAGACGAGATTACAAAGAGTCCTTAAAGTTGTTAAAGCTTCTGCTGCAGCAGGAGAGGCACTGACAGCATGCAACACGCAGAGCGCTGAAGTAGCCACCATGTACACGCTACTGTTTTACAGTACTGCAGCTGACAGGGAAACACTGAACGCCACGATTCTCTGCAGCTCATGCTGACGAGTCACGTACAGTTCACGCCATACGGGGAGTGAACCGTGTCCTCAATGCATTTAAATAAATACAAAATGAAAAATAAACTGCATATTTTCCCTTTTTTTCAGTGACATTTTTTTCACAAAATACACAATTCTTCACAAAGTGGGCTGATCACACACAGAAGCATTTTACTTTACCACATTTCATTTAGTTTTGCAGTAAGTTTGACAAACTGATTTTTTCTCATCGTCCGTGCGAATAAAACATCTGATGCATGAAATTAAATATATTCACCTACAGTTGTGCTTGAAAGTTTACACCCCTGCCGTTTAAAAAGCTAAATTCATGATAGTAATTAAAATAACATGAAACTGAAAAACGTAATAATAAATAAAAATTCACGAAATTATAATTTACTAAGATAAAATATTAAATATACATTTCTGTATAAAGAAAAACAAACTACATGAACATGGACCAACGTACCTGTTGACAGGTGCAGACGTCTGATTGGACGTTACTGATTGCCGTTTTAGTTTTTGTTTGTCTGTTTTTAATATTTCTGTTGAACCACAATTCAAAATCAATGGGCCTCATGCAAGAAGCATTCGTACGAACAAATTCTTCCTTTAATGGTTCGTGCGAGTGATTTAGGAGAAAACGTCACTTTCACTCATTTTCTGGTATTTCTAATCTTCTGTCAGGCACGAACAAATCTCACGCCTGCTCCAGACCTGACGCATCCGTCTGCTGTTATCCAAACCTGGTTTTCACTACAGGACTGAGTTCATCGTTAATTAGAAGCAGCTGTGTGTTTTAAACCCAATATAAATGAGACGACATCATCATATTCACTTATACTGAGCGACAGGACCATCGGCCACTTCACCTGCAGCCGGCATGTCGGTGAGCGCACGGCGGTGTCATCTGTCAGCAGTCGGTGAGCTCCACGTGAGATCACGCTGACATAACATCTGGAACAGAAATGGATGGAAATGGAAAATTATCCTGATATGAGCAGTGACGTTTATCCACTGAAACACGGTTTCTAAACAGAGCACACAGTTCGCTCTGTGGTGGAAAGTTGGTTTAAAATACAAACTTTCCAGGAGCAGAACACGGTGGATGATCAGACAGCACAGAAACATGAAGCCTGACCGCCATCATGAATCACATACATGCAGATCTGCACGTCTGAAAGACGGCGGTTCTGATTACATGTAGTCACGTGGAATAACCAGATCAGAATAAATCATTTTAACATTACATGGAATAGATGATTAGCTATTTCAAGTAAAGTTGAAATGAAAGAAATGGCTTCATTACTTAAAATTCTGTTTTCATGCAGTAAGCTAATTAATCTTACTACACAATAATATCACATTTTAATGAAAATACACATTACAACATGACCAAAACTTAAACATGTAAAATCACAAAGTTCCTGTCGTTTTTGTTCTGTTCTCTCCATGTGTTAATGTTACTGCTGTAAGTGGTATTTTACAGATAAAATGTGTTAAAGTTGTACTTCCATGGTGATGTCATTAATATTTCTGTGTTCTCCATTATTATTGAATGCATTCTGCATCGTTTCTGTTTAAAAAAACCTTCTGGTATCTTTGTATCCAGCTGTATTTGTATACTAGAAGAGAGGCTTGTGGTCCAACGGCAGCTTTTCCGGGTCCTTCTCATGAATTTCCGTCTGATTGGCTGCCTCCCATCAGTGTATGAAGGAAGCTCCGCCCTCCGCTCTTATTTTGTTACAGACAGGAAATAGAGCCGACAAACAAGTTTGTTCCGCCATGCTAACAAACAGTTAGCTAATTAGCTTCTCAACTCCGAAGCTACAGTCGTGCCGTCTTTACTTCTAGTGTGTAGTGGAGGGTTACCTGCCTTCCAATGGACAGATAGAAACCCCACGTGGGATACGCTATTTGCAATGTGACGTAGAAGTGCGAGGCTGTTCCCGATTCGCTCTTTTCTTCGTATTGTTTCTGTGATGAGGAAGCACAGCCGACTGGGGGGAACGCAACGCTAGCAAGTCAGCATGTGTAAGTAAACAAGGGGAAAGCCTCCGTATTTCAGAAGGAGCAAGTTAAACGGCTTTTCAGTGGAAGGAGGCCTTTAAATTTGAGCTGTTTTAACTGTAATCAAGATTTCGTTTCATACCGAGCAGCTGTAGATGATGATGCAGCAGCCTGAACGTTCACCAACAGTAAAAACAACTTCCGCTTTCCTCCCTTCACATGTTCCATACCAGCCCTGCAGCTGTGGGACTTCCACCAGTTCATCTCCGTCATCGTCATCATCGTCATCATCGTCATCATCATCCCACTCATTTCCTGGATGCTGCAGCATTTAGTAGCTTCAGCGATTCTCAGCGGGTCCGTGTGCGCCGCTAGCCCGGCTACGCGCTACCTCCTGGACGGACTACACTCGCGGGGGCTCCGCACTTGTCGCGAATCGACCCACCGCGGCGGCGTTCGGATACTGGGCAATATCGGGAAATCTTCGGAGTTTTTTTCATACGCTTTACTTTGACTTGAAATGTTTTGGAGTGAACGTAAGATTATTGACCGTATCAAAGTAAAGCGGGTCACAGCTAGCTTACCTTCTCCATCGTTAGCAGTCGCCGGGCTGGCTAGCCTAACGCGACGTGTGGAGCCGCAGGGGAAAGTGGACAGCTGTGAGTGGGGGGGCAGCAAAGATAAAACACTACTGATTCTCCAGCTCTCTACAGTGATTGGTTAAAAACACTTCACCGCGCTGCTGCTTCCGACTAGTGGGGTGAATATCAGTTCCTGTCTGAACCCTCAATCTCAAACGTGCACTCCCACGAAGTGCAACTGCTGTCCCGATTCTCAGAAAGTTACGTTGAGGAGAGTTTGAGGCTGAATATCCTCCATCCTGAGATTCTCCGACACCACCTTGTGAGTAAGGATTACCCAGAATGCAGCAGCAAAGAAGGCGAGCTACAAATCTGAAGTATTTTCTTTGTTAATGGAGACATAAATATCAGGAAAACCATCGTATTATCTTAGTTTAGGTCCATGTTATGGATCAGTTACCTCATTGTTGCATCATGTTTATTTGTATTTTACGATCTTTTGTCAAACCATGTTGCTAATGTTTAGTTAACGTTAGAAAATGGTCATTTTTCTCGGTGCTAATGTGGTTGTTTTATCCAGATAACAGCCTGTATAACGTGTTTGTGCCGATAACGGTGTAAGACGACCGGGATGATGTCATCTCTCGTAGTCGCAGTTATCTAACGATGGTTCTGTTTCATTCCTTCCGTAAATAAAGCTCCTCGCGCTCTTAGCAGGTCGAGTCCTAACGACAACAAAGTCAATCAGCTGACTGCAGTCATCCAGGAAATCACAGATACACAGTAACCTACGTAACTTTCGTAATAGCTGCTGTTTACCTTCCAATCAGCCGTGGTACGCAGCTGAATATACGAGATGCGCATATTTCCGACAGAATTCACGTATCAGCAGCTTTTTGCGTACTTTTGAGAAGAAAGCCGTCCCAGCGTATTCAGATGTCAAATTGCGTACCTGTTACGCAAAAAGCGCACGTGTTGCATGAGGCCCAATGTCATGATTTTCATAGAACTTTTATTATTACTACTTTTGTCAATTTAAACTTATTTGACTGGCAGCTGAATTTTTTCTGTCTTTAATGGGATTTAAACGTTCAGGCACAAGTGAACAACTGTAAAAACATCGTGTTCAGTAAAGCAGGTTGGGGAGTACGACCGCATGTATGTGACTGACTTAACCGTCCTTTCATTTCCTATATCTGCTTCATTCATTTCATGATGGGGAGCTGGACACACCCACGGGCTCGCCAGCTTCAAACTCACCCCCGTTGGCTTATTTAATCACCTACCGTGCATATTTTTGGTCGGTGGGGAAAAGCCAAAGTTCTCGTAGAGAACTTGCCAACTCCACACAGCACGGCTGAAACCTGAACCAGGAACCGTGTCGCTATGAGGCCACGCCGCGTCACCACCGCGTGGATCTGCAGCATCGCTGGAAACCAAGAAAGCCAGACTCCCCACATGAAATAAAACGCACCATTTGCATTTATTATGAGGATGTTTCTCAGCGCATGACATCATCCTCTTGGAAGATGAAACCAGAAGAGTTAGAAACTCCTCTAAGTTAAAATCTGGCTCAGTTTTCCTGAAATATGGTGCAAAAGCAAATAAAGCAAACTCATGAGGAGGAAACAAACGAGACGATGAGCAGCGAATGTTTGGCAACCACAGGCGCCGTCATTAACCAATCACAACCAACAATGACGAAGCTGACGCTTCTACAAAATGCATATTTCATTTCTTTCATTAATAACTTAAAAAAGGAAAAGACATCTACTTTTTTCAGTGTCACTTCTCTTTTAGGTGCAGAGAACGATAAAATCAAGCTTCACGTACATAAACTATCTTCATGAAGCCGACCGGAATAATCCTCCACATTCATTTTTGGGCTTTTTAAAGGAGCAATGCGAAGCATTCAGTGAGATCTGGTGGTGAATTTGTTGATTGAAACTGACCTAGTTCCCCTCTACTCCCCCCCCCCCCCCCCCCGCCCCACATGGTAGGCATGTGGGACAGAAACAGCGAATGCTGCCTTCATGTGGTATCGTATTTATAGTAAATGCCAAATGCCCACTCATGTCGTAATTTCCACTGGGAAGCTGGAAAACTTTATGGTGCCCGAGTTGCTGAGATGAGGTGAACTTTGACGTGGAGTCACTTCTTTACTCATCTCCCTCTGTGCATGTGATTATGTAAATGTAAGAAGATCTGGAGTAGCTCATGTCAGACCGCATCTTTCTGCAGATCATTTTACACGTAAACGGATTCTCAGAAAAAGCTCTGACCTGAGCCTTAAAACAATGTTTGCTTAACTCCAAACAAAAGAAATTAAATGGAAGAAATTCACACATTTGTGAAATTCTGGTTAATCCAATTTTGTTTCAAATTTATATAATTAGCTCAGATTTTTAAATTTGGTTCAACAAATCCAAGAATTTCCGCTCAATGTCAATATAAGATTTAATCTTCACCAAACTATATTATTTTATGCCACTGCCTGGCCAAAAAAAAAGTGTCCACCTGGATGTAACTAAGCAAACAGGTCGGAGCCTCCTATTGGATAATTACATGATGGGCGATTATCTTTCAGCTGCAACAAGTTATTTAACCCCAACTGGTGCAATGAGTTGCTTCTCATTTCCTAAACAACCATGTGGAAAGACACATCCGTGGTCGTGGAAAAGATGTTAGTCTGTCTGAGAAGGGTCAGATCATTGGCATGAAGAGGTGAAAACATCTAAGGAGATGCAGAAACTACTAAAACTGGGTTCAGAACAGTCCAACGCATTCTGAAAAACTGGAAGGATGGTGGACCATCGTCTTCCAGGAAGAAATGTGGCCGGAAAGGCAGATGAAGTGATGCAGCATCATGCTAGTGCTACTGTATGAGCCTGTGGGGGCAGTGTGATGATCTGGGGTTGCTGCAGTTGCTCAGGTCCAGGTTCAGCAACAGTATGAGCTCAGATAATGAGGTCAGCTGATACCTGAATATACTGAATGAGCAGGTTATTCCATCAATGGATGTTTCTTTCCTGATGGCACGGCCATATTCCAAGATGACCGTGCCAGAATTTATCGGGCTCAGATTGTGAAAGATGGTTCAGGGATCATCAGACATCATTTTCTCACATGGATTGGCCCCCACAGAGTCCAGACCTGAACCCCATTGAGAATCTTTGGGATGTGCTGTGGTCAGACTCTACAATCATCATCAAGATCTTGGTGAAAAATTGATGCAACAGGATGCAAATAAATCTGGTGACATTGCAGAAGCTTCTGGAAACACAGCGAATGCTGCCGCGATCAAAGCTAAAGGCTCCAACCAAATGTGAAAGGTTTCACCTTTTTTTGGTGGAGACGTGTTTTTGGCCGGGCAGTGTAAGTTCCAAACAGTGTGTACGTCAGTGTTTAGAAAAGTATAAATACAACCCCAGTCCCCAAAACTTTGGATGCTGTGCAAAATAAAAATAAAAGCCGGATACAATGGTTTGTAAATCTAGTAAACTCATCTATTATTCCCATAAACAACGTATCAGATACTGAAACTGAAATATTTGACATTTTAATGGAAAATACTAGTTTATTTTTTATTTAGAGTCTGAAATGCATCTTAAAAACAGAGCAGAGTGATGTTTAACGTCGTGTAGCACCCCCTCCTTGGTAAACTGTCTGTAAACATCTGGGAGGTGAGGAGACCAGTTTTAGGAGAGGAATGTGGTCCCAATCTGGTCTGAAGCACGGTTCTACTTAGTCTCTAAAAATCTCCTAAATGACGTAGTTTCCAGTAAATTCTGGACGCTACCCACTCAGGACACTTGGATTACATTGGACGAGCAGTATGGAGGAATATTGACACGTTTTTGTGGACTTTAAGGACCTTTTTGGCTCGGACCCCGGTGAACTCCATTATATGAAAGTTGGGGGATAATGACCCCCCCCCGGATCTCAGGTGCATTTGAGACATATTACAAAGTGCTCCAGAGTCTTGCTCAGCATGAGGATGAGGAGAAGATGAAGGACCATCATTCTGTGGGTGTACTATCCCTTTAACCCATCTCTAGATTGACCAGAGAGCAGTGGGTTGCCATGGTTCAACTCCCAGGAGCAGTTGGGGGGACCTTGCCCAAGGGCACCATGGTTTACCCTTCGTGCACGCCAGAGACTCAGACCGTGCACGCTCAGAAACATGGAGGTACAAACAGGAACGTTTCTGTACCTGTACGTACATTTACTACAAATGTTCTCACAAAAGTACAATATTGGTCTTTATGAGGCCAGAAGTACCTATATACTATGAAAAAGGGTCCAAAGTAATATAAAGTACACATTTGTACCATTCCAACCCTAAGGGTACCTGCAGCATTGAAACATGTGTGTAGCTTGTACAATAACTATAAATAGCAGTACTTCTAAACAGTAGTATAATTATAGTTATTATATTATGATTTTCATAGTAATCATAGTAATAATTATATGTATAATTATATATGTGTTTGGCCTAATATTTCTATAATAATTATTCATTTATTATTAGCGTCTTTGATTGGTGTCATAATCTCTATTTTATTGACTTTTATTCATCATCTTTAATTGGTTTAATTGTACTTTATTAACTCATACAGCTTGATAAGGTACAAAAATGGACCATGAAGGTACAGAAATGTCTTTCAGAAAGGAACCCCCCCCCAGCAACAAGCTTTGGAGCCTTTTAGGTACAAACTGGTACCTCTGTTTGTGAGTGTGTAGTTGCCCAGACCAAAGCCCCCCCTCTGGAACCACGAGGTTACTTTTGTTTTCAGATCATGTTTTATAAGAAATATATATATATATTTTAAATCTGTGTTTCAGTATCTGATGTGCTGTTTGGGAATAAATTGTGTCTCAATGTGCACGTTTGTGAGTTAATGCCTCAGATCCGAAGCTTTGGTGTGGCACGTCTGCAATCACATTTCTAAACACAATTTTCCAAAAACATTTTCTTTTTTTTCTGCCGTTAGCTGGAGCCCATTGTCCGCTAAATGCAGACGGTAACTCGTGCAACACATCTACTGTAGATCCAAACCACCTGTTTGACACAAAGTTTCCTCACATCACAACATTTGGTCCGTGTTTGGCAGCGGTCGTGCTGCCGGTGCTGCACTGTTGTCCTAAAACACTTCTGATCACGTATCCATGTGTCTCGTGTGCTTGTTGGAAAGCCGGCTGTGTAGACCAGCCGTCAGCACGTTGGCCCTGCTGCATCTCACGCTGAGCGTTTGTTTTCAGTACCTGTAGCTCCGGTTTGCCGCTGCAGCCCAACGTCACCTCCGGGTTTCCTGCAGACATCGGGGATGCGTGCACGTTGGAAACAGCTGCATTCGTGGTCCGTTCTGTATTTGACACTCGTGGAGTTCGTGACGGTCTTCAGGTTTCGTGATTACATTCGGGTTTTTGGTTTGTTTGTTCCCATATGCGGTGGGTCTTCGCGGTGCCATCGGGAGGTTTCCTCGTCCATCTGCGGTCTGACCTTCGTTGCTACAGCGTTTCCTCCTCATCCTCGCCTGCTGCGCTCGTGTTTAGCACCGGCAGGTTTTCCTTCAGCGAGATATCGTCCACTCGCTTCGGCCCGCTGTCCTCGGGTTCCTCGGGTATGGACGGGTCCGAGTTGGTGGTGACGTACCCCGGGAGGGTGGCGTGCGTGTTGATGGTGGGGGGACCCGCGCTGCGGTACACGCGGCTGGAGGCGAGCGTGGTGGAGCGCGTGGAGAGCCCCCCGCCGGCCAGGTGGGACTGACTGCTGGTGCTGTTGTTGAGGCCGACGACCACGGAGCCGTAGCGGTAGCGGCCGCACACCACCGGCCCCTCCCACTCGAACGCCAGGTTCCAGCGCGTCCACGTCTTCTTGATTTCCGTCTGGACCTGCAGCAACGAGGAGACGCAGTGAAACCAGGAACAAACCTGCTAAACTGGGTCACATATCTGCAGTAAAACATGACTTTGGTACGAGACCAAACCCCCGCTGGGACGAGACCAAACCCCCGCTGGGACGAGACCAAACCCCCGCTGGGACGAGACCAAACCCCCGCTGGGACGGTCGGCCCTTTAAATCATGATTTGTTCCGCACGGGTTAAACATGATGAGGGGAACCATTTAACAGAAATACTGACTTTGATCAGATGTAGCTGTTTACGTTTCTCTAAGATAAAAGTGAATCTTTATAAAACGTCATTTTCTATAACTGGAAATTAAATTAAATGACTGGATATGTTTTATAGGACCAGGTGATCACAATGCTGAGTGCAGCAAAAGTGAATGAAATTTATTTATAAAGCACTTTTCATAGCAGAGCAGCACAAAATGCTTTACGTCTTAAAATCAGCAACATTTCAGTAAAATCACAAATAATTACATATGAAAAGTATATGAAAGTTGGGGGGAAACGAGAAGCCTTCCTGATCACCGGCTGCATTTGAGATATTAAAAAAGTGCTGCAGAGTCTTTCTCACCATGAGGGGGGGTGGAAGATAAAGTTACATCATTCTGTGGGTGGAATGCTCCTTTAAGCTTTAGCGACTTTCAGTTCCCTGCCTTTTTCTTTTTTTCTGCCATCCATTTTTCCCAGCGATGTCATTGAATAAAAAACACAAAGCACTTACCTCCCCATTGCAGTAGCAGTAGATTATGGACACGAAGAAGCCCTGAAAAGAACAAGCTGACATGTAACTTTTAGCTAATAGGTCACACATCAAATCGTCACGATCATCTATCAAAGCTCAAACATGGAAAGTACAAACCCTTCTGTCATAATGAGACTAAAAAGGTGACTGAATGTTTCCCGCGGTGTTTATCGGCTGAAGGAAACGATGATCTGTCTGGTTCTTTCTGTTCTCACCTGCTTCTCACCGCGTTCCAGCTTCACAGCATGGCGGGAAAAACCGTTTCTCTGCAATGATGGATTCCAGAGAGCCGGGAATGTCTGACTGTCTGCATGTATGATCCATCCATCCGTCCCGCTGCAGGATTTTATCAGTTCATACAACCACATCATGGATGTCTGACCTGCTTCCACATCGCCTCGTTCTGCTTAAACCAGTGTTTGTGTGGACGTACGTCCATTTGTGTGGACGTACGTCCATGTCTACAGTTACCTGTGTGCTTCCTGACTCTGCTTTTCCTGTTTAGCACATTGGGGCTAGATGTAAATAAATGTGCTGTTTTTCATTTATTTATTTAACCAGAAAAATCCCATAGAGATTAAAAACCTCATTTTCTTTTTTTGCTATAAAAAAACCCCAAACCTCTTTTTTTAAAGAGGCAGAAGCATAAAACAATTACATTATACAAGTTATACATTATAAATGATTAAAAAGAGTGATAATTTGAAGAGTTCATTTTCCACATCGATATCTTCGCTCTCTGGAAGACCAGACGACACGATTTCAGCAAGATTTTGACAGAACGGACACGTTGCAGTCGAACGCTCACTGTTGTTTCCAACCCTGCGTTGCCAGATTGCAGAACAGAAATTACCTGGTGTAGATCTACAGCTGTTTTTATTCACATGGTGGTAAATCTGCTCCTGGTTTGTTGGATGAAGGTTTTTCATCGTCTTTCGTGGCTTACAGGGTGAAATACAGGAACTGAATAGCTCATTATGGGATTAAATTGCATTTCTGTTGTGTCTCTGGATGCAATTCCAAATGCAAAGGTAGCAGCAGTTGCTACAGGCAAATAAATCACGTTGAATCCGTACCAGAATTACAGATGTGATTTAAATGCTGGAGGGTTTAATAAGTTCTTTCCATCCGAACTGACTGAATTCCTGTAGCCACCAGAACGAACTGTTCTGCTGTTAAACTAATCTTTATATGTTTTACGTCAGTGTGTAAGCTTTGTGTCGGCATAATTGGGTACATGGACATATCTTTAAAAAGAGACTGCTGAAAACAAGGCTGTTCAGTCTGTTTTCTGTTTGTCTGCATCTACCCGACCTCTGAGACCGGTCCTTCATCGGTTTGCCTCCTCTAATGGATCGTCCCAGCATCTGCAGATGATGGACCACCTTTTATCCAAGTCCAATTCATTCGGTCTAAAATAGGACTTACTGTGTCCAGCTTTATATCTGTATCCTCACTGGAGTAGGTTTGCATGATTAACAGTCAACAAGAATCTCTTTTTATCTTGTACGGACCCTTTATGCAGCCCCCACACTTCATCCCTGTCATAGCACCTCTCTCTTTCAGCCCGACACCTTTTGTTGCTGTGGCACTTCACAAAGCAAAGCACCAACTCCCAGATTCTTCTTTTTGACGGGGAAAGGTAGCTCATTAAATAAGCTTAAAAGCTTATTACATATGAAATGTAAAAGTGGACCAACGTCAACGTCCCCATCAACATGGATAATCTAGAGATCTGATCACATTAAGGAAATTTAAATACAACCCCTGTAGATTTCATTTGCCAGTCATTTTTATTGCTTCTCATCAATTTAAAAAAAAGGACATAGCTGAAGTAAACTGTAATTAGTAAATAAAATCAATGTCATGATTTTCATAGAGTTTTTATTTATTATTACTTTTGTCAATTTCCTCTTATTTAGCTGACAGATGATTTTTGCTTCTTTGCTTCTTAATCTTGAGCATGACTGTATATATACATATACAGTCATGCTCAAGCGTGGCATGTATGCTAGCAGCTTTAACCCGGCGTGGCATGTATGCTAGCAGCTTTAACCCGGCGTGGCATGGATGCTAGCAGCTTTAACCCGGCGTGGCATGGATGCTAGCAGCTTTAACCCGGCGTGGCATGGATGCTAGCAGCTTTAACCCGGCGTGGCATGGATGCTAGCAGCTTTAACCCGGCGTGGCATGGATGCTAGCAGCTTTAACCCGGCGTGGCATGGATGCTAGCAGCTTTAACCCGGCGTGGCATGGATGCTAGCAGCTTTAACCCGGCGTGGCATGGATGCTAGCAGCTTTAACCCGGCGTGGCATGGATGCTAGCAGCTTTAACCCGGCGTGGCACGGATGCTAGCAGCTTTAACCCGGCGTGGCACGGATGCTAGCAGCTTTAACCCGGCGTGGCAAGGATGCTAGCAGCTTTAACCCGGCATGGCATGGATGCTAGCAGCTTTAACCCGGCGTGGCATGGATGCTAGCAGCTTTAATCCGGCGTGGCATAGATGCTAGCAGCTTTAAACCGGCGTGGCATGGATGCTAGCAGCTTTAAACCGGCGTGGCATGGATGCTAGCAGCTTTAACCCGGCGTGGCACGGATGCTAGCAGCTTTTTTTTTTTTTTTTTTTTTTCAAACTTTCTTTATTGAATTTTTCGTACTGAACATTACAACAGAGATAAGACAACAAGTAAGCTTGTATAGGGAAGGTTCCCACATTATGAGGATATACACAATGCCTTTGATGTGTTGAGATTGCCTCGATACAATTAACATATATGATAGAAAAAACATGTACATTAGTACGAATTTTACAAGTACCATAAACATCAAAAGAAAAGCAAAATAAAGCAAAACAAAAACCAAACAAGAAACAAAAACAAACAACAAAGGTGGATGACGTTACCAAACGAGTTGAAGAGACCATCACAGAGTAGCTGTGTTATTTTATATTCGACATATCCTATTCATTAGCTCTGTCTTTCAGATTGTAAAAAGATGACCACACCTTCCAAAATTTGTCATCACGCCCTTGTAAAGAGTATCTAATTTTTTCAAGTTCCAGGTGCATCATTACATCTCTAAACCAGTTTATATAAGTGGGGGGTTCTGATCGTTTCCAGTTCAAAAGAATTAGCCTTCGTGCGAGCAGACAAGTAAACAGTATTGCCTTGCGCACTGATTGACTTTTAGCCACATTTTGGTCTATTATACCAAGAATTGCTGTTCGTGGATTTGGATCGATAAGACAGTGTAGAGCTTTTGATATTGTTAGGAAAATGTTTGTCCAAAAAGATGAAAGCTTAGAGCAACCCCAAAACATGTGTGTCAATGAAGCTGCTGCTTGTTTGCAACGTATACACGTAGAGTCCACATCAGGGAACACCTTACTTAGTTTGAGCCTGGACCAATGGAGCCGATGTATTATCTTAAATTGTATTAAGCCATGTCTGGCACAAATTGAGGCAGAGTGAGTGTAAGTAAGGGCCTGCTCCCAATGTTCCTCTGAAATGTTTGTGCCCAGCTCATCTTCCCATGCTTGTCTCAAGTGCTGTAGAGTGTTGGAGCCGGTATATTGAAATAGTTTATTATATAGGATTGAGATGCCCCCTCTCTCAGCTGGATTATTAAGGAATATTGAATCAATAGGCATTTGTGTTGGAACCCCTGGGAAGTTTATATTATTGTTTTTGACGAAATATCTAACCTGTAAATATTTAAAAAAGTGAGAGTCAGTGAGCCCAAATTTCTCTTTAAGTTGTGCAAATGAGGGGAATATATCATCAATGTAAAAGTCAATAAAATTATTAAGCCCCCGGATGCTAGCAGCTTTAACCCGGCGTGGCATGGATGCTAGCAGCTTTAACCCGGCGTGACATGGATGCTAGCAGCTTTAACCCGCCGTGGCACGGATGCTAGCAGCTTTAGCCCGGCGTGGCAAGGATGCTAGCAGCTTTAAACCGGCGTGGCATGGATGCTAGCAGCTTTAGCCCGGCGTGGCATGGATGCTAGCAGCTTTAATCCGGCGTGGCATGGATGCTAGCAGCTTTAAACCGGCGTGGCATGGATGCTAGCAGCTTTAGCCCGGCGTGGCATGGATGCTAGCAGCTTTAATCCGGCGTGGCAAGGATGCTAGCAGCTTTAAACCGGCGTGGCATGGATGCTAGCAGCTTTAGCCCGGCGTGGCAAGGATGCTAGCAGCTTTAAACCGGCGTGGCATGGATGCTAGCAGCTTTAATCCGGCGTGGCAAGGATGCTAGCAGCTTTAATCCGGCGTGGCATGGATGCTAGCAGCTTTAATCCGGCGTGGCAAGGATGCTAGCAGCTTTAAACCGGCGTGGCATGGATGCTAGCAGCTTTAGCCCGGCGTGGCACGGATGCTAGCAGCTTTAACCCGGCGTGGCATGGATGCTAGCAGCTTTAACCCGGCGTGGCATGAATGCTAGCAGCTTTAACCCGGCGTGGCATGGATGCTAGCAGCTTTAACCCGCCGTGGCATGGATGCTAGCAGCTTTAACCCGGCGTGGCATGGATGCTAGCAGCTTTAACCCGGCGTGGCATGGATGCTAGCAGCTTTAACCCGGCGTGGCATGGATGCTAGCAGCTTTAACCCGGCGTGGCATGAATGCTAGCAACACATCTGGTAACCTGAACACATCTGCAGCGGCACCAGTGGCCTCTCTAACCACCACCACAGATTATTTTGCATTTATCCCTGTGTTGCAGACACTGGAGGGAAGAAGGGTGTTTTGCCCAGGACGCACGGGTAGCATGGCAGGGGTAACACAGGTAGCGTGGCAGGGGTAACCTGGATAGCGTGGCAGGGGTAACACAGGTAGCGTGGCAGGGGAAACGTGGATAGCGTGGCAGGGGTAACACGGGTAGCATGGCAGGGTTTCTCCATCCGTTATCAGACAGCACCCTCTCCCACCTGAGCCGCCTCCACTGGAGGACGTTTGTTCAGTCCTGATGTAAAACTGTCCTACGTTTTCACGTAACGGCACTGAGTGGATCGCTGAATAGACGGGATTCAGTTGGATTTGATTTCACCTTCAACAGCCCAAATGCAGAGTTCATATTTTCTACTGGACTGTAAGTATTTTGGGTCATTGTCTGAATCTCTATGGCCAACCTTGATGAGAACATCTAATTAAAATGAACAAAAACCTTCTAAGAGACGCAAGTGGTTTGAAGGGCATCTTTTTGTGTCGGTGGGGGCTCTGCTGACAGTGAATCCTGGTGAGAAAATCTAATTTTACGGTTATTAAACTCCATCTTTCAACTTTTCATTTTACCACTCTTCTTTTAGGGTTACTCCACAATTACACGTCTGTAGACCTAAATATATGATTCAGGGACAAGCAGAGGATCTTTACAAAAGATGCCTGTTTCAAACAAAGATGCAATTTAAAAAACAGGTTTTAAACAAATTTATCATTACAGTATAACATCTTTAAGAAAAGAACAAAGTGACAGCACAGGGAAATAATGGATCAAGTTTCTACGGTTGCTTTTTCTATTTTTCCTCTCAAAATAAGTTCAAATTCTTTAAATGACTCAACTGAGACATGTAGTTCCTGTAGCATGTCTGTCCTCCTGTAAAAATATTACTACTATAACTTTTATGTTTTCAGTTGGAGTTCTGTTTGGTTTACTTGCTTAAAGCAAGAAAAATGTTTATGGATTATGCCACTGGATGTTACACTGAATCTTAAGAAGAGCTGGATAGAATGAATCTCCAAAGTTTTCTCTCCTCGCTGCTTTCAGACCCGGTGGCCGTCAGTCGAAGCGACTTTGCTGCAGAGGAGTTCCTACTTTTGTACATGTGGAGCTGCTCAACCAGCGGAGCAACACACTGCCTCAGTTTCCCTCAGATAGTCTGGATCAGCTTCACCAGTTCTACCCGGTAACATCATCGTCATTGTACAGGACAGCATTTAACTCACTGGCTGCCATTCACATGTAAACACGTTAATTCAAATCCGAACGTTAACTGCCAATCATGTGTTTACACGTTAATTGCAGATTTTAATTGGGGGAGCTGTTTTAATCTCTTTGTCAGAGAGAACCAAGTGTTTATCGTCTTTATTTCAGCGGCTGTAGCTCAGGTGGAAGAGCAGTCGTCTTTCAACCGGAGGGTTGTGGGATCGATTCCAGGCTTCCCCAGACTACATGCCGAAGTGTCCTTGGGCAAGACACTGAACCCAAGTTGCCTCCCGATGTGCCTATCGGGGTATGAATGTGTGTGTGAATGTGATATGTAGTGTAAAGCGCTTTGAGCGGTTAGTATGACTGGAAAAGCGCTATAAAAGTACAGTCCATTTACCATTTATTTCTGTAGTTTTCACCTCATCCAGCAGATGGCGGTGTCAGACAAGCTTAAAAAACCTACCAGGAAGTGGTGCAGCGCTGCCATGGTGATGTGAATCAACACAGGACATGTGCTCGATTCTGTCGTGGGGGGGGGGGGGACATGGCAACCGCTCGTAATCGAAGCAGTTTAGGCGGCGGACGTGAGAGGAAGTTTACGTAAAGCTGATCGATGACAGACACGATTGATCAAAGACACGATCTATAGATTAAAATACAGCAGCAAAGTACGGCAGCTGAAAGTGAAAGTAGGTCAAACGGCGACAGCGGGTGTTTCCCGTGAGGGGGGGGGCGTGCTTGCACACCTAAGCAGAACTGGCTGAGTAGAAGGAGGGAGGGAGGGATAGAAAGAGACGTTTCTGTCACATGTTGTGAGACAAACTTGTGGCTTATTCAGCGAGTAAATAATTATTTTGCCTCCAAAACTCTTTTCTCAGTGTTGTTTTTGTTGTTTCATAGAAGTAAACAGCTGATCAGATGATGAAGGTGTTACTAAAGTAAAAAAATATTGGCAACAGAACTCTTTCACTTGAAGCGCATTGCAGCATTTAAAGCTCGTTTTCCCATCTTTTTAGTCAAAAGCTGCGTTATTGCTGCAACAAAGCCATGTTCTACTGCAGATTACTAAAGAATGGAAAAAGCTATAAACAAATGGTTTTTTCTGATAAAAGAAGAGAGTCTAAGCTTTCCTTTGGTACATTCAGTATTTACATTGGCATAGTACACAATATTCTGTGACTCCAAAAATCAGTGAAAATGCTTAAAAATCTTTGTATTATGGAGCTCTGCTCAGAAAAGCTCTGGCAGTCGATGAGTTAAACATAAATCTTCTCACCGTCTCCCTTTTTTTGCGGCAGCATTTCAAACTCGCCATATGAGGCTTTGGAAGTTCTCGTTCCATTCAATGGCGACCGCAGCCCCGCCCTCGCGTCTGCGTTGCCATGGTGACTCGTGGAATCGGGGCTCCGTTGATGCTGGCTTTTATCATGGTAGCGCACGTGTAAAACAGCTGTTCTGGGACCAAAAACTCAGAGTTTGGTATCTGCGAGTATCAGCTCAGAGTTCAGAGTTACACTCAGAGTTTGGTATCTGCGAGTATCAGCTCAGAGTTCAGAGTTACACTCAGAGTTTGGTATCTGCGAGTATCAGCTCAGAGTTCAGAGTTACACTCAGAGTTTGGTATCTGCGAGTATCAGCTCAGAGTTCAGAGTTTCACTCAGAGTTTGGTATCTGCCAGTATCAGCTCAGAGTTCAGAGTTACACTCAGAGTTTGGTATCTGCGAGTATCAGCTCAGAGTTCAGAGTTTCACTCAGAGTTTGGTATCTGCGAGTATCAGCTCAGAGTTCAGAGTTTCACTCAGAGTTTGGTATCTGCGAGTATCAGCTCAGAGTTCAGAGTTACACTCAGAGTTTGGTATCTGCGAGTATCAGCTCAGAGTTCAGAGTTACACTCAGAGTTTGGTATCTGCGAGTATCAGCTCAGAGTTCAGAGTTACACTCAGAGTTTGGTATCTGCGAGTATCAGCTCAGAGTTCAGAGTTACACTCAGAGTTTGGTATCTGCCAGTATCAGCTCAGAGTTCAGAGTTACACTCAGAGTTTGGTATCTGCCAGTATCAGCTCAGAGTTCAGAGTTACACTCAGAGTTTGGTATCTGCGAGTATCAGCTCAGAGTTCAGAGTTACACTCAGAGTTTGGTATCTGCCAGTATCAGCTCAGAGTTCAGAGTTACACTCAGAGTTTGGTATCTGCGAGTATCAGCTCAGAGTTCAGAGTTACACTCAGAGTTTGGTATCTGCCAGTATCAGCTCAGAGTTCAGAGTTTCACTCAGAGTTTGGTATCTGCGAGTATCAGCTCAGAGTTCAGAGTTTCACTCAGAGTTTGGTATCTGCGAGTATCAGCTCAGAGTTCAGAGTTACACTCAGAGTTTGGTATCTGCCAGTATCAGCTCAGAGTTCAGAGTTACACTCAGAGTTTGGTATCTGCCAGTATCAGCTCAGAGTTCAGAGTTACACTCAGAGTTTGGTATCTGCGAGTATCAGCTCAGAGTTCAGAGTTACACTCAGAGTTTGGTATCTGCCAGTATCAGCTCAGAGTTCAGAGTTACACTCAGAGTTTGGTATCTGCCAGTATCAGCTCAGAGTTCAGAGTTACACTCAGAGTTTGGTATCTGCGAGTATCAGCTCAGAGTTCAGAGTTACACTCAGAGTTTGGTATCTGCGAGTATCAGCTCAGAGTTCAGAGTTACACTCAGAGTTTGGTATCTGCGAGTATCAGCTCAGAGTTCAGAGTTACACTCAGAGTTTGGTATCTGCCAGTATCAGCTCAGAGTTCAGAGTTACACTCAGAGTTTGGTATCTGCCAGTATCAGCTCAGAGTTCAGAGTTACACTCAGAGTTTGGTATCTGCGAGTATCAGCTCAGAGTTCAGAGTTACACTCAGAGTTTGGTATCTGCCAGTATCAGCTCAGAGTTCAGAGTTACACTCAGAGTTTGGTATCTGCCAGTATCAGCTCAGAGTTCAGAGTTACACTCAGAGTTTGGTATCTGCGAGTATCAGCTCAGAGTTCAGAGTTACACTCAGAGTTTGGTATCTGCGAGTATCAGCTCAGAGTTCAGAGTTACACTCAGAGTTTGGTATCTGCGAGTATCAGCTCAGAGTTCAGAGTTACACTCAGAGTTTGGTATCTGCGAGTATCAGCTCAGAGTTCAGAGTTACACTCAGAGTTTGGTATCTGCGAGTATCAGCTCAGAGTTCAGAGTTACACTCAGAGTTTGGTATCTGCGAGTATCAGCTCAGAGTTCAGAGTTACACTCAGAGTTTGGTATCTGCGAGTATCAGCTCAGAGTTCAGAGTTACACTCAGAGTTTGGTATCTGCGAGTATCAGCTCAGAGTTCAGAGTTTCACTCAGAGTTTGGTATCTGCGAGTATCAGCTCAGAGTTCAGAGTTACACTCAGAGTTTGGTATCTGCCAGTATCAGCTCAGAGTTCAGAGTTACACTCAGAGTTTGGTATCTGCGAGTATCAGCTCAGAGTTCAGAGTTACACTCAGAGTTTGGTATCTGCGAGTATCAGCTCAGAGTTCAGAGTTACACTCAGAGTTTGGTATCTGCCAGTATCAGCTCAGAGTTCAGAGTTACACTCAGAGTTTGGTATCTGCGAGTATCAGCTCAGAGTTCAGAGTTACACTCAGAGTTTGGTATCTGCGAGTATCAGCTCAGAGTTCAGAGTTACACTCAGAGTTTGGTATCTGCGAGTATCAGCTCAGAGTTCAGAGTTACACTCAGAGTTTGGTATCTGCGAGTATCAGCTCAGAGTTCAGAGTTTCACTCAGAGTTTGGTATCTGCGAGTATCAGCTCAGAGTTCAGAGTTACACTCAGAGTTTGGTATCTGCCAGTATCAGCTCAGAGTTCAGAGTTACACTCAGAGTTTGGTATCTGCGAGTATCAGCTCAGAGTTCAGAGTTACACTCAGAGTTTGGTATCTGCGAGTATCAGCTCAGAGTTCAGAGTTACACTCAGAGTTTGGTATCTGCCAGTATCAGCTCAGAGTTCAGAGTTTCACTCAGAGTTTGTTGAAGCTGCTTCGTGTACGGAGCCCAGCGGTATTAGTTTATCTAAACCTGTAAGATTCTTTTTCGGGGGTCGTTTTTAGTTCAGTCAGAAAAGTTGAAGCTGTCCGAGGAAGGAGGAACGTGGAAACTTCTACCTCTGTCCCCGCCCACAGGGACGAGTCCAAAATGCTGCCGCTCGCCTGTTAACTGCAGCAAGCAGACGAGAACCTTTTCCTGATTCTGTCCTCCCCTCGCTGGCGTTTCTCCGTCTAGCTTATACATTTCTAAATGGCCTTGTTCCACGCCACCTTTCTGACCTGCTGACCCCTCCTCAGCCCCTGAGATCTGCCCATCAGCTCACTCTGGTCATCTCTGGGTCAGGTCTTCGGCTCGGGGGATCGGGCTTTTGCAGTAATAGCTGCTGAACCTTGGAGTAAGTCCCCTTTTAGCATGACGCGCCTCTTCTCTTTTTGTTTTTTAATCTCATTTAAAAGCACACTTGTGCTCATTAATGCTTTCTATGAGGCTGTTTTCATCTGTGAGTGCATGTCTGAATGTTTGTACAGTCAGTTTTATGAATTTTCTCTCTCTACAGCAGTTATGTTATTCCAGAAATATAACATATCTTATCATTGCTATGCCGATGATATTCAGGTTTACCTCCCCATACGTACAAACGATGGCTCTATGACCCGACTGTTAAACTGCCTCAAGGAGTTACAAACATGGTTGTCTATTAACTTTTTGCATCTTAATCAGGATAAAACCGAGATTATCTTTTTTGCCCCCCCCCTCTGTTCTTGTCTCCACCACAGCTGGCCTTGGTCCCCTGGCTTCTTCCAAACGTTCTTGTGTGAAGAGCCTTGGAATCACTGTGGATGACTCGTTAAAATTCGACAAACACATAAACATAGTTGTCAGAAATTCATTTTTTCACCTGAGGATGCTCGCAAAGATAAAATCATACGTTCCCAGTTACGACCTGAAGAAACTTGTTCAGCTCCTGATTTTTTCACGTCTGGATTATTGTAACTCGCTCTTTGTCGGCCTCAGTAAATCCTCCCTACAGCGTCTTCAGGCTGTTCAGAACACTGCAGCCCGTCTTCTCTCCGGTTCACGGCGCTATGAGCACATCTCCCCCGTCCTAGCCGGTCTTCACTGGCTCCCTGTCTCTTACAGGGTTCAGTTCAAAATCCTGTTGTTGACCTTTAAAGCGTTGCACGGTTCTGCTCCCAGTTACCTCTCTGAGTTATTGTCCCGCCACGTTCCTACCAGGTCTCTTAGGTCTTCCTCCTTATCTCTTCTGGAGGTACCAAGACACAGGTGCAATTCCAGGGGTGCTAGGGCTTTCTCTGTAGCTGCCCCGCGCCTCTGGAACGCACTCCCCCTTGAACTCAGGTCAACGCAGTCTATGACGTCTTTTAAAACCATGCTCAGATCCCATCTTTTGGCGCAGGCTTTCCCTTCTTAATCTTTTTTTTTCTCTCTCTTATTATTGTCTTATTAATTCTTCTCTTTTTTATGTGTCTATATGTTTAGATGTTTTTAGCCTTGTTTTCTTATGTCCTGCCATGTAAAGCACTTTGGGCATCCAGCTGGATGTAGAAATACGTGCTATATAAATGAAATAAATGAAATGAAATGAAATGTTCAAGGCTGTTGGACTGGATTGGAATTAATAAATTCATTTATTAGATATTAATGTATTACTTATTAGCAGCATTCCCATCTTCAGTAGACATGGTTTCCATCGGATGCTGCATGCTGCCTTTGCTACTATCCGCGGTGCTTCCCTGTGATTGGCCGGTACTCCTGCAGCATATAGCCCTCTATTGAACGCCGCCTTCGATGTGAAATCGGCGTCTCGTTTGTACTCGATCAGAATGTGCGGGTCACCAAACGTAATTGGAAAAAATCTCCAGTTAATTAGTTCACTTTCACCAAGTGATGCTAGTTGGAACCACCAGATTACTCGTGATGTCACGCTCAGAAGAGCCGGCTCCCAGGTTTTAGGAGGTAGCAGTGCTTTGTTGTGATTGGCCACTCTGGAGGCCATGCTGCGGTCAGATATGAGCATAAAGGTTTGTCGTTATGAAAACAGAGGAAAGCTACGTTCCACTGCATGAAGACAGGAGTCAGTGGTGAGGAGCGTGCGTGTCGTGTAATGTAACTATGAGACACCTGAAAGTTGAATTTTTCTGTTTTATTGTATCTTTGTCTATCTTTGCTTCGTCTGCCGAGGAACTGCTGATGCTAATTAGCTTGCTAACTATAATCCAGCATGTTTACGTCTGTAGCTAATATGTTCATGAATATGTACTGTCCCTATCAGATAAACAAACAAATACAAAGTTTGAAGATGGAATAAATGCACAGAAGTTTTAGGCTTCTCATAAAAATACTGAATTAAAAAGTTTTAACACACAAGCCGTTAATTTATTACAAAATTAAGGTAAACTATGGGGCCGCAAATATCTTAAACTTAGTGGGGGGAGGCTCAATTTCACCCAGGGGGGGCATATGCCATTAATGAGTCTGATGGGCTCATTTGCATATTTCCCATCATGCATTGCTGTACTAATCCATGTAAATATCCACGCAATAGGGGATTATCACGCTTCCGTGTTCCGAACTTCTGGTTTGAAACACTTAGAGGGCCCACTTCCGGCCCAGTTCAATGTCCCTGCTTTACTTCGTAGATAACGTGAATAAACGGCAACCCTACTGAAATTTTCACGGATTCCAGACTGAAGTGATACTAAGGAGGAAGTGGATCAAAGCGATTCTCCAGAGTGAAGGACCGAACTTTATAATAAAACAACGTAGCATGTTTGTTTGCAGCCGGTGGGGCACAACACCGGCATGCTAGCATTAGCCAGCTAGCGTTTACCGACGTGCTTAACTTATTGCATCTTAAAACACACATACATCTGAAAATCGGGTCTGTACCCCCCCCCCCCCCCCCCCCCCGTTTCCAGTGGAACAACTGGGGACTGCCAAGAAAGGAGACGCTTTCAGATGCTTGTGTGTTTTCAGCCGTACAAAGTTAGGCACGTTATCGAGCTGGCTAATGCTAACCTGCTAACAGTAGTCCGCCAGCTACTACTCTGTTAAACTTTGTAAATCGGATAAACGCCAATGCCAAGTTTTCATTCCAGACTGAAGTGATGCTAAGGAAGAAGTGGATCAAAACGGCCGATTCGCCGCGGTGAAGGACCGAACTTTATAATAAAACGACACACGTTTGTTTGTGGCCGGCAGACTGCGCAGTCGTGTTAGCAGGTTAGCATTAGCCAGCTCGATAACGTGCCTAACTTTGTGCGGCTGAAAACACACAAGCATCTGAAAGCGTCTCCTTTCTTGGCAGTCCCCAGTTGTTCCACTGGAAACGGGGGGGTACAGACCCGATTTTCAGATGCTTGTGTGTTTTAAGACGCACAATGTTAAGCACGTCAGTAAACGCTAGCTGGCTAATGCTAGCATGCTGTGAAGTGCCGGTGTTGTGCCCCACCTGCGACAAACAAACGTGTGTTTTATTATAAAGTTCGGCCCTTCACCGCGGCGAATCGATCGCTTTGATCCAGCTTTTGATCCAGTATCACTTCAGTCTGGAATGAAAACTTAAGTATGTTTGGAGTTTATCCGATTTAAACAGTATAACAGAGCAGGAACGGCTGTCGTTAACATGGCCCGGAAGAGGAAGTGTCCAAATACCGGGAACTTCCGGTAAGCGTGATAATCCCCTATCCCACGACTCTCCCAGTCTCCATCACATTCCATGTAAAAGCATTTTTATTCCAGCGGCACAAAGACGTCAGCGCGGTGGCGTCGAAAGACAAATTTCAGTTTGACATTCTTAACAAGAATGACTTTATGGATACTGGTTTTTTCTTATAACTGGTGTTGCTCGGTATAATTATCGTTTTTGGTATTTTATAGTAATTTTATTCACAGTGTTGTTTTTAAATGTTGTCTTATGTTCAAATAAAGAATCAGTAAATCAATCTGATTGCAGCATATAAACCACTCTTTCAGGTTAATTTGTTTAAGTTTAATAAATGAACACCAAACACTCCTACAAAGGTAATGTAAGTAATTTAAATCCACTGAACTACGTAATTTTGAGTTGAAATAACATAAATCATTTGCATTTATTAAATGTGATTATTTCCATTTAAAGCAATTGAATGAAAATGTGTTGGACAAACTCAGTTATATTACGTTGCATAAAAGAATAAAATTTGAGTTCATCCTAAATATATTTATTGGATGGAAAAACTGCTCTCAGTTTAATTCAGTTGACCCAATGAATCATTTCTTCGAGTGTACGAGCCAATTCATGGTTTAACTTGCAAGTATTTCACACAACATACAAAAGAAGGCAGGAAAATTGCCTGCACCTGTTATATGCCCCGTTCAGACGGAGCTGATGATGCATATGTGTCATTTAGTTCAGAAAGTCGCTCAGACTCTCACAGACGTTAGTAATGACAGAGAATCAACCTCATAATCATGCTTCCTTGCATCATAATGAAGCGTAGTATTGACTCTGACACACACAGTAATTTATGAGGGACAATTCTGGCTTTGTTCCTCTCCAAATGAAAATGCAAAGCTCACAACGAGCCAGCTGTAGCAGATCAGTGCACTCCAATTTCTGTGTTAACAAAACTGTTTCTGTGCTGAGTGGATGTATCCACTCTGCAATTGTTTCAAATCATTCATGTCTGTAAGAATAATTGAAATATTAATTCAGTCCATGTCTGTGACTTTTGTTGAACATTGACTCTATAATAAAGGCAAATCCCATTTCTGCTTATATGAACACGTGTAACCAAATATTAGCTTTTTCTCCAGAATCAAATTTATAATTGTTCAAGTTGTCTTAATCTGATTTAATTTGAGTTTCCTTTGACAGTTTGCTATTCTCCAGCTCTCTGGAGAAGTGATGTTTAAAGGAACATTCCACCCACAGAATGATGTAACTTTATCTTCCACCCCCCTCATGGTGAGAAAGACTCTGCAGCACTTTTTTAATATCTCAAATGCAGCCGGTGATCAGGAAGGCTTCTCGTTTCCCCCAACTTTCATATAATGGAGTTCACCGGGGTCCGAGCCAAAAAGGTCCATAAAAGTCCACAAAAACGTGTCAATATTCCTCCATACTGCTCGTCCAATGTAATCCAAGTGTCCTGAGTGGGTAGCATCCAGAATTTACTGGAAACATCATTTAGTAGATTTTTAGAGACTAAAAAGTAGTAGTACTTACTTCCGTGAAGCACGCATATGTGTGCCTACAAAACTACGGAAGCCTCGGCGTTCAGAGCCTACTCTGCTGATAATACAAGCATAGAAGAAGAAATTCTCTGTTTACATTGTGCTCAGAGCAACAGAGCTGCAGACAAACACAAGAGGGTCCAAGAGGGGTTGATGTTGATTTAAAACAAAGAAAGAAAGAAAAAGAGAACGCGTGATGTCGTCTGCCGCGACTTCCAGAGTTTCATTGGCGTGCTCGCAGGAGATGTGATGTAGTACTGATGTAGTATTGATGTAGTATTGATGTAGTACTGATGTAGTACTGTTTAGGCTCTAAAAATCTCCTAAATGACGTCGTTTCCAGTAAATTCTGGACGCTACCCACTCAGGACACTTGGACTACATTGGACGAGCAGTATGGAGGAATATTGACACGTCTTTGTGGACTTTAAGGACCTTTTTGGCTCGGACCCCGGTGAACTCCATTATATGAAAGTTGGGGGGAAACGAGAAGCCTTCCTGATCACCGGCTGCATTTGAGATATTAAAAAAGTGCAGCAGAGTCTTTCTCACCATGAGGGGGGTGGAAGATAAAGTTACATCATTCTGTGGGTGGATTAGTCCTTTAACCAAGCTCGGGCCACCAGCACCACCTAGAGGCCGCGAGGACCGTATATTTCCACTGTTATTTATGACTGGATGAGTTGCAATGCAGCGCCCCCCCCTGGTGATGCTAATTTGTCAGAGTTCAACAAACAAGCAGAAGAAGACACTCAGCTAGCCGCTAGCCTGTAGCTAACGTTGTAAAGAAGAATTAAAACTAAATAATGAAGATAAAAATGGTCCCAAACCCTAAAGAGGCAAAAACCCACTCCAGTTTATTAAATACGGATTAGAGAGTGGAGATAACAAAGCAGAGCTGGAAGATGGATGGAGCACCAGCTAAAGCTAATGCTAACGTTAATGCTAATGCTAACAGAAGCCCTGAAGCATCTGCAGCTTCATCTAGAAACAAACATCTAACACTCGTTGGAAAGAAAGATTTTTTTAATAAAAAAAGAGAGAAAATCATCTGTTGATGCAGAAAATGTCTGTTATGTTGGAAGTTCTTTAAAAAATTCTAAGAAAAGTTTAAATAAATAAATTGTTGAATGAAATTTTGTGCTTTAATTTTCTGTCTAAACAAATAAAATCCAGGTTTTTACAGATTATTTAAACTGAGCCTTTTTATTTCCAATGTGATCTATTACTGCAGCATTTTATCTCTTTTTAAATCAGTTTCCATCAGTGTTAAATATGAATGGACCCTGGACCAGTTTGGACTGAAAACTTGGACCCATCATGAAAAAGGTTGAGAACTGCTGCTCTAGACTGTGTCTCAAAATAACCATAATGGGATGCAGAAAAAGACCATTTAAAAAATGAATCTATCACCAAGGACGTACCTCACAATTTACTGCAATAGAAAATTCATTTATTCACTTTGGCCATGCTCTAAGTTTCCAACGATTTTATGCAATTACAGTTTTTGTACAACAAATAAACTGCAACAACCACATAGCTCTGTCTTTGCCCTTGCCTTGACAGAATTTTGTAAATTAAATTTAATGCATAATGGGCTCCGTGGTTATAAAACACAGTTTAGTTCTGGTTGCAGAATGGTTGTCAATGCAGCGCAGAGCATGCAGGCTTTACTTTACTACAGATTCAGAGCAGCTACGTAGTTTTGTAAGTACATATTGAGCTTGTGACTTGGTGAGTTATTTTCCTGATTTTGCCACAGAAAGACAAAATATGACGATGGAAGTAAAGAAAAATAAGAATTTAACTGAGAACGAACTTAAAACTGTTGATGGGCAAAAAATAAAGTTCTACTCCGGCATAACACGCAAACAGAGGAGAGGTGGTGATCTGGTATTACATATCTGTGAAACATATTTGTTTATAGGCTCCAGCAGCCTCACAGATCCATGTCACTTTAAATATTGTATCTATTAGCCGACACGATCTGTTATTGTAACAGCAGGTACAGGCGCAGCCCCGCGCCGCAGCTTTGGGAATTAGTGTTGATTGATGCGCATATTTCACTAATCTTTCCCGTCCCGACCCACTGCTATTAAATCCACTCCGTGTTGATGCCAGACTAGTTTTTCCTGTAGGTGCTACAGGGGTGCCGACCACATCACTGATGGAGCTGTTAAACTTTTGATTTAATGCCACACCAACAGCCATGATGCACAAACGCACACGCTTGTGTTTAACACCCATTCAGGTCTGTTTACTTTCTCCAAAAAGTCTACGTAGAATCTAACAGCAGTACAACACTGTTGAAGAACAAAGCACCAGCTGATGTGGGCACACCGCCACAGCGCTGCGTTTTACGCACGGACACAGCGCTGCGTTTTACGCACGGGCACAGCGCTGCGTTTTACGCACGGACACAGCGCTGCGTTTTACGCACGGACAAAGAGCTGCGTTTTACGCACGGACACAGCGCTGCGTTTTACGCACGGACACAGCGCTGCGTTTTACGCACGGACACAGCGCTGCGTTTTACGCACGGACACAGAGCTGCGTTTTACGCACGGACACAGCGCTGCGTTTTACGCACGGACACACCACAGCCTCAGTTACAGAAATCTACGTGATTCTGCTGTATGTGCTGTAATAACACGGCAGCTTACACATCAACAAATGCATTTTTAAATGTGACGGTGGTGTGGTACTGGCAGCAGCAGATGTGACGGGGGTGTGGGGGAACCACAGGGATGCCATCCTCCCTCACCCCCCCTCAACTCCAGTACAGCAGACGTAAGTGACACGTGGACGTGAGACAGCAGCGTCCATCATGGACGGCTTCCACCACACACGTGACCCGTCTCATGTCCACGTGTGTGGTCTGTTGGCTACGTTGGTTTCTACCCAGCAACATTCTGATGTACAACCCGCCTCCGAAGCAGCATTTTCTACTTCGGGCTGCTGCTGTCTTGTGGGCTGTTGTATTTGTTCGTGGATGGCTGTTTAAAATTGTGTCTTGTTAAGATTATATTACATATTACTTTCAGATGATTGTGAATGTCACACAAGACAAATAATTTACTAAAAAACAAACAATGAATAAAAACTAATTAAAACTAGCAAACCTGGCCAAAAACTAAACAAAACTATACTAACACTAACAATTTAAAAACAAAAAGTCAAAACTAATTAAAAACTGAAACTAATGAAAAATCCAAAACCATGATAACGTTGCTTCAGGCCTTAACCAGTGAGAAAATGGATTTGTCAAGTGCTTTTACTTAAGTGAAAAGTACACGTAAAGTACCTGAAATGAGTTGAAGAACAGCTCACAGTACATGCGGATCTCCCAGCTCGGTCCCTGAAACGTGTGCGGCATCCCAACAAAGATGATGTAATGAATACCAAACACCAGCACGAGCACCAGGGTGGACTTCGCCAGTTTTCTATGGAGACAAAGACACACAGTACGCAAGCATCACAAATACTGCAGTATTTCACCAAGTACACTGGAAATGTCAGGCATTAAAGCAGCTCTTACCGATCACACGTTTCACAAAGTACAGCAAGATTATTTGAATATAAACAGTCCTGCCTAACTCCAAAGATCCCCCCCCCCGCCCCCCCCCCCGCAGATTCCTTGGTCCAGGTTCATCTTTAACTCTGCATCAGTGTAATAACTGGTCCAGGTTCATCTTTAACTCTGTATCAGTGTAATGATCATTTCTGGTTTCTTTCTTTAATAACTAAAGCAAATCCAGCTGCTTTAACAGACTGAACCTGTAAAATGTGGCTGATAAACATGAATAACATCATATAAAATATATTCTGAGATGGTCACAAACACATTTATATCACACGTATAATTCATGGAAGAAAATCAGACTCCTACAAGAACAAATCAGAATTAGGCTATAAACACAAAATCTACAACATTTTACTACAAAAAGAGGAACAACAGAAAAAACTGATGGAAACTGATTTAAAAAGAGATAAAATGCTGCAGTAATAGATCACATTGGAAATAAAAAGGCTCAGTTTAAATAATCTGTAAAAACCTGGATTTTATTTGTTTAGACAGAAAATTAAAGCACAAAATTTCATTCAACAATTTATTTATTTAAACTTTTCTAAGAATTTTTAAAGAACTTCCAAACATAACAGACATTTTCTGCATCGACAGCAGATTTTCTCTCTTTTTTCTTAAAAATTCTTTCTTTCCAACGAGTGTTAGATGTTTGTTTCTAGATGAAGCTGCAGATGTTTCAGGGCTTCTGTTAGCGTTAGCATTAACGTTAGCGTTAGCATTAGCGTTAGCATGCTGGTGTTCCATCCATCTTCCAGCTCTGCTTTGTTATCTCCACTCTCTAATCCGTATTTAATAAACTGGAGTGGGTTTTTGCCTCTTTAGGGTTTGGGACCATTTTTATCTTCATTATTTTGTTTTAATTCTTCTTTACAACGTTAGCTACAGGCTAGCGGCTAGCTGAATGTCTTCTTCTGCTTGTTTGTTGAACTCTGACACATTAGCGCCACCAGGTGGGGGAGGCTACATTGCAACTCATCCAGTCATAAATAACAGAGTAAATATTCGGTCCTCGCGGCCTCTAGGTGGCGCTGGAGGCCGGGCTTGGTGAAGAATCACTGGTTCAAAGAAAATAGTCATGCCCACTTGATTTCTGAGGAACAAACATGACAGGAACTTTAACAATTCTACATAAAACAATGAAGAGTTGTTGTAGGACAGAAATAAACTTTCAGTAAATTAGTTTAAAGTGTTTTAGATCAATGGCTCGGAACGCCCAGCATACTGCGACTTTTCTTAAACCTAAGTTCATATTCCTCCCCAACTTGAGACGAGTCTTCTGACTGACACCGAGACGAACAGGATTAGACTTCAAACATGTCTCTGAGGAATATGAATTTCCTATTTGCTCCGTGGCAGCTTGACGGGAGAATGAGAAATGTTCCGACTCTGACTTAGGCTTGGCACTGCTCACACTCTCAATTCTTCAATTAATCTTTCAGTCTCTGAGCATAGTACAGATATTATTCAGTCTAAATCCAGTTATTTGTCTCATACATGCACGTTTTTACTGCTACGTTTATGCAGCATCACTTCCCTGGTGCAGATCTGGGTAACAGGCGGTGTCTGCAGCACATATGCGTAAACAAACATCCTTTCATTGCTGCTTTACTTTGTAATCCCTGCAGAGAGCAGCAAATGCAAAGCAGCGTTTGCATGCCAACACAAAGCCCCTTGAGGGTGCGTGTGGTGCACGCCAACAAGTCAGCTTCAGCTAATCAGCAGTACAAGTGCACTGCTAACTTGTGATAGATGGCTCATTTTCATGCATCAGTGCACATGACACGAGCCCTCGGTGCAACACAGTCATCAATCAAGCGCTTTCAAGATTCAGACATGAACAGCTCCTTCCTCTTATTAGGAGACCTGAGGATATCAGCCGATTCTGATCTGTGACATCATGCATGACATCATGGAGCTGACACAGCCGTCTTTATGCTTGGATTACGTTGGACGAGCAGTATGGAGGAATATTGACACGTTTTTGTGGACTTTTATGGACCTTTTTGGCTCGGACCCCGGTGAACTCCATCAAAGTGCTGCAGAGTCTTTCTCACCATGAGGGGGGGTGGAAGATAAAGTTACATCATTCTGTGGGTGGACTGTTCCTTAAAGTCAGGGTTCTGGCTGGGCCGGTCCAGAATGGTCCAGAGTGGTTCTGATCCACTCCTTTGTTATTTCAGCTGTGTGTGAGGGTCATCGTCTTGTTGGAAGGTGAACCTTCGGCCCAGTCTGAGCTCCTGAACTCTGGAAGAGCTTTTCTTCCAGGATCTCTGTACTTGGCCGCATTCATTTTTCCTTCAACTGCAACCAGTCGTCCTGTCCCTGCAGCTGAAAAACACCCCCATACCATGATGCTGCCACCACCGTGCTTCACTGTTGGGATGGTATTGGGCAGGTGATGAGCAGTGCCTGGTTTCCTCCTCACATACCGCTTAGAATTAACTCCAAAAAGTTCAATCTTGGTCTCATCAGACCAGAGAATCTTATTTCTCTCAGTCTGGGAGTCCTTCATGTGTTTTTGGCAAACTCTATGCGGGCTTTCATATGTCTGCACTGAGGAGAGGCTTCCATCGGGCCGCTCTGCCATAAAGCCCCGACTGGTGGAGGCTGCAGTGATACTGACTTTGTGGAACTTTCTCCATCTCCCTACTGCATCTCTGGAGCTCAGCCACAGTGATCTTTGGCTTCTTCTTTACTCTCTCACCAAGGCTCTTCTCCCACCATTGCTCAGTTTGGCTGGACGGCCGGGTCTAGGAAGAGTTCTGCTCGTCCCAAACTTCTTCCATGTAAGGACTATGGAGGCCACCGTGCTCTTAGGAACCTTTAGTGCTGCAGAAACTCTTTTGTAACCTTGTCCAGATCTGTGTCTCGCCACAATTCTGTCTCTGAGCTCCTTGGACAGTTCCTTCCACCTCATGATCCTCAAATGTCAAAAACGTAGGGAAATATACAGACGTCCTCAAGATTATTCATATCCCCCAATTAAAGAAAAGACAAAAATCACAACATGGACTCACACAACAAACTAAAGAAACTAATAACAAATGAAAATTTATAAAATTATAATTTAGTGAAGGAAGATATTGCTTTTGAATTGTTTTTGGAATAATAATTAAAAAAAACTGTCGCAGACACATGAGAGCACTTTTCCCACGAACAGTGGACCAAAATAACATGCTCATTTACGTGTTTTATTTTTTGTGTATTTGAAAAATATTTCTTTCAAACCACAATTAAAAATCAAAATCTCATGATTTTCAAAGAATTTTTATTTATTATTACTTTTGTCAATTTCAACTTGTTTCACTGACAGTTGGTTTTTTACTTCCTCAGTTTGAGGGTTTGAATAATTTTGAGGACGACTGTATGCACAAGGATAAAATGCAGGTTCATTGAGATAAAGTCATTCTCTAGGATTTTCTCCATTTAACTTGTATTTATTTCACTGGCTTGTGCCAGATCCCTCTCTCCATAATCAGTCTCGGGCTTCGTCCCTGACACGAATCTTTATCGCTCGTCCTCGCTTGCACTGTTTCATGTTCAGAGCTGTCATTTACCTTACGAGCGCGCTGCGAGAGCTTTCCATGTGGCCGAAGGTTCGCTTTGACCACATATCACCTTTTCTGCTTCCATCCCGCCTGCTTCCTTCTTTCTCCACAGCTCGGACGTATCACAGGTTTTTCTTTTCTTTTTTGCGTAAGCGGCACCTGCTTCCTTCTTTCTCCACAGCTCGTACGTATCACAGGTTTTTCTTTTCTTTTTTGCGTAAGCGGCACCTGCTTCCTTCTTTCTCCACAGCTCGTACGTATCACAGGTTTTTCTTTTCTTTTTTGCGTAAGCGGCACCTGCTGCATCGGGCCGCCCGTCCAGGGCACCTGATCAGGGCCATCATGTCTGATGAATTGTCTGCTCATCTCCACAGATCGTCCTCGCCAGCAGCATTGAAAACGTTCCCCGTTTCAGATGATACGCTGTAATTAGAATGTTTTTATGTGACACGCTGATGCCAGAACCAGCAGGGGAGGGAAACACACATAACTGCGTATGTGCAGATGCATCTGGGTGTGCATGTGTGTACGTAGGTGTTACTTAGTGAGGACTGCATTACATACACGGTTTAACAACATCGCCTTTAAGGAATTCCTGTTTTTATCGTGTTCATGAAAGCGCAACACTTTCTGCAACAGAGTTGTGAAGGACTCGGGGGGGTTCAGAGCATTTTCTGGAAGTTTAGTGGGAGGTGAAACGCATGACTGGACCCCCTCTCATGGTGGTGTTTAAATCCTCTCACTGCACAAGCCAATTTGAACTTGGTCTGAGTAACTCCTCTTCCTCACTCATGTGAAAAAGCTGGAGATTGATGTGCCAATTAAACCATGAAAGCTTGATAAAAGCTCCCAGATGAACAGTTTTCTCTTATGGAGGACCAAAATAATCGTGATTTCATTCCCTCCAGAAACGGAAATAATCCTGATGTCCTCTTGGATAACATGAAAAGCTTCGTGGGAACTCGTTGGCCTGATGCTGAAGCTCATGGAGTCCAAAGGCAGAGTTCCTTATTTTATCTCGTGACTACTTCATAAATGCGGCTTGTGATGTGTGAGGGCGGACTGGCAGGACACGAACAGTCTCCAACCACGCCAGAGGTAGCTTTGCTTTGGTTTGACACAGCGTGAGCGTTAGAAAGAACGTCTCCGTCAGATGTGGGCAGTTAAGTACGAACCTGGAGACCTGTCCAGGGTGTACCCGCCTCTCGCCTGATAATAGCTGGAATACACTCCAGCAACCCTGAACTGGATAAGCGGTGCAGAAAATGACTGAATGAATGAATGAATAGTACGAACCTGTACTGCTTCCTGGTGTCATATCTCCCCGCGTTTGTCTCGCGAATCTTCGTGGCCAGGACTCGCACAATATTCACAAACAAAATAAAGTTGAGCTGAAACAGAAAGAGATGAAACAACTGGTCATATTTCCACTTGAAGCTGAGAAACCAGAATAACATGTTAGGATGCGACAGCTTGAACCGCTGTGGGGGGGGCGTGACCTGAACAAAGAGAAGCCTTAAAATTTCACGTGTGTTAATCATGTAGGATGATCATATCCAGCTTCTGATGATCATAAGTATCAGTATTCCTCCATGTTTGACATTGTTCTTGTCGTGTCTTTGACGCTGAGGTAAAAGAAGATGTGCATGTGAGCTGCGTGACGTGTTTCCTGGATCTCTGACTCACTTCAGTCAGAAACAACGGACTGCGAATACCAAATACCAGAGATAGCGATGAAAGCTGCAGGTAGCTGGTATCCATGGTAACATGCTCTGTGAAAAGTCCGAACTTTCTTCTTCTTTTCACGGCCACAAGAACAAAATTGTTCTCACAGACGAGATTGAGGACGAGATTGAGGACAAGATTGAGGACGAGATTGAGGACGAGATTGAGGACAAGATTTAGGACGAGATTGAGGATGTGATTGAGGACGAGATTGAGGACGAGATTGAGGACAGGATTGAGGACGAGATTGAGGACGAGATTGAGGACAAGATTTAGGACGAGATTGAGGATGTGATTGAGGACGAGATTGAGGACGTGATTGAGGACAGGATTGAGGACGAGATTAAGGACGTGATTTAGGACGAGATTAAGGACGTGATTTAGGACGAGATTGAGGATGTGATTGAGGACGAGATTGAGGACGTGATTGAGGACGAGATTGAGGGCGAGATTGAGGACAAGATTGAGGACGTGATTGAGGACAAGATTTAGGACGAGATTGAGGATGTGATTGAGGGCGAGATTGAGGGCGTGATTGAGGACAGGATTGAGGACGAGATTGAGGGCGTGATTTAGGGCGAGATTAAGGGCGTGATTTAGGACGAGATTAAGGACGTGATTTAGGACGAGATTGAGGATGTGATTGAGGACGAGATTGAGGACGTGATTGAGGACAAGATTGAGGACGAGATTAAGGACGTGATTTAGGACGAGATTGAGGACGAGATTGAGGACGTGATTGAGGACAAGATTGAGGACGTGATTGAGGACAAGATTTAGGACGAGATTGAGGATGTGATTGAGGACGAGATTGAGGGCGTGATTGAGGACAGGATTGAGGACGAGATTAAGGACGTGATTTAGGACGAGATTAAGGACGTGATTTAGGACGAGATTGAGGATGTGATTGAGGACGAGATTGAGGACGTGATTGAGGACAAGATTGAGGACGAGATTAAGGACGTGATTTAGGACGAGATTGAGGACGTGATTTAGGACGAGATTGAGGACGAGATTGAGGGCGTGATTGAGGACAAGATTGAGGACGAGATTAAGGACGTGATTGAGGACAAGATTGAGGACGAGATTAAGGACGAGATTGAGGATGTGATTGAGGACAGGATTGAGGGCGAGATTAAGGGCGTGATTTAGGGCGAGAGAGGGGTCGATTGGGCAGATTGAGGGCGTGATTTAGGGCGAGATTGAGGACGAGATTGAGGGCGTGATTGAGGACAAGATTGAGGGCGAGATTAAGGGCGTGATTGAGGACGAGATTGAGGATGTGATTGAGGGCGAGATTGAGGGCGTGATTTAGGACGAGATTGAGGGCGTGATTTAGGGCGAGATTGAGGGCGAGATTGAGGGCGTGATTGAGGGCGAGATTGAGGATGTGATTGAGGGCGTGATTGAGGGCGAGATTGAGGACGTGATTGAGGACAGGATTGAGGCGAGATTAAGGGCGTGATTTAGGACGAGATTGAGGACGAGATTGAGGATGTGATTGAGGACGAGATTAAGGACGTGATTTAGGACGAGATTGAGGACGTGATTTAGGACGAGATTGAGGACGAGATTGAGGACGTGATTGAGGACGAGATTGAGGATGTGATTGAGGACGTGATTGAGGACGAGATTGAGGACGTGATTGAGGACAGGATTGAGGACGAGATTAAGGACGTGATTTAGGACGAGATTGAGGACGAGATTGAGGACGTGATTGAGGACAAGATTGAGGACGAGATTAAGGACGTGATTGAGGACGAGATTGAGGATGTGATTGAGGACGAGATTGAGGACGTGATTTAGGACGAGATTGAGGACGAGATTGAGGACGAGATTAATTTTTTATTTATTATTATTTTTCTCAGTTTAAATTAACTTACTAACAGATGATGTTTTCAGTCTTTAATTGGATGGATTATCTTGAGGACGACTGTTCTGATCAAGTTGTTTACATTCATCTGAATATTAAACATGTTTAGATGATTATTTTGGTGTAGATGGAATGAGCCGTCAGCATCTGCTGCATCCCGCGTTCATGTTCATAATTCAGATCGTCCTCTCTGAATTATAATTTTGTAAATTTTTATTTATTATTTAGTTTCTTTTGATGTGAATCACTGTTGTGAATTTCGCCTTTTCTTTAACTGGAAGGTTTGAATAATTTTGAAGACGACTATAAAAAAGTATAAATATAAAAGATCTGATAAGACTTTTATAGTTAGTTAGTTAGTAAAGTCTACTAGCTGCCGCTATCTTTGTCAATGAATGCACATAAAGTTCTGGATGATGTGAATATTCAGGTAAAGTCTCTGTTGGTGCACAATGACAGAATGAACTACGGCTCCTCTCTTTCTGCAAATTTGGATTCATTTTAAAAAATGACAGAAAAACGACCTCGGCTCTCGTAATGTTCTGTCACATCCATGTAATTACGAGTAAAATCATCACCTCTGTGGACATCTGAGGCCGTTTTAGAAAAGAAAGAAAGAACTTTTCTACATTTCTGACTGAATTAGTGATTATACGTGAGTTTGTGCACGAGTGCAGACGGTGTCATTTGGGAAGATTTGCTCGTCTGTTGTGATTTCTGCAGCTAATCGGGGGGGAGCCAGCAGGGACGTGGCTCTGCTACATGATGCAAACGCTGCCTCTGATTAGAATCCGTGGGACATTTCCCCCCCCCAGCTTGGCGGCGACTTAATTCCCCCTGTTTGCTCCCACGATCCAACTTAAAAGTCTTCCTTCAACAACTGTGTAATTTTTACTGGTCTGGTCATTAAATCAGAGCTTTTGGAAAAGCGGCCCCTCACAGCAAGTTGATGTGTCAGCAGAGATCTGCTCTTCATCATCGCCTTCCTCATTTTATCTGTTTTAACCATAGACTGTATCTAATTACTGGACGTAGCTTCCGGTCTCTTCTGAATAGAGAAATGTGAAGCCAGGTGGGCGTGTCTTACCGTCGCCATCTTGCCGTGTCACGTACGTCGTCACTCCAGGAAAATCCTAAAATGGGCACAGCGCGGCCGCGGGGCAAATGATTGACAGCTGACGTACTGTGGGCTAAACGCTAACTGAGCTAACACGAAACTAAGAGGAGCTAACAAAGATAAGGCTCCTAAGCGGCATGGTTAAGGTAAGACATGCTTAGACTTGCAATTCGCTGACTAAACACCGCCGTTGTGCGACTCTGTAACAAACTGAGACCTTATTAAGAGCAAAGAAGGAGCTAACTAGGAGCCTCCGGTCGGCAGGCGGAGCTTCCGGTCTGCCGCATGTCAATCATAAGGACACGCCCTTAATTATGTGTAATTTGAAGAATAAATAACATCTAAACGAATGAGTTATAAAAAAAATTCACCCCCCTCACAGTTGACATGAAGGTAAACGTGACCTAATAAACCTAAAATGATTTTTTGAACCAGGCTGTAAACCTGTTTATTTCTGCTGTGAAGTCGGCGTTTTTAACATGGGAGTCTATGGGGATTTGCTCGCTCTTGGAGCCAGCCCCTAGTGGATGAAGGGAGGATTACACTATTTGCAACAAGGAAGCGAGCTTCACTGTTCTGAGGCGGAGTTTGCCCCTTGGTTTTAACATATATATTTTCCATCAGTCTGTGACCAGATGGATCCTCATCCCCTGCAGGTTCATCACGCTGCACGATGCAGTGGATGAAAGAGATCGTTTCCGTCGGCAGCAAAGGTTTCTGCTGCAGACATGAAGCTCATTTTACATTTAAACATCAGTCACATCCTCTGTGGGATGAAACATTTACATACGTTTGGATTCTCCTTCATGCATGAACGTGCAGATGTGTGAAAAAGGGTTTCCTCCTTCCTGATTTCTGATTTTTTAGCATATTTGTCACAATTAAATGTTTCAGATCATCAAACAAATTTAAATATGAGACAAAGAAAACACAAGTAAACACAAAATGCAGTTTTTAAATGAAGGTTTTTAGTAGTAAGGGGGGGGGGGGGTCTTAGCAGGCAGATTTTTCTCATTTCTAGTCAAAATAAATAAGACAAAAGTACCAAAAGAGAAACATTTCAGTGAGATACAGGAACTTGTTTTAAGGTGACGCATCTTATTTCAAGAAATCAGATCCAGAAAATTTTGCTTCTTTTGGCAGAATCTTTTTGCTTATTACAAGCAGAAAAATATGTTTTACTTATAAGAGACCAAGACAGCTGATTAACAGCTGATCAGTGGCAGTTTTAAAGGATGTGGAGCAGCACAGCAACCAAACACTCGGTTGTTGCTTCAGGAGCAGAAAGACGAGGAAAATCACTGTTGCTAACTCACTCAGGAGCACAGAGAGTCCTGATAAAACACCAAACCAGCTGCCGCTGGCTAATGTTACGCATTTTTTCACACTTTGTGATGACAAATAAACAATTTTGCAATTAACGGTGGACTCCGGCCCTGCTGACACATAAATCCATCCTTTCATTCACCCACTAAGTCCTCATGTTTGCTGTTCTTTTACATGTTGCTTAATTATTGTAAGCCGTACTTATTAGTGTCCTGGAAGCCTCATTATAGTCGCTGACAGTATTTGGGGATTTGAAATTTAAATGCAATCATACAGAAACAAACTGCTTATAACCATCCACAACTTTCAGAACTGAGTCATACCAGGTGTTTCAGAAAGACGAGACAAATGAGAGTAAATCTGCGGGTGAAAATCAAATGATTTCTTAAAATGAAAGTCGGCCTTTAACTTTCTGCCGTTTCACCGCTGATGCTGATGCTGCAGCATCTTTGCCCAAAGAAACTCTGATTTACGCGACAGAGCCAGAAATCCTCCGTAAAGCCTGCTGAGTCTCGTCCTCCCACATTTACCGTATAACATAAACCAGCGTTGGTGGCGTCAAACCCAGTTTTAGCAACGTTACGACAGAAATCGTGGATAATTATTGAATAAGACAACTTTGGTGAAGAACAGAAACGTTTCTTTCAGCATCAAACCACGTGACTGAAAAACAGTCCTTGCTCGTCTGCAGGCGGCCGTTTGATGTCTGATGCTGTTATAATGTGAAATTTAATGTTTTTTCCTGTTTATATGAGAGGAAAATAATGTTTCTGCTAACGCTGTTAACGGCTGGTTGTTAACTGTGTAGTTTGTGTCTGACAGGCTGCTCGGTGCATCCTGACAGTAATAATGAATGCTGTTGTTCGTGGGTATTTTTGCTGTTTGGAACGCTGCAGCATCTTTTAAATGATAGAATAAGCAGCTATCATCATGTAATGGCAGAGGAATGAGGAATATAAAGAAGCAAAGCTGCATGAGAGAGAGGAAACTGTGGGTGCTGCATGTTTGTGTAATTTTGTGTGTAAAGGAGGCAAACACTTTTTCACACAGCTGTACATCTCTCTGTGGCGGTTGCAGCTTTCACTCCTGTCGGATCTGCAGAGTATCTGCATGTTTTTAAGTTTTCCTCTTAAACACAACCGCTGCATTATTTCTCTGAGTTACACACAAAGTCAGACTTGCTCTGTTAATTATTTTTCCTCTCTGTCTTTGTTCTTTTGCTGTTGCTTTCTTTTCAGGAAAGCAAACATCATTAAAATCGCCTCAACGCTGAGGCTGCATCTGTCTCGGTGTTAATTGTGCTCAAATCTAACTTCATTATTATTAGTTTTATTTGTTGCTTTTGTTGGGCCGGGGCTGGAAAATGATCAGCACAACAAAAAATGATGCAAACTTGCTGGATGATGGAGAAGAATGCCCATTTCCATCCCCAGGATGTAGTAGAAACAAGATTGTACATGTAAAGATAAAACAAATTCACACAACTATTACATACAGACCACCCTTTCTCAAAGTGGGTGCCGTGGCACAGGTGCCCCCTGACTGTGTCAGGGGTGCCGCCAAAAATTACGTATTCTGACATTTAATGGAAAAAAATCGGACATTTCATAAATACATTTGAACACATGAATACATATATATATATATATATATATATATATATATATATTAAATATGAATGG
>JALJCO010002641.1:0-18883 GCA_023101725.1 Atherinomorus stipes
CTCACATTGAAGTGTCACTACACTACGCAGTTGGCTGTATTAGTGTATCCTTGTCTTTTCTTTCTTCTCTTCAATCTTGTTTCTTTTCTTTTCTTGTTCACCCCTTACCATTTCTTTTTCTTTACCTTTCTCTTTCCTCCAGCAATAGTATGTAAAATGCAGTTATAAACAAGCATTCAAATAAATAAAATAAAATTGAATGAATACTGAAAGTTCAGAATATCAAGAGGAGTCTTATTTTTTAAAGCTCCCCTTAGCAAAGCAAATCACAACAAAAGCAGCCAAATCATTATCATCATGCACAAGTTCAATCTGTTTCGATACTTAAACTAGGTATAGATCTTGTATCAATATTTGCATTGTTCCGCCCACCACTACAAGCAACCCCAGATGGTGACCTTTAAACGCAGACTTGATGTCACTGTTATCCACCTTGGTGTTTAAGTTTACTACAAGAGTTTGTTAATCAACACTGCTACAGTATTAGTCATTTTAACACTTTGGAAGTGTTAATCTAACACTTTTCATTGGTTCCCATAAACTCTGAGCAAGCATTGAATTTCAGCCAGGTGAAACATCTAAATATATCCCATTTTGATCTCCAGTGTTCAAAAACTAAGCGTGGGACATGTCACCACAGTAAAGACACACACAAGAGAGACATTTCTTGTGTGTGTAAAGACATTACACAGCAAGCCAGTCAACATGAGAAAACTTTTAAGAAAAAACAAAATCTGTCGTTTTTTTTTTTCTTTTTAGGTTCAGTAAGTGAGGTTCGAGTTGTCTCAACCTTTGAGTCAAGGTCAAATTTTAAGGTTTGCAGCAGGTTTTAAAAACCAAAAAGAAAAACACCAGAAAGCAACATTGTGGCAACAGTGAACCAGAGTGGAACAGAACAAAATCATCTGCACGTATAAAACTGCTCATCCTTGAAATGTTGCTCCATAAGCTTTGGTCCAAGGTCCAACTCATGTTTTTAATTGAATTATTCCATAACTTAGCTTCTTTAGATGAACCTTGCATGACTTGTGGGAATATAAAGAAATAAATAAATGAACAGAAGAGGGCTTCTGTTACAGAGCTCATTTCCTATGTTTGCAGGGAAATTGAGATTCCCTTCGTAAGTCACTGTTAAATAATATTTGTCAGTACTGATTCAGAACATGGAAAGAAGCAGCAAAAGAAATCAGATTATGGAGCAATTCAATGTAAGCTGCTGGGGTTTTAGCTATCCTACTTTTGTGGTGGCTATGTAGTGTTATCTAATTTCCTGCTTGATTTCTCACAATAATCTGTTTTTTCTGTGTGCACAATGTAAACATAGACACGGTGCAAAGAAGACAATAAGAAGAATGACGCTTGGGGTGATGCACTACAAACATCCAGGGAGGGATTTTTATGACTTTAGGAAAGAAACGTGAAATAGAGAAACCAGAGCAGAAGAAGACTAAGACAAAAAGTGCTGAAGTGATTATAAGCTTACACTATAATGCCTCTCCAGGATATACCAGGCTGGAAATTCAGTTTTCAAAATTGGGACAATTCTCCCCCTTGACCTGCTTCACATCAGAGGCCTTTATTTGGGGGAACACTTCTGATGACCTCATCTAAACACCTTGTGCTTTCCTGTTCTTAACTTAGATTCCTTTTGTCTCTATTCCCCAACTTAAGGCTTTCTCCTAAACAGAAATGTAAACATCACTCTTCCTCTTAGTGGTTATCGGTTTCTGCCTTTTCTCTGATTTATGTGGCATACCAGATTTGATTTCATAGCAAATTTTTATTTCAAAATACCAGTAGTTTGCCATGAAATGAGCCTTATTATTCATGATTGCTGATCTGTAAGCTTAATTTTTGTTCTTCATTTCTTACATTTTATTTAACTTTTGGGAAGTTAATTGAGTTCAATTCTCGTCATTTGCTGTTACTCAGTAATTTCCCAGTTTGCTGAAAGAAGTCTTCCGTACACTAAGGGATCGTTTTGAAAATTGACATGTCACATCTTCAATTTGCCATCTAGTCTCACCTGTATCTCATTGACCAACAACTCTGTAAGCTCTTTCTATATTGTTCGAGGCAGTGTAATGGTGGTAAGTAGTGTTATTTACAGTGGTATGAAGTTTGGACACCCCTGACAATTCCCATTATTTTCATTTATAATATTTTTATTTATTAAACTTCATTTTGATCTATCAAATAAGTGATGGACACAGTAAAACTAGGTTTATACTGACAGAAGATGTGCATACCAAAACAAAAGTTGACAGATGCAAAGATTTGGGCATCCTTTTCATTTTGATTTGAATATCTGTAACTACTTAGCACTGGTTAATTGGAGCTCTTAATTGGCTTAGAAAACACAAAAAAACAAATGTAGCTTGCTGGTTATGGGGGTGCAGTTTGGGTGCCCAGGCCTTATGACACCTGGATGTCTTCAGGTTCCCGTTGAAGCTGCTGCTGTAGCATCTTCTGGAACAACAGCAGGAACTTTAGAGAGTGGGTTTTCCAAGTTTCCTTCCCACGACTGGAGTTCATTTCTGTGTGTCTATGCATTTTCCTGCATTCTGCACTGCTGCTTATGTTGACTGAACAGTATTAAATTATGTGTGTGAATTTTCTACATTTTAAATTCTAAAATTGCAAGATACAGAGGCATACCCTCAATCCAGCTCTGAAATTCAGTATGTAAACATAAGGAACAGAATCATACTGTCTCTCAACAGTATCTTGAAACCACCATAGGGCCATGCAGAAGTACAGGCAGAAAAGATTTCCTTGATCTTGTTTTGTTTGTCTTTTTTTTTTTTCTTCATCGACATTTTTAAATGATCTCGATAAAAGCAGAGCAAGAAAAGCAGAGCAGCTTTCGCTTAGGCAGACATTGATGAAATTAGGGCAGAATAAGGTGATGGAAGGAGTAAAGAGTGAGAGTGAAAAATGGGAGGAGCTGAAAACAGAGATTTTAGACGGGCTGAAGAGGTGGCAGGAGAAGGAAGGGAGTTAGAAAAAGATTACAATATGCTGCAAGCTGCAGAGGGTATGGATTATGAATTAAAGGGGAAAAAAGTAACTGCATATCATCGCAACATAGAGCACATACGTACTGAAAAGCTGTGTGTGTGTGTGTGTGTGTGTGTGTGTGTGTGTTTAGGTGTGTGTGTATGTAGGTGTATTTGTGAATGAATGCTGGTGATTTTTCTTCTGACTCTGGGTGGTCTTAGAGTTAAAGTGAGGACCTTTAGGGAAAGGGTAGAGGGACTGAAGTGGTCAGCAGGTGGTGGCGGCTGTGGTGCAACAGATTGGTGTAGAGATACGGGGCAGCTTGCTTAGAAAGCAGGACATGTTTACAACAAGGTTTTGTACCTTATAGAAGGAGTGTGTGAAAAACTAAAGGGAATATATGACTCATAGCTCGAAGAGCTACCCCATGACCCAGTGTGGGCCAAACTTTACTTGTCAAACAGATTATCTCACATTTGACTTCAGAACACTTTTGACATACAGAGAAGTTTTATGGCGTCCCGACTGTGAGGTACCAGATCCTGTGGCTGCAAAACAAGCCCAACTCATCATCAGTAGGAGGATTTTTTTTTTTTTTTCAAACATGGCACTCTGGACAAACACATTCACTTTGTCCTCATCTGAAGTAAACTGTTCCACAAGTCTTGCAGTTAGTTTTGATGCTACTTTGCAAACTTTAGGTGTGCTGTCATGATATTTTAGAGAGAAGATTCTCCTGCTTAGAAGATTATCAACTGTGCTTGATGTTATCCACTTCAGAATAACCTCTCTTACTGATGAAATCCAAATTGTTTGAAGGTGCCTTATATTTTTGATCTTTTCTAAGATCATTGCTGATGTGTTTCTTATTTAGTGTTGTGTTAACACACCCCCCATAAACCTCTGCTCTTTTCAAATGGCCACATTGGCTGATCATCACATATTCAAATGCATTTGGATAAAATCATCTGGCTGTTACTCTCTAAATGTTTTTTTCTTTGGGATAAACAAAAAGGAGAAACGAGGTGGTTAGATTTTCCCATTTTGTTTCTGTATTTTGGTTGAGTTTTTGCTACACAAATAATAAATATGGTGCAGTACATCATTTTTTCACCTGCAGTTGTCATTTTAAAACCTGGGGAGGACGACCTATTTGTCTGTTTATTTCATGTAAAACTGGAGCGTTTACAAGTGTTTTGCAGTGCATTAATCTCTCAGGGCCTGTAGTATTGAGATGGAAAGATTAAAGCTCATTTTACACTTGTCAAAACAGCCACAAATAACGACTAACATCAGGGGTTTTAAGTGCAGTTGGAATGTATTTAATTCCCAGTCAGTTCTACATCAAATGGTTCCAGTAGTCGTTGGTTTTTATTGCCTCCAGTCCTGACTAGTATTGATCAGAATACAGCACCCGGGTGGACAGGCTAATTTTCACTGAGGGTGCTGGAATTGGGGCTATCAGAGCGGGCATGGCTCACTTTTTCTGCACAAAAACACACATTGACTGAATGTAAGATATTAATTGTAGACATTGAAAGTTGGTCTTGGTCCTGCTGTGTGGGTTGATTATTTGTAAATAGTAAACAAGTCTAACCATCTCAGAGAGTCACAGTTATCAGAAACTGCAGTCCAACACAACCTGCAGGACACGGTGTTTGTCGTGTGATCATCAGCTTGGCCCCGGGAGGTTTGTGGGAGCTTGGTTCCTGAACTGGTTCTTAATACAGTATGTTGCAGCCGTCAGCATACTTAATCTTATTTTAGCTGGTGTGACTGCATTTAAAAACAAAATGCGCCTCACCCTGGCATGTTGGTATTTACTCTTCCTTGTGTTTCCACGTGTGAGCTTTTGTGCGCTCAGGCATAAATTTGGGGGTTTGAGCTGTTGTTGTCAGTTTTCAGATGCTTTTTTTAAAATTTTTTTTTAGAAAAGATCCATTTCTGGGTGTGCCCCCAATCCCCACCAACACCTACTGTATGATTCAGCAAATCTGTGGACCTTAACTGGACAGGTGTCATACAGCGGCTGCATGCCACTAAAGAGCACAGACAGATCCATACAGCCATCTTGCCATCTGCTGACCAAACTCAATACATCTCAATTATTCATACACTGAAAGACAGACAGGCAGGGGCTCAATGGCCATAAACGACCAGAGGAGGGGTAAAGTAAACTGTGGAAAATGAAAAAGAGCAAAAAGGCGGAGAGGGAAAGAAGGGGTCAATTGATTGCAGATAGTAAAAGTCAAAGAAAAACAGCAAAGTAACACAGTGGGAACACTGCAGAAGTAATATATACGTGACAAGTCAAGAGTTTGGACACACTTTTTATTGGATTTGAAGGGAAAGTGTTTCTGACTTGACTGGGTACTGTATATATACTGTATAGTATTCCTATAGAGTAGTGTTTTCCTTCTTACTAAAAATTATCCAGGTTTTTTCCCTCTAAGATTCAATGCTACAGTAGTTCTCTACTGAACGTAATTCATTCATTCATGCAGTATGAATGTATGAATAAATACCAAACATACAGTAGATCAATTTTCTTCAGATTTACCTTGATGCTGCTCAGGATCCCACAGAACCTACGCATCAAATCTTCATTATCCACTGCCAACAAATGGTCTTAAAACTGCAGCTGTATGAGGGATCTGGATTTAACGCTTATTCAAGAAGAAAGCACTAAAAACTGAAAAGACTACAGCTCTATGAGGGAGACTCCGGACCTGTACACCAAGACTCATGCCTTCTCATATCATCGTTGTCGGGTACAAACCTCCTATCTTAGTTTTACATCATTAAAAAACCCTCTACTTCATGTCAGCTGTATTTGGTGAAAATATTCAAAAGTAAATAAATAAATGAATATAAACAAATATATGACGTTAATGTAAAAAACTCAATCCAAAGTTTGATAATGTTGTGTCCAGGTTTTACAAAACAATATGTTTTTTGTCACTTCCTGAAAAATAACCATTTTGGACATAGGAGGTTTGCACCCGACAGCAGCGATATTGGACATGAGCTAAGCCCTGCATTTGGAATTTCAAAGATCAGACATGCAGAAGGAAAGTTATGAGACGGCAGCATAAAGATTTATTTATTTTTTTTTTAAACTGGCCATGTTACATACGCTGTTCAGGAGAAAAAAAAAAATATTCACGGTATGTGGTCTGTATGTTACTGATAGACTATTTAATTAAAACAAAAAAACGGAAAAAAAAAAGTGTCCGTGTAAATATCCCATGTTAAAATGTGGACACCTGCAGCTTACTGACAAGTGCAGCCTGTATATGTACAAATCTCATTTTTTAGTGGGTGCGGCTCGTATTCACGTGCGCTCAATGGTCCAGAAAGTACAGTAAATAAAAGGACAGACCTGCAGAAAACAACACCAAACAAGGAATTATTCAAAACATGGGGAACAAGGAAAGATCTGTTGGCAGGGATTTGAATTATTCTTGTTATTGTGAATATTCTGTTTTCTGATACCCTCCATTATCTAGACATGGTTAGACTCCAAGGGCATAAGGAGCAAAGGAGACAGAAGCAAATTGAGGAAAATGAAAAAGAGAGAAAAAGGCAAGTGGGAAGTGAAGAGGATCTCTGATTAAATGTGGATAATAAGAGTCAGAGAAAAAAAAAGAGACAAAAGATGAGTGAGAGGGAGTTAGAATGAGGCATGAGGTGAACTCTGAACTCATGGAGTTGGAGCTGAAATGAAATGAGAGGATGGAGAACAGCAGTGAGTCGTGCTGGCTGAGCTGTGGCGGTCAGGTGAAAAAGGAGCTTTCATTATCTACATGTAGACTCATCGCTGTGAACAAACAGCAGAAAAGCATTCATCCTGTTGGAAACACCTTTATGTAAGTAAATTTACCAGACATGAGCTTGTACAGCACTATTATATGGACACTGTTTTATGTTTATTTTGACTTTCCCTTTTTTTGGCTAATCTTAGAGACTGTTGCCTAAAATGTCTCTGCAGCAAGGCTTAACTCCTCACTTTCTGAAATCAAACGGATCCTCCTAAAACTCTGAATATAATGATTATGTTGGACTCCATCTTGGAAGACTTTTCAGTCCAGAAGGCGTGAGGAGCAGTGTTTTTTTTTTTCAAACAGCCCATCTACTAAACTGCCAGCACTGGCTGTTTCAGGATTGATGACAATCAACAATGATGTCTGTTAGAAATTTTCCCGTGCAAACTGCAGCGTTACTTGCAGCAGAAATGGAGAATTTCCATTTTCTTGGCTTCTCTCAGTTTTTGCGCCTCTATCAGGGCTCAGCTTGAGGCTTGAATCTTTAATGGCCTATTGATTCACTTTGATTATGATTCAATGTATCTAGAGGTGCATCTGAATGTGTTACATCCTCAACGTACAATATAACTGCACATGGATTCATTTTCAACAATGAATGCACGCATCAGGTCAATATGAATTCATTTTTTATTCTGCGCTTTTAAAATCAGTGGAGCACAATTAATATAAAAAGCTGAATCTTTTCAATAACAGTGTCAGAGTGACCCGCCTCAGCACTGTGCATGTGTTAATTCTGAATCAGACATCACAGAAATTCAAGAATGCATGTAACAGCTGTGAGACTAGATTTCCTTGCTGAGTCCTGCTATAGTTTAACTGATGATTGCAGATATACCAGAGTTGTTTCTGTAAAGTGGAGAGCCTCCACTGCTGGTTCAAGCTTTGGTAAAAGCCAGTTCTCTACAGCTGTCAGTTAGGAGCAATAGGCTGGTGATCCATAGCTGTGACATTTGCTGCAGATGAGGTGATTCTCTTCTCTCACGGTTACAGGTCAGAGTTGACAGCGCGTCCTCAATTATCAGCTGATTAGGCTGTGTCCCTTCAGGTTGCAGACGTTCGGTCGGGGGTGAAAACAGTTAACTTACATTCATTGCATTACCATTTACATACTGCTTGTATTTTATCAAATACTTGTTTTAAGTTCATGGAGTCCAGAGCTGTTTACAGCTGTTAGATGCAATCTGCTGACATAACCATGCAACTTTATTGCTCCACTGAGGCAAAAATAATCACAAACTAACAGTCTTGCAATCGTATTTTATGTGGACTGAAATATTCCATTTCTTTCTGCTACTGCACTGATCCATAACCACATCTGGAAATGAAAACATTTCAACACTTCTACACTTCTGACTTTGGCAGAAGTTAGGTTTTACCAACAAGTTTCATTTATCTGTTTGAAGTTAACCCAGGATTGGTGCTGATAGACAGATGGTTCATCCAATCACTTTTTTTCCCAATCAGTTTCCAATGTAGACTTCCCAGATGGTTCCGTGTAACAAACCATCTGTTACATCTGGTTACTGAACTCCTGCAAACATCAGCACCATTCTTCATAGCTTCCTTGAAGAAATAAGTTGTTTGCACATCCATCCAGACAGTTTGCATCTCCATGTGCATGAATCTGAGAGCATAGTCTAAAAATGAGAGTGCAGATTTCTTTTGTTCCATTGCCCGAAAGTGTCACACAGCTGTTTGGTTTACTCTGAAAACATGTTCAGCACCTTTGGGCTCTTTGTGGCTACAAATTTCCAAAGTACCGCTCTACACGCCCATGGAAGTTTAGAGTCCTGACCTGCTGTCACAGCAGTTTTTCATCCTTTTGGTGGGATGTAATCAGGTGCTGTAACCCATGTTGTGAAACAAAAAGAAAAAATCAGTTAAGCTGCATCGTGCAATGTAAAGGAGATGTTACATCAGTATGGATTCATGGCTTTCTTTGTGAATTAGTGCGTCTTTGTTTCTCATTTTATTTACATCACAATCTGTATTAGGCCAACACAGCAGCATCTTTGTTTGGTTGCAGGAATAACAAAAGCAATAAAGTGTGTGCCTTGCAGAGAACATTTTTAAGCTAAACAAAGCTGGTTTCAAACTGTGTGCCACTTTCCCCCTAATATTTCTCCATTTTTCACCCTTTCACTGCTTTCTATTTTTCTAAACTAAATAACATATGGCTACCTCAATTATTGATTTTTTTTCTTTTTTTCCGGAAGGATCCTCCTTCCACATTTCTCATGTAAGAATTCTCTTGCATGTTCAAGGAAGCAAGGGCATTTTTTTTTATCAGAGAATAAATAAAAGAACAAAGTGATTGAATCAGGGGAAGTAGAAAAAAAAAGAACAGGGAAAAAGACACTCCTTAATTTGATATGAATTTGGAGGAGTGTGAAAGAGTGGCTGGAGGGGTGAATTGGCTTTATGTGCGTAGGAGTGATTGTGTTTCTGTCACAGTACCTGCTGTACCTGCTTTTTCAGCAGTCCTACAGAGCTGGCAGAAATACAGCTAAATCCTTCCATCTTTTTACCCACCCAGGATGTTTTCATGTTGTTTTTTCCAACTGTTTTTCTTTACATCAGTCTCAGTCTTAAGACTCACTTTTCTAAACCTAACGACCACCCTCATACCACCCACCATCTATCTTCTTTGCGTCTTCCTGCATGGAGAATAAGGCTGTCTGTCTTTGATGTGTTTCACAGCTGCACCTTTGTTCCTCTTTTCATTTTTCTTCACCATTCTTACTCCTGTACACCTATGTTATAGTTTCTTTTAAATATTTTTGTCTGCAGTACATTAAGTTCTTTTTCTTTGCATTATTCTATCTGTGAATTTCTCAGTTGTGTTCATCTTGATTTACTTTTAAATTTCTGTTATTTTCCTTTTCTTCACATTTAAGCAGGTACAGTACAACACATCATTCCTCTTGTTTCAATAAGTCCTGCATATATATATGCTTTGGGTGAATTATTGCTCTTCATGCTTCATCATCCACAATGGATCCATGAGGTTGCAGTGGCTGTCAGACTGACACTAAATAAACAGCTTGGGCCTTTCACAGTGACCCAAGGAGATGTTGCTACTGGGAACAGGAACCCCACTGAGGCTGTGTCAGCTGCCTGGTTTCTCTGATGGTACCTGAGTGAGTGTTAACAGGTGCCCTGCGAGATCCAAGGCTTCAGAAAACTCTGATTCAGCCCATTACATTGAATACACTTTGTTTCCTTCTTAAATCACAGATTTGATTTTAAATAAAAAAGATTTTTAAACTATATTTTCTTTCTTTTTTTTGTCTTGATCATACATTGCTAAGTTATTTTTATTTTTTTCTGATAATTCTTTTTTTTTTTTTGCAAACAGTATAGCCATATTTTTTTTTCTGGTACAGCTGATTACACTTAAAGAAATGTAAATATTTATTGCACAAGATACTGAAAGAGATTTCCACAGAATGTATTCAAACATTGAGATCCCAGTTAATCACCAGGAGATCAATTTTAGCTAGATTCTGTATTTCCAGTTACCACAATTTCACTTGGGAATAAGAAAAAGAAAAGTTGTTATTCTTTAGAAAATATCCTTTGTTTTCTATGCATGTTACTTCAGTCTCTGTTTTTTTTTTTTTTTTTTTTTTTTTTTAAATCAATGGCCCTTCTAATTATTCCACCTAACACCAAATATTATAGCTTTTTCAATCATTACAACTTCGCCCCTTTAATTTTTTTTTGTATAGAGCTGTGACTTGGAGGGGTTGTGTTTACTAACTGTTCTGTCTAAAATAATGAAGAGCAGCATATTGGTCTTTTATGAAAGTTACTTTAAAAAATCTGGTCTCTAATTGAAAATCCAAGGTTTAATGATTATTATGTTGTAAAACTTTGCTGATGTGAGTGTGAAGATTGCTTACTTCAATGGTGCATAATAGATGCCAAGGAATATAAAAGTCTAAAAAATAGTCAATATATCAAAGCTCTCAGACAGTATAGACACTTTTGGATAGTTTGCATAAAATTCACTATTTCAACCAAAACAAAAACTAAACAAGCAAACAAAAGGACTCTTAATCATAGCCATAAAGTCAGTCAGTCCTACGAATGTATTAATCAGGGTCCAGGCGTGGTCAGGGGGCAGAGCTTTAATGAGACTCATTTCACTGCATCCAGCCAGATGGACAGAACTCTACTTTGGCTCAGACAATTTGTGTGACTGTAATTATATAGTGGCTTGGATCTGGCAGGACCTGGAGTGTTTCAGACATCACTATTTCCTCCCCATCCATCACATCCAGCCAGGCGGAACTAGGCCTCAGATGCCCTGCGAAATAATCATTCCCATGCAACAGCCCTGACAGCAGCATTCATTCAATAACACAGCTGATCAAAAATGATAATAGCAATCATGCCACTGCATATTTTACAGGCTGCACTTTGGTTGTGTGTGTCAAAATATGTGCATGCTAGTCTTTTTTATTAGACAAAGATGTGTCTCACAACTTTGCAAGGGACATCGAGTTAATGAAGCAGCAGTTACTGTACAGTACCAAAGCAAACAAACTTTTGCTTTATACGTCCATCCACTTCAAGGAACGGACCCAAAGAGCATTTGCTCTGATAATAATAATATTTTTCTACTGTGGACTAATTTATTACACATAATGATGTGAGACTATATTTGCTAAACACTTGTTTTTGTTTTTTCTTTTGTTCAACGCTTTTAGTTGAAACAGACTATTAATTTATTACACATAAAAAAAAGGGGGGGTGATGTGAGACTATATTTGTTTAAAAGAATATATATATTTGTTTTAAACTTTCATTTAAAAAATCAGCTGGAAAAATTGGGAAAAGGTTTAGTCAGAGTTTGAATAAATCTGTATGTTTGTCCTTTAGTTGACATGAAATTAAATCCCTGATGTCAGTATAATTAGAGATATAAATGCTGCAAAAACAAACAACATTGCTGAAGACAAGAAACCATGACTCCTACCCCAGTGACAGAACCACAGCCTAAAGAGAGCGTTACACAAGCACCATCAGAGACTAAAGTAGCTGTTGGTCTCCTGCACCGGTGGTTCCAACCACTGCAAAAACCTGATATCTACCCTTTCAGCCTGGATATCTCATATCACTTCCATGCCCCAAGTGACCTGTCTTCTGCCAATCCATGTCGAGTTCCTTAAACTTTGCCTCTCATCATGGACAGAGAAAGAAAAAACAATATAAAGGAATAGCCCCACTGAAGGTTTAATCATGATTCCAGAGCTGCAGTTTCATGAAACTATGGGCACACAGGATGATAAGATTTCAAAGCTTCAGTAGGAAAAATTTTACTTGCAGACACAGTTTTGGTCAGTGGATATTAGAGCTGCAGCTAGCAAATATTTTGATAGTCAATTAATCTACCCCTGTTATCTATCGATTAATCGGATAAGCTCTATGTTTTGAAATATCTGGCTGAGATGCAGTGAAGTAATAATAAGTCCAAATTGGCACCAAAGACTGTGGCTGACACGCAACGAGTAGGTGCATTACTGCCACCCACTGGTAGGGAGTGTCCAGAATAGTTTATACAGACTGGAAGTACGGCTGGGGGATATTGAATTTGAGTAATATCCCAATATTTTTATGGTATGTCAAGATACACAATACCTTAGCCTTGAATTAATGCTTTGATGCATATAATCACAGTCGTAAGTTGATTCTGTGTCTACATTAAACAATACTGTTCATACTGCATTAATATTTGTTGATTTTAAACATTCATGCCAAAAGGGTGAAATCATAACTAAACAAATTGATCAAAACTGTATTGAACAGTTAAAGCAGTGCAATAAACATCATGTAATTTAGAAAACAACAACAACAACAAAAAAACAAAGTGCCTACGAACACTGTTTTGCCTTTTGGTAAAAGAACCAGATAATTAGTTCATGGTGTGAATTATTTACATTAAAAAAGGGAATAAATAAGTTGATGGTTACTAAAAGTCAGTTGTTTCATGCCAAAAACCCCCCCCAAAAAACAGTTAAAATGTTTGGATTTCAGATCTAATCAGTGTGGCACATCTACTTCTAAAAAAGCTCTTTGTATGCTCAGTTATGCGAGCGAGTGAGTGCTCACATCTTAACGAGGATCTTTGTTGTTTTTTCTCCAACAATGTTGTGCGCAAATTATCAGGGAAACCAGTGAGGAAACAACTCATGTGTGCGCCAAATATGTTCTACACGCGTGAGCCTCGGAAAACTTAAGTCTCCGTAAGTATTGTGCTGTGTACGTGTGTTAATTACAGTAGTTGGCTGAAATTCATCTGCAGCAACCTGAGCTCCCTGCCAGAGAAGCTGCTACTGCTGGCCACATGACATAGCATGTAGCACACGTGATGTACGCAACTAGCCGTGCTTGTCTATCCTAACCGGAAGCAGTTTATACAGACTGGAAGCAATGCGTGAAGCGAGACTTTAAAATGTTAAACGAAGCATTGACTACTAAAATATTAATCAATCATTTTTTTCAAATCGAATAATTCGAGTAATTCAATTAATTGTTTCAGCCCTAGTGGATATTCAGATTCACCAAAACAATACTGTACATTCATTGGCTTACCAGGAGTTGCAAGCCCGCCAAAGAGAGATCCAAGAAGTGAAGGTGAAGAGAAACTTAGCTGAGAGCCCCTTAGCTGAACTTCAAGAGGAATCAAGTCCAAACCCAACTGATTCAAGCTCGGGCACAGCTACAAGATCAACAAGGAAATAATGAGAGGAAAACAGCTCTAACAAGTGAGGGGGAGAAGCTCAAACAGCAGTTAAAATTTCAAGAAGCCTTGGCTGAAAAGAAAACTGCTGTTCTATGTGCAGAATTAAGAAAAAAGAATGGTCTCCATGCAGACATCTCCACTAGAGTCAGCCAGTTGGAACAGCCCTCATTGGTGAAAGGACAATGAATGCAGAGACCTGCTTAACCCAGCAAGAGGACGAAACATCAAAACTGAGCGCTTCGCTGGAGAAAGTCCAACGTAACCTTGAGGAGCAGCAAACCCAGTGGAAGCAGGAGGAACATCCTCTATGCTGAGCAGAAAAAAGCTGGAGGCGTCATGAAAACAACTGTGATGGAGGCGCAAGGATATCTGGAGAACCAGCGGCTGCAGTGGGAAAATAAAACAAGTCCACTGTTCTGCAAATGATATCCACCATGACAGAGAAGCTTGAAGATGAGGAAGCAGAAGAACAACATTTCTCAGAGATGTTGATGGACAGAATTAAAAAGTTGGAGCAGAACGTGCCATCCATCCCACTGGAACAACCATGAACGGAATCTTCAAGAAAGAAAACCCACAAGAAAAGGTCCAAATAGAGTCCACCTCCACATCAATCCAACCAGAAAGTATGCAGGTTCCTGATACTTTAACCCCAACAATCTAATCTGCATCTGAACCCTTAATCTGTTGCCTTCTGCCCTTTTACCTTCATATTTTCCCCTTAAACCTCCTCGTTCCCTTCCTTCCTCCCACTGAGCATTTTGGTTGAATTTGGTTGAAAAGATGTTGACACTTTCAAAGGAACTTATAAAGAATAAACACTAAACTTGAAAAAACACAAACTAAAGTTGTGATACTCATTTCAATTCCTTTATTAGGCAAAGAAAAAAAAAAGCTTAAAATTAGTAGTTCTGTCTTTTTCTGATTTCTTTTTAAGAATCAGTTTAATACTGATATGATAAAAGAAGTCAACATCAATACCTCAAATCAATTTTTTTCAAGTTTTTTAGAATAAAAAACTCCAAAAGCAATAAATGCTTATCACCGCTGTCCTTAACAAAAAAAAGTGTGTTGAGATGTGGATGACATTAAATGAGTGAAATATTACCAAAGCTCGTTACTGATATCACACAAGAACTAATGGACAGAGTTTCTTACTTGGTCCTAATGTCTCAGACGGGATGTCAACTTGAACCACTTCCTTCCACAGGTTTTTTTATTCAAAGAAATAAATTAATTGATAAAATAAAATAAATGATAATAATAATTTGAACTTGTCTATGCAGAAACATTTATTGATTTTTTTTTTTTTTTTCAGTAAATATGAGACAAAGCAAAAGAAAACAAGGTAGCCACTCTGTGTTCATGAAGGGATGTACATGCAACAATACTCTGTCAATCATTTGCCCCTAAGGCCACGCTTGCCCATTTTAGTATTTTCCGGGAGTGACAACACACAGGAAGATGGTGATGGTGGGACACGGCCAACTGGCTTCACTTTCCTCTATTCAGACGTAACCAGATACGCTCATTTTTATTTACAGTCTTTGGTTGGAGCCAGTGGTTTTTTTAGTTTTTTGTTGCCTTCCTATCATCCCCAACCAGTCTGCCCATTCTCCTCTGACCTCTGATCAACAAGAAAGTTTCTGTATATCTGGCTTGTGATTATTGTCAGCAGAGAATTTTGCAAAAACATAAAGAGCATCTTTCAGTAAGGGCAGGAGGAGTTCAATCCCTATCTAACCTTTAATATCCACCTACAGTAATCCAAAATCTCCTTAGTCAAAAGGACGGAAGTTATAATTTAAGGGGAAACATGAAATTCAAATGCACTCTGTAAAAACAACTAGAAGGAGTTTTTGTGTGTCTGTATGTGAGTGAAACTGTGGATCAGCTTGGAGGACAAACACAAGCAATCTCGGGGGGAAAAAAAAAAGAAAAAAAAAGGAAAGAAAAAGGAAGAAAAAGACAAGAGAGAAAAGAAAAAAAAGGAAAAAAAAAAAAAAAAAAAAGGAGAAAAAAAAGAAAAAAAAAGGGCTAATATACATATGTTTAAATCATTCCATGAAAATATGGTCTTTAGTAGGTATGAAAATGGAGGGTGATGATTACTTTTTGTTAGCTATAGTTATTGTTGTAGTGATTGTTGATGTTATTACTATTATTATTATCATTATTATTATTATCGTTAATATCATTGTTATGCTGGTATTATTATTATTAATAACATTGTTGTTGTTAATAATGATTATACTGATAAGACTGGTAGTGGTATTGTGAGGATGGTAATTAATGGTATTAATGGTGATAATTCTGTAATTATTAGTATTTGTTATCGGTATTATTGATTATATTATGTGGGACAGTTTTATTATTGCTATTTTGATTATTGATAGTGATGATACTGGTTTTTTTTTCTTACAACTGGTGTTGCTCGATATAATTATTGTTATTGGTATATTTGATATTATTATATATTAATTGTATTCAGTGTTTTTTTTTTTTGTTTTATGCAGCAAAGGGGTTGTCCACTCCTTTTGGACAAAGATATCTAGTTTCATTTTTTTTTTTTCTTTTTTTTGGTTTCTTTTTTGTTTTTAAAGTTGTATTTTGTTCACATCAAAAAGACAGAAAGAAAGAAGAAGAAAGAAGTAATCCACTATCTTTGCCTTTGCTAATCTATCGGTGTGAATTTCACTTATGCGCATATAGTTTTTTCTTTTTTTTTCTTTTTATATCAAAAGTAGGCTTTTTAAATGCAGATTTATTAATGCCGGATTTTTTTTTTTTCCCAATGTATTTTTTTGACGGTATACTCTTCTCGCCTTGGTACAGTGTTGGCTTGTCATGAATAACTAATAGACTCATTATAGAAATGTAGGTCTTGGGGGTATGAAAAACAACCTTGTGCTTGGCTCCACCCTCATGGTTTAGTTGCGGTGTGATAGATGAAGGGATGACTCTTGGTTAGAAAGTAATCCTCAATGTGCTAGCCATTCCTCTTCGGCTTAATAACTTTAATGAAGTATCCTGGCAATATTTGGTGAGTAAAAAAAAAAAGAATCACTGCACAAACAATCCACTGTTTAGATTATTTGAGGAATGCAATAAAACAAAAGACATCTGCTCTTCTGACAATATTCCTTTATAGGCAAAGCTCCATTTATCCAACATTAGTACATAAATAAATCAAACATTAGTTAAATTAGCGCAATTGTTGTATTTGGTTATGGATCATCTCTTACCTGGGCCTAATGCCTGCCACATTTTAAGGTTATGAGTATCAGCTTCTACTTTTGTAAACCTTTCCAAGACATAAAGCTTTAAACCTAGAGAAATTCTGAGCTGCCCATCTGTGTTCATTTTGCCTAAACATGCAGTTGAATTAACTGTTGCTGATGGATTGGTGAAGCAGTGGAGGAGTGAAGCTCCACTGAGCATCAGAGAGCAGACTAGAGGTTAAAGATCATCCGAATAGATGCTTCTCTCCTCAGGTCTCCTTCTTGTGCGAATTAGCTGAGGTTGAGTGATGAGCTGAAAGTTGTCAAGCCTTGTTTCTATGTTTGTCTGGTAAAGAGTTCAAAACAAACCACTTTCTACCCGTATGCTTTGACCAGGTTTATCAGTGATGATGGTGACATCAGTTAAGACCTATCAATTATTTAATCTAGTTTTGTGTCAATATTTACAAGGAGAAATACAGTAGATCCCCTTTAGTGATGCACCGATCCAGTTTTTTCCGATCCAATCTGATACCGATACCTGAGCTGAGGGTATCGGCCGATACCGATCCAATACTACTGTTGAATGACTGAACTATATACCTTGCCATGTGAGTGGATAAGGCTTGACATAACATTTAAAAAAGGTAACAAATAGGGCTGTCAAAAAATTAATCCGAAATTAATCCTATTGTCAAACAAGAGATGTCCTTTTTAATTACTACTGCTATATGCAGAAAATACATGAGCTTTTGTTTTACAACTTAAAGGCTAAAACCAAGCTACACATCCGGGAATAGTCCAGGGCTCAGACCTGAATTTCAGCTTCACATTAGGACAGTTGTGAAGTCAGCGTGTGTGGACGTATCAGCAACATTCTGGACTAAACTGCAGCTGTCTGAAGAACTATAGGGAGACATGTAAGGACAGGGTTTCAGTTGTTTAGTCTACTAAAGATAAATGCAGAATTCCTGGTGAGACACCTGTAACCCTAAATGTGTTCTAAAAGGGAAAAAAGCAATGTAATTAATCAGGATTCATTTTTTGACAGCCCTAGTAACAAATTAACAGAGATATAAATGTACTTAATGTTCTTTATTAAGGAATGAAGGGTCCATTAACGGCAAAAAAGAAATTAAATCTTCTCTGCTCGGCATGCTGACGTAACCGGCATTGCAAATATAGAATTGAAGCAACTGGATCACTCTAACTGTATTTCTGTGTATGGTATTAATAAAGAAAGAAATGACTGGATCAGAATGCCGTATCGGCCTCATTCATCCGATATCCGATCCAGCAAATTAGTCAATACGGTATCAGAGCTAATCTCCGATCCAGGTATTGGATCGGTGCATCTCTAATCCCCATGGGGGAAAAAAAAAAGAAGAAGAAAAAAGAGGATTCAAGGAAATTATACACTGGAATTCCAGCAGCATCTAAGGAACATTGAGGATCAAGTGTGCCCAAGATGAAAATAACAATAATAATAATTTTTATGTGAAAATAACAGCAATAAAAGGTCATTTGAGACTTTTGGATTCATGTTAACAGAAGAACCACCAAAATGAATAAATAGTAATGATGTAATCATATATCCTTGAGATAATCTATTCTTCATTTTACAAATGCTACACTGTATTTAAATTTGAATGAATAATTCAACAAATATTGATAATATTCATACTTCTTAGCTCCATTGCTGAATTTATTGTGGCACTTTATGTTCTTGTCTTTAAGCTGTTTTTAAATGTTAATATGTGTAATTTCCAAAGATGGGTGATTATACTATCTTCAGGAATTAGATTGGAGAAAAGAAAAGAAAGCCCTTTGTGCAAAATGTAGTGTCTGAGATAAAAAGGAATCCCTTCGGCCTTTTCCCACCATTCCATCTCCAAATGACTCCAGTCCATGCCATTTAGTCTGCTATTTTCAATAGTTGTTACGCTCATATTCTGCTATGTGAGTCCTTCCAGCTGTGAATGGGCTCTGCTCATCTCCAGCTCTGGTGGATGCTGCCATCCTCCAGAGCTAGACCTTGGCCATCTAAGAGTAATACGTAACTGAACGGGGGGCACATGAGTTTT
>JALJCO010002642.1:0-116908 GCA_023101725.1 Atherinomorus stipes
TGTTTTATTTTTTGTTAGTTCATTTTTAATATTTCTGTTGAACCACATTACAAAATGAATGTCACGATGTTCATGAAAAGTTTCTTTTACTTTTTAAAATTTCAACACATTTCACTTAAAGCTGATTTTTTTTCAGTGTTTAATGAAAGGGTATGTAAACTTTCAAGCACAACCGTAGTTATGTTATCTTATACTTTTTTAGACTAGAGTAGTTCGGTCCTTGGGACCCACAATCCTCCAGCTTTAAGTCTCACCCTTTCTCCAACACTTGAGTTACCTCATGTACATGCCATTCAGCTCTGCAGAGGCCTGATAACGACCCATCCATTTGATTCAGGTGTGTTGGAGAAGGGGTAGATGTAAAATTTGAAGGACTGTGGCTCTTGAGGACTGAACGTGGCCACCCTTGGACTAGTGATCAATAGAAGAATGTGCTCCCTCCAATTTTGGTATTTTCTGTATTATTTCTGTAGTATTTTCTATACAAGTAAAGTTTTACTTTTGATCATGATGATGATCATTGTGGCATATTTCAGAGAAAATTCAAGGAGGGATGTACAGTAGATATATTTTAAATTCTGGACCAATTTAGTATATCAAGAGATCTAAGTACTGATACTGATTGTTTTTTTTCTTTTCTTTTTTTTACATTTATTTTCCTTTTATTGCTTCAAAATTGTATGCATTTTTAAAAAAATGTTCCAAAATATATATGCTTCCCACACTCAGAAATCTGCTTTTTTTTCTTCTAGATAAATTCATACAAAGAATGATATTTATCTTCTTTCTTTTTTTCTATTATTATACATTTTATTTCAGGGCAAACTTATTGCAACACAACCAGGACAAACCAGATAAATGTCTCCCACTGCAATCATGTTATTGTATTTGCTGATTGCTTGATTGCAGTAAACAAAGTCAGGATGGGCTAAAGCCAGGGTTAATGTGATATATCTGCACAATCCCAATTACAAGTCATAGCAGTGTTTTCACCAGCCTGTGCTTTTTGCAACAGGCATGACGACCAGGCCTTGAAGCATATGGACAGATCAAATCGTATCCCATATCTTTATTATACTAAAGCATGCTGAGGTCTGAAGTAAGACACCAGTAAATGTAAAACACTGAAGTCGTTTTGCTCAGGATCATCTCACTGGTCGTTTTAGATTGGAGCTCATACGTGATTTAGGCATTAATAACCACTGATTGTGTTTTTATGTGGCTCTGTGCTCAGTGATCCTCATTTTAAACTCACTTCTATGTGTCTCCTGTGAAGCTCCAGCTCAATAAGGCTTGTAATTTTCCAACCAACCACCGTCAGGCATCCCCCTCCTCAAGCCTCTCAATGACAATAACAATTCACCAGGGGAGTGACGTCTGGGGGGACTGGATTGCAGGTCCGCTCAATAGGTCTGCCAACAAATAGCTTTTTAATGTTTTGCACAACAGCCCAAAACAAAGCGGATTGTTGTCCATAAGCCATCTGAGGCCATTTAAGTGAATGTGATACATGACTCACAGAGGACTCCAGGTGTCAACAACATAGTGGGAAGAAAGGGGAGACGGAGTGATGGGGGAGGGGAGCAGGAATTAAGTGGGTGGGTTTTTGGATCTATAGGTTGAATTGACTGATTGTGGGCTAAAGACTCGCGTAGTATTTGTGATGATGCAAATTCTTGAACATATGCTCTGATTAGATTTATACAAAATGTGTAGAGTTTGACTGTTGTAACTCTTACTTAATTTCAGGTTCTGGTGTCATGCACATGTACATGCTAAAAGTGAAGTCACTGAGATTTTAGAAGCTTTTCCATATTACTGTGCAGTGATATTTTTTTGGGAAAAAAAAAAAAAAAACAACTTTGGAAATATTTCTTAAAAGAAAAAGCAATTATTTATTATTTGGTACAGATGAATAAACAAGTCATTAGATGATATCAGTACAAGCCAGGACATGCGTGGCTGTAATGAGCAGAGAGGCTGAGAATACGTAACTAGAAGCAAAACCTTGAAGAATAAAACTAAAACAACACAAACTGCTTTGGTCATATAAATGAGAAAAATAAGAGGGTATTGTTGTTGCCAGGAACTATCAGTTGAAAAAAACAAAACAAACAAATAATAAAAAAAAAAACCTCCAGCTTTTCTGCTGAATTTTTTCCTTCATACAGCTGTTCAGCACTTCCTGGTCACTGTGTTCTCATCCAGTAAGTGCAAAGGTTTTTGTGCCTGTCTTCAAATGCAGTTGGGAATTTGCCTGATGCTTAATGAAAAATACTGAACGAAAAAGTGACTTCTCACCTACCAGTGTTAATCAGAACATAAGTGCAGACACACTTGAAACAACTGTCCATTAAGTCTATTTTGCCAGAAACACCAAAAACAGTTGGAGTGACAAAAATGGAAACAACAATACAGCAGTGGGGTTCTTTTTCTTCACTCTTCACAAATCCTGAACGATGTTGTAAAATGTATGTTGAAGAGTCATAGTGTCCAAGCTCTAAATAATAGGGGATTATCACGCTTCCGTGTTCCTATCTTCCGGTTTTAAAGAGTTAGACAGCTCACTTCCGGTTCAGTTCAATTTCCCTGCTTTACTTCGTAGATAACGTGAATAAACGCCAACCCTACTGAAATTTTCACGGATTCCAGACTGAAGTGATGCTAAGGAGGAAGTGGATCAAAGCGGTCTCCAGAGTGAAGGGCCGAACTTTATAATAAAACAACGTAGCATGTTTGTTTGCAGCCGGTGGGGCCAACACCGGCATGCTAGCATTAGCCAGGCAGCGTTTACCGACGTGATTAACTTTGTGCGTCTTAAAGTTACTCACATACATCTGAAAATCGGGTCTGTACCCCCCGTTTCCAGTGGAACAACTGGGGACTGCCAAGAAAGGAGACGCTTTTCAGATGCTTGTGTGTTTTCAGTCGCTACAAAGTTAGGCACGTCATAAGCTGGCTAATGCTAACCTGCTGACGGAGTCCGCTAGCTACTACTCTGTTAAAGTTTGTAAATCGGATAAACGCCATGTGCCAAGTTTTCATTCCAGACTGAGTGATGCTAAGGAAGAAGAGGTCAAACGCCGTTCGCGAGTGGGGCCGCTTAAAATAAAACGATCCGTTTGTTTGTGGCGGCGCTTCGTCGTGTTGCTGTAGCTTGCTCATTTTGGGACAGCAAGAAGAATGAAGACGCTTGGTGCCTCTTTCTGGCGTCCCCGTTGTTCCCTGGAAACGGGGGGAGTACGCCCGTTTTCGATGTTGTGTGTTTTAGACGCACAAAGTTAGCCGTCGGTAACGTGCTGGTATGCTGCTGCTGTGAAGTGCCGGTGTTGTGCCCCGGCGACAAACAAACGTGTGTTTTATTATAAAGTTCGGCCCTTCCCGCCGGCGATCGTCGCTTTGTCCGCTTTTTGATCCAGTTCCTTCGGTCTGGAATGAAAACTTAGTTGTTTGTAGTTTATCCGATTTAAACAGTATAACTGAGCAGGAACGGCTGTCGTTACATGGCCCGGAAGAGGAAGTGTCCAAAAGCCGGGAACTTCCGGTAGCGTGATAATCCCCTATGGGCAAAAATGAAAGCTCCTACTGGAATAAGCACGTGCTAAATCCTGTAAATAACTGCAGCACTGTGACATGCATAATGACTGTTGGAGGCCTTTCTAAAAAGAGACTGTAAGACAAGAATGGATCTTTTTTTCTCGTGATTTTCTATTACAAGACTTTTGTGATGCAGCTTAAAGTCTCACTACATATCTTCGCAGATTTTTGCCCTTGGGCAGCCCCTTGCAAAGGCTAGTTCAGCATCTGTCTCGCATCCTGCCTCTTCTCTGAGCTCTCTTCAGCAAGTAAAAACCAGTCCCATGTTGGCTCTTGCATCATCGCTTGTCTCACTTCTATGTCACTGTCCTCTGACATTTTTTAGCTTTTTTTCTCTCTCTCTCCCCCCTCTCAATCAGCGCAGCTATCACATGATGCGCCCCACTGAAAGAAAAGTTGGGAAGTGTGGTTTCTCAGCACTGGGACACAAGAACATGCATAATAAATGTCACTTTATCATCTTTGTCATCAAAATGAGTCAGAAGACGAGCTTTAGAGTTGAAAACTTATTTTCCTTTAAAGCCCCTTTCAGACTTGTGCTGGAAAGCGATAATAGTGCAGGCTTTGTCTTTTATAGCGCTCGCATTCAGACATGCGTTCCGGTCTTATACCTCGGAGATGTGTTGGACATGTACCAACTGGTCCCCATGTCATAAAAGCTGAAATGTTGCGACACGTTGTTTTGGCTGAACGCACAAGAAAATGTTGCAGACTGAGTTGAAAGGAGAGTGTGGCTGTGCTGACTTATCCACAACATTTCCTGATGTCTGAAAGTGCCCAGGATGCAGTAAGTCTGCAAGGAAGCGGCATGTTTGAAAAGACGAGTTCATTTAAAGAGCGAACGGACTTTACTGCTCATGTTCTGCAATGCAAGTCTGAAAGCGGCTTAAAAAAATGGTAAATAAAACCTGATCCCATAATATAATTTCATCCTAATAATCTTTGGGAGTAAAACTGTATCAGCTACAAGGTTTTGTATTGTTTTCTTCTTAGTGGTGGCCTTGAAGTGATGTGATGCATCAGATGTAATATGGGATGCTGGTTGATGATCTATTTCTTTTTCGCTTTTTTGCGGAAATGATACCACCAAATAATATAAAATACATTTATTTTTTACTATTTCACGAATGAGTTTTCTTAGTTTTGATTAATGATAAAACTTTTTTTTAACTACTGCTTGCATGTGTTCCATACACTGTATGTCTAGATGTGTAAATGAGATTTGCAATTAATAAAAGAAGAATATGGCTTCATAAATCTGATAAAAACAAGGAGTCATGTGTTCACCTGTCTTTGTGCATACGGTTAGTCATGAAACTTTACTTACCTTATGTACGTATCTGTCCCCAAGACTACTTGCGTTTAATATCACAACCGGTTGAAACAAAAAGTTAAGGAGTACTCAGGATGTTAGTCTCTCCTCAGGAAGCTTTTCGCCTCTCAGGAGTAGATTGTAATCACGGGTCACAGAGAACAAATTCTGACTTTTAATGACCTCCAATCCACTAGTGACACCAAAACTTTAATTTTAGCGGGTTTTACTCACTCGCCTCAAAAATGATTAGATGGACTGATAAAACATACTGTGTCCAAAATTCAAATTCCCCTCTGAAGAGATTTTAATAACTTTTGCTATGCCATTTCAGCCGGTGCTGAAAGTCTAATTCATCCAATACTTTGGTTTACAACCATGTATCTGCTCTGGTGTTCCCCCCAACTGGAGCAGCATCTTATCAATATCAGTTTGGTTCTAGTTTGCTGTATCATTGCATATTAACCCAAAACGATGAACATAAAGCAAAACATGTACTCTCCGTCAGTCTATAATAGATATTTTCAGCATGTTTTTTGAGTAATCTTGTTAGCATTTAGCTCAAAGCACCACTGTTTTTTGAGCTAAGTCATCATGTCATATATAGCCACTAGCATGGCTGTGTCTTGCCCTTGTTTATAGCACAGTTGATTATGCTTTATGTCAAAGGGAAGGCAGTAATTCCTGGTAAGTATCTGAGAAGACGGCAGCCCAGTTTATTAGAGAAGAACTCTGTGTGACATTTAAACACAGATACTGCACTTCAGCATATGCCATGGGGGGAATGTCTGCTTCCACTGAGCGTTATAGTTCCAACCACGGACCCCCGTTGTACACATCAACCAATCGCCTTAAGCTCTCCACATCTGCTGCATCTGTACAACAGAGAGGCAGCCCTCTGTAGGACCGCATCCAAACCGAGGACCTTGCCTGAATAATATTAATTAAACCCTCCTAACTAATTGTGTGTTACTTTTTGCTGTCAACCAATTATGTTTTACACTCTTGGGGAGAAGCAAGATCCCTTGCTCACTGTGAAATTCCAGCTGTCACTGAATTTCAATGAGCATGTATTTAATTAACATACCAGGCCACTGGAGCATATCAATATTTATTCCTCTTACAGACGAGACAGCAGTGCGTTTGTTCTGCCCACAGTCAGCCGAAGACGCCCGGTGAGTTGACACGACATGCGGGCGAAAACATTTGATTATGGATCTATAATAATGTTTGTCTTGTGAATACAGCTGTGTGGAGCGGGCTTGAAGCATCAAACAGGAAAGGCTACAAAACTGTGACATTCTTAATAAGCTGCCCTCTATAAGTGGTGATGCCCTGCACCGCAGCTCAAACATGTGAATTGGTTAAGAGCAGATATTGATGGGAGATTTGCTTCCCCTCTACCATCCATTTCTCTCCGCATCTGTCCTGTGTTGTTCTTTTATCAAGCACTGGTTTTGACAGCACAACAGAAATCATCCATCATCTAGATTTACCCCCCACAACCCTAATATCTCACAGACAGTCTAATGCCATAACTCCACAGGCGACAAATGCATTTTAGAGGAAGGGGATGGTGTATATGTCTGTGTGTGTGTGTATGCGCACTCTTTGTGTGTAGGAAGAAGCATGGGGATGGGGGATATAATGGTGACAGAGAGAGCTAAACTCAAACTCTAGCTGTCACGCCATAGGCAACTGGCCGAATATTTTTCCCCCCATTCTCGCTGGTTCAGCAGAAAAAAGTGCACAAACCAGCATCAATTGATTCATCCATGATATCAGGAGGAGGAGAAGGGGCCTGTCTCTGTACAGCAAGCCTCCTCCCTCCCTTCCTTTCATCTCTACCTGCTCTCTCACAGCACTGTCACACATAATGAGGCCTGAGCTGGAGACGGAGCGAACCAGAGCAGCCGAGACAGTCACTGCGGCGCAAACAACAGCTGCCGAGGCACAGCGGACCACTATGGAAATGGTACATATTTTAGCATAATGCCCCTCCGCTTCCCCTCGCCGTCCCGCGTGCTTCACACTGCAAAAGAGCTCTGCATTATTCAATGATGTGTCTACCGAACCAGTGGTCCCACACGGCCTGCAAGGTCACAGATTCAAACGATGTCACACGTGTCCCAACTAATGGTTCCCCACAGGGAGAGCTTTTAGGAACATTGGGGAGTTGTTTTCTAGCACAGGGACCATGCGGTCTATTCAGAAGCAGATTCATTGTCTTTTAAATATGGATGAGAACATCATGTGTGTGCTCTGCTGCAATGTAGTGGAGTAGAATCATTACTTAGATTGAATAATTGTATTTCATTTAACATTTTAACTGCAGTTGATCGCCCATAGTCGACTTTTAGTTTGTGCAGCTGGATGCCTTTTTCTATAAAAGCTCGCCTTCACCGCACTGTAAAATTCTCTCTCCGATATGTGAATACACTTTAATGTTTGCATCAGTTTTGCAGGATAAGAGGGAGTGAAATGCCCTACAATATGTGTCCAGGAAGCGTGTTTACCCTCAGCCGGCTGCTTAATAATTTCCCTTTTTAATTTCACATATAACCAGCTCAGTTGGTACAAGTTCAGGGAAGGCAGGGCTATCAACCAAAGCCACCTAAAAGGTGTGCAAACAGATAAGCAGTGTCAAGACTCTGTTAGTCCACGTAAACACACCACAACCTCTCAATTTTATGCACCAGAGACGATAAAATGAGTTTAATTTTTTTATTTTTCTCTTCACATTAAGGCGCCTCGGGGCTTGAAAGTGAAGGACGGAGGCAGCTATTCCTCTAGCGATTTTACTTCCCCTCCTTCTCCCACTTTAGCCACAGAGCTCCAAATACATTTTTAAGAGGTTCATTTTAGTGACAAGTGTTATCGTGTCAACCTAAGATGAGCAGGGAGATTGTAAAAAGTGAAGTAATTACCAGAAACACGTGATTAGAATGTCATTTGGCTGACAGGGGCTAATTAGAGACGTCCCTTCTTGTCATCCTTGCTCCGATGACAGTCCATAATGGCAGGGGACCAAAACCCTGTTGTGAACTATGCCTACATTGGAACGCACAGATGAGATGGCCCTCTTACTAATTTGTGTCACTTCACTCATATTAAGTTTTTAGCAGACCTTATATTAAGCTCCATTCCCACAACGGTTCGCCTTTCTCGTGACCTCCACTCCTTTTGTCAGACTTGCTTCAATGAGCATTGAGTCTGCAGCTCAGCCACGCCGGTGACAAAGTCACTTTATGCGCCTGCCAAGGAGCGCCGCAACTTTTGTTCTCGTGATGTCTGAGTTCAGACAAACCACACAATGCCCCGATGAGTAACACAGCAGTCAGCAGCGCAGCATGAGATTTGTTTTGTAATGAAAAAAAAAACAAACATTAAAAATTCAGCTTTGCTGAAGAGCAAGAGAAACAATTGCAAATCAGTGTTTTTAGAAATGTGATGGTTGCCTGCTCCAATCAGAGAAGTTTTATTCATACTCTTAGTTTTTGTACATTGAAGCCTTTTGAGCGCACAATGCAAAATTTTCCTGATTTCATTCTTTCATATCTTCACTTGGAGCAATCTGCAGCTTTCTTCTCTGCACAATTCAAGGCTGTTTGTAGGAGCTCGTTGGTTCCCTTTGTGATTACATATTAATCATTATACCTTTCATTCCAGTTCACCGAAATTAGATAAATAAATCGGATAAAAGAAAATAAAAATGAATATAATTTAAAATAATGCTAAACTCTTAATGCATGATCACCTTATAACATCACTTCTTATCCCGCCCAGTCATTATAGGGAACCAATATTACTTATTGAATAAATATTCATGTATTAATTTTCAACCCAGTTTTCAAGCAATTAATATATTACTAGACAGGACTGTAAAACTGATGAGTATATTCTAAACCTTGTGAAGCCTGGTGTCACAGACCACTTCTTAACCTCTGTTTATAAATAGATTTATTGCTAATATATTCCATTTTCCCCATTTCTAATTCTGAACAATATACGATGCATTTATTCCCATAATGTGGTTTTGTCACAGTCCTTCTTTGTAAATTCTGTTTTCTACCATCTTCTATACAACATCCACGGACAAGCCAGGGATCCTCAACCCCAAATAACTAAAAGACATCCATAAAGGGAAGATTTTATAGCTTACAGTGAGTGAAAAGCACTGAAAACAAGGACAGCAGGGTTTAGGGCTTCTATAGTATCATTCAGCTTATTCCCCAAAGAAAGCAAATGTTTGAGGGTATATATGCGGGCATGAAAAAGTTCCCTTTTCTGCCGACTGCCGAATGAATGCCCGGAATAAAGACATTTCCACACGCCAAGTTTGGACACTGTGCGTGATGACGTATTTACGGGACAAATCGTCTGCCAGTAGCAGTGCACTATTACTGCACTACTACTGGCAGAAAAAGGCAGAACTTTTTCATGCCCACATCTGTACTGTATTTACAAGTAGCAAGGAGATCTTTTCCTTGTGTAAAGCAGTGCCTGATAAACTAGCAAAGTGCTCACAAGAGTAGTGTAGCACCTATAAGAATATGTTTTGTTGGTGCATCTGATCAACAATCCCCATGCATATTTGTTTATGTTAAATGTGTTTAGTCAGTTAACATTTTCACCTGTAGGGGGCAAAACAAGCAGTTTTGTGGCTCAGTGCTGCCAAGTATACTCAGAGGAGGAAGAGTCCTATTGTGTGTATCACAGAAGCATACGCCTGGTGCAGATGTACTAAAAAGTTGCACTCTGATCTTTGTCGGTGACAATAAAATAAGTGTTGTCTACATCCACTGCTGTCAGCCTGAGTGATGTAACAATAGCCTCAACTGAAGTGAGCTGTAGTGTAAGACGAGCAAAGGAATTTCATTCATTATCAGCCAAATGTGATGCGTTACCACCCTCCTGAACACTGCACTCAAGGTGAAGGTGACTAACACACTAACACACAGCTGGTAGCAAACTGCCTTTTAAAATAATTCTTCACACCCATGGGGTTAGTTTATGATTCATTAAAGGGCCTCAGCTAGTTTTAAAGATGACAATAATGGGCACTGTTTCCAAAGGTATGTATAAATTTTGGCAAGTGGTGGAGCAGATTATTTCTAATCTTAAACCCCATATGAAATTCTTAACAATCCAATAGATAAAGCACTCCCTTTAAAATCTGTCTCCTACAATCCTGAACTTTTACTCTCTTGATCAACTTTTGTAAATGTTGACGAAAAGGCAAGAAAAATGAACTAAACAACATTGTAAATTGAAAAACACAAAAAAAGGAAAACATATCAAAATACAGGAAAAGTAATACCATTTAAAAAACCGTTCACTGCATTATCAACAACTTTTGTGCAACAAAGACTTACTGAAATGACAGTATCCCACATATTATCGGGTATACATCAATCTAAATGCAATCAGATAACAGACATTGTGTCTCACTAATGAGGCTTCCTGTCAGGAAGAGTTACAATGCATTAGAACAGGCGTTCTGTTCGTTAGTTCCAGGAATTCTTTATTTAGGAGTCATTCGTGTGGTCGTGTTGGATGACAGCAGCATCTGTTACCGGTTTCAGCGTGGCACCACACATCACAGAACAGTAACAACCCAGAAGACGCACAAAGGAGTCAGTGAACTATTGCACGCCAAACAGACGAACAATTAATTACAGCCACTGTGGTATGATGTGTAAATGAAACAAATTTCCCATCAAATTATCTTGGGAGATTTTAGGCAAGTGAACTGCAGAGAAGAGTGCTGAGCGTCAGCAGGCAAGGAGAGAAAGTTGATGCGTTGATTAATTGCACCAATGATCATGGCATTTAAAAGAGAATGCCCTCAAATATAAGGTGAAATGAGACATTTGAAAGTCAGATATTTCTTCAATTGTTGCTAATATGCTTTTCTTTCTTTAAATCATTAACAAAAACAGCACATAGAGGCTTTAACCCATTTTCAGTGCTAAAATGAGTCCAGAACAGAGGTTCCTCATACATATGGACCAGCACAGAATCGTCAACTGGTCTTACAGTTTTCCACCGCTCCACCGAGCTTTAGCTTCTTTCCACCTATTGCTTTCATATTAAGTCCCACTTTTCTGTTTTGGTGCGCACAGCTGCTTTCATAGTGCTGTTTTCTGCCACAGCAGGCAGCTGTTTTCTGCAAAGAAAACCCACTAAAAACTCTAAAAACCCACTGAGCACCACCTGTTGAGAACCGAATGAGACAACAACAAAAAACGGTAACTCGTTTGCGAATGCAGTTTGTCAGCTATCTCTTCAGCATCCAAAGAGATAAGACTTCATTCCTGTAAGAGTCAGTGGAAATCAATGCCAGATCTGAACGGTGGGAGAATATTGAGCTTTAATTTGCCAAGATGCAAATCTGAAGGTATTCCTGGAAAAAAACAACTCTGCACCTGCGACTTTGGGGTTTGTTCTTGCAGAAAGAACGACAATTTGAATCCTTTAGGTGTTCCAAACTTTGAGATTTTCTTTTTCTTTGAAACATTTCACCAGCCTTGGAAAATCCTTCCATGCAGGTGCACAATCCCATCCTGAAAATGACAAGTAATGAAACTTGGTCAAAACACATTCACACACCTGCAATTCTTAATGTGAAAATAAGAACAGAAATGATTTTTCTCCCCAACTGAATTAGATCATGAATTCACGCAAAGGGACTTTAACACCTACAAAGCAAAAAGAAGCAACATTTTTTTTTTAAATTTAAAAAGCAAAATGTGACTACAGCAAATTTGAATATTGTATTCAAAAGCACAGATTCAGTAAAATGCCTGCAACAGATTAAATACAGCAACAGAACCTCCTGGAACTTGGTGTCGTGGTAAAATTCTTTAAGCTGTAGTCTGCTCACTTAATACATGAAAAGTACATTTGAATTCTGCCTGTTTTTGGGCCTCTGTTTGAGAATTACAGAACCCTAATAAGTAGAAAAGCAGACGCCCCTATCTCGCAATGATAAAAAAAAATAAAATAAAAAACTGTCTGTCTGTTAAGTAACTCCAGAAGATGATGTGGCCGTCATTGTTTGTTGCTTTTCTGATGTAAGATCACAGTAACTCACGTTGAACCCACACATTTAATGACCCGCCCCACCCGCCCTGCAACTGCAGTGACAACTTCTTGACCAGATCTTATCAGCGAGTTACAGGTTGGCCCATGTATCACTTATCTTTCCTCTCCAAAATCTTTTCTAGTTTTATTTGAAATGGAGAGGGCAAATGTCCAACAAACAGCTTCCCCATGTGGTCCTTTAATGACAACAAATCCTACAAAAAATTCCTTGATCCAGATGGTGATCTGGGTCAACACCAAAATTTAATCATTTCGTCCTTGTGGCATTATCAACATTGCCTGAAAATTTCATCCAAACCTGTTCATAACTTTTTGAGTTGTTTTCAACGATCTATTCATTTTTATCTCCTTGGCAAAACGGAAGAAGGGAGAGAGGTAAAAATGAGTATATCGCTGAAACTAAAATGGTTTACCTGAACAGTTCTTGGTCATGCTAATGGGAAATTTGTTAAAACGTGTAAATATCAGGTTACGTGTGTGTTACTCGTGAAAAATACATGGAGATAACACATAGCATAAACAAAAAAAGTTTCAGGCCTGACCAAAGGAAACAAAAAATGACAAAGAAACAAAACAACAACAATACTTTGAAGATGTCTAGATTAGGCTTTTCCTACCATCAGTCCTCATTAACACACTCCATCAAACATCTTTTTGTTAAGTCCTCCCAATCAAAGATTACAGTGATGCAATTTATAAATCAGCCAATAAATCACATCTCCATCTCACGGTTTAGGCTACTATTGGCCTGATTACTAGATCCTCCTTTAACACTTACCACTATACTGGTATACTGGTATGCTGGTATACTGGCCTGCCCTTCACTCCCAACAAACACACTGGTTTCTGCTGATCTATAAATCTGGCAAAATCCTGTTGTATATTTATTCCTTACTCAATTTCCATAATATTAGCCGTACTCTTCACTCGAGGAGCTTTAATAAATCGCTCATCCCAAAAGTCCGCACCTCCTTTGGTCATTTGTCTTTTCAGTTTTCTGCCGCATGCCTGGAATCATTAGCAACAGAAACAAAAGCTCAGTTGTTTTATACCACTCTCATCTTTTTAAAAAATGTGGAAGGAAACTGTCCAAAATAGTTTTTTTGTTTAACTATATTTATTTATTTATTGGTGCCTTTTGCCAGGTCATTACTGTAGAAAAACATAGTTCTCAGTGGACTTGAATTGTTGAATAAAGTTGTTAAAAGTGCTTTGCAAAAGCCATCATTTACATGATGTAGTTATTGTCAGGAATAACATTAACTACTCTCAAACTGATCCCAATAGCTGCTACTGAAAAAAAAGGCTTATACAGTACACCAAACTGACATGAGGGAACCAGCACTGATGAGGCATCCTGTATGTGCACAGTCCATTAGAAAAAAAGAAAATAAAAAATATATATATATATAAGTTCCTGGACCCTGATATAAAATGTTAATGTAACTGGGTTTTGAAACTGATAAAAGGCAGTACACTGCGATGTAAAAAGAAAAAAAAACACCCTACAAATGATAAGGTATTTTTGCATCAAAAAGTATCTCAATGTGGAGTAAGAATGTGGAGCAAAATGGATTTGTGCCCTTTGCAAGGCAAGGGTGAAGATTGGAGAATCTTCGGTCATTCAAAGCTGCTTGTTTGTGCATCTGTTCCATAGATACGGAAACCAGATGCATTTTGCACACTGCTATAAATACAGCCAAAAAATAATCTATAGATTCAATTCTTTATAAGGAATTTGAGAGTGTTCACTGACAAAAAAAAAAAAAGAAAAGAAAGAAAGAAAGATGTTTTTCTTTGCGGCTTTAAAATAACTGATACACATCTGTGGCAATTTTCTACAAATACAAATTGCACTGTCACCGGTGCTCAGTTGTTAAGCTCTGATAATACTGTCATTCTTGCTGCTTGGACAACTGTTGCAGCAGAAAAGGCGGGCTGGGATGCAAAAGGTTATCTTTATCTTTCATCATTTATAGCTTGTTTCTGCTATTCTGCTTCAGCAGCTGTTCTGCTCAGCATGAAGACTGGGGAAGACGCCATAAATAAATAAGATATAATGTGCTAATCAGTGAATTATCATACTATCATCCTGTGCATTGCTGTAAGCCTATTTATCTATTTAGGTGCTGATGGTGTTAATTATACAGTAAAAAAAAAGGTACACAGTGAAATGTAAACTGTAAAATGAGTGTTTTTTGTATTTACGTGGCTAACAGGTGCTTTCATAATGATGCCATTAGTTTGATTCATCCATTAAAAATGAATGGGTGGAAAAGGGCGCCGGTTTTAGTTGGAACGTGATTCATTTCAAGGACCTGTTTACATTTAATTGAGGAATAGATTTGGAGGACACTTGCTTGTCAGCAGTCCAGTTCTGCTGATGCAGTCAGAGTAACACATGAGCAAAACAATCTACTGATCCACTGTTTTCTTTTTTTTTTTTGTTGCTTGTTTGTTTTTTATGCATTTTGCTTTTAATTACTGGAACTTTCTCAGAAGCAACAGGCCTTTAATTATCAAGCAAAAACTAGTAAAACTAGTAAAAAACTAGCAAAAACTAGCTAGTTCAGTATGTTGGGTTAGATAATCATTGATCTCAAATTATGAATGCATATCACAAATTAGAACAACTTTGGCCCTTTGAAGGCAGTAGCAACCAAACTCTGGTCGAGATTTATATTTAGATGATGGCTGACATTCAGATTTGATCAACAAAGAAGGATGCTGTGAGAATAACATGGAATCCAAGTTGTCATATTTTTTCCCCTCCTTCTCAAATGCAGCCAAGCAAAAAGAGAAGTGGGTGTTTTCTCCTGCAGACAGGGCCCCTCAGAGGCTCGTGTCCCCGAGGGCTATTCTAAGTAGCGTTTTGAGACGAGATGCACTTGGATTTATCCCCGGGGAAAACGGAAGCTGGCAGCCTAGAGGACCAACCGTGTAGCACACTCCCTGGAGCAAAGGGAGAAAATGCAAGAGCTGTGCAAAAGATATAAATTGATAAACGTACTGTGCGCACGGAGCGTATTTACCAGAGCTGGTAAAAATCTGAAAAGACAAGTTGTCATTTCTATCTTGGAAGTGGGACAATTTATGGGAGGGAGCTTAGATGAATATAGGTCCTGCTAAATTTAGTAGGATATTCACAGGCTTCCATTTAAAACCTGTTTATTTGAAAGTGTATTTAAATAACATTTTAAGGCCTACTTTTGCCAGTATGACAGATTTATGTTTTTTGTTACAGGGGAATCAATCAAATGCACTCTGCAGTTATGACTGACCTACATGCAGTCAGGAGACCCGAGAGATTCAGTTTGTCACAAATTCAAGGAAAAAAAAATAAATAAAAAATACAGTCGGGGTCATTACTTGTAGATGGTGTGAATATTGTCAAAGGCACTGTTGTTGTACAAACATGGTGTTGGCATAGTTCTGCAGGTTATATAAAACTAGCAAATGCATTAAAATGGATCTTTTAAACATACTTTGACTCCAAATTGATAAGGAAGAGATAAGAAAAAGTCAACTATTTAATATTGGACAAACTGACATGTAAATTAATGAATAATCATTATAACATGTTTGTATTATATCTAGTTGGGCAAACAAAGGAAGGGTATTACTGTGGTTGGGACTTCTTGTGTAGCTATCAATATCATCTGCGACATCATCATTGCAATGTTTCTTTTTTTTTTTTTAAATGATGTAATTTTGGTGATATCGCCCATCCCTTCCCCCTTTATAGTGTGTTTACAGAGTGGAGCAGCAGAGCATCTATCAGATGCTTTAAAACTGGTGGTCTCAAAAAACATTGTCTAAAAAATTTGCTTCATTCGGATTCACCTTAGGCGAGGACAAGACGCACAACGAACAAGAAGGTTCTCACAACTTCCGTTTCTTCCACGTGCACGTTGTGAGGGCCAGCCACACGTGGTAATATTTACACCTCACCACTAGTACAGTTTTTATTTTATTTTGTAGTCAAAAGCCTTAACATTAAACATATCTCACACATTATTTTGGTTTACCATATTTTCACATATCATACCAGGTATGATATACCCATATTTTTTTCCCTTTTATTTGAGTTATCTGGAGATTTTTCCTGGTGCAGCAAAGGCGCGGCCAGGGCTGTGGACTCAGAATGCTGCCAGCCTGATTGGACTGTACCACAGTATACCGTGTCATGTGGGGGTCTGGGGATTTATTTTGAGTTTTGGTTAGTTAAAACTGTAGTAACCATTTTATTTCCTCCTTTGTGTTAAGTTTTAGCTTGGCTTAAAGGATCCTTAAGTTCTTTTGTTTGATTGTTTGAGAGGTCAGTTCGTTTGTTATGCCCATTCGTTCGTTTGAGTTCTTTCAGTTCTCATTTTTGAGTCTAGTTATATTTAATCGGCCTCTTGCATAATTTTTTTTAGTTTAACTTTAACTGTTTCTGATTTTTGGGGGTAAATAAAAGAAGCCCAATTTTGAACAAAATCTTTTGTGTACTGTTGCCTTATTGCTTGGTCCCTCTCAATGCAAACATGGAGTATGAAATTGTCACGGTTTTGTGTTTTTTATTCCATTTTATGCAAGCATGCTGTATTTATACGTTGCAACAATGGGCCCAGTATAAACAACAGACAAGGCAGCACTCCACGCCTGACTATGAGCCATTTTTAAAAGTATTGCAAACCCACACGTGTGTTTGTTGCAGTGGTGTTTACCCACAATGCCCAACATTTTACCCACAATTTCATGCTAAATCAAATGCAGGAAACAGCCATTTGCAGTCCACTTCCTGTATTTGGTCCACTTATTTTTGTTCATTTATTTTTTCTACTTGTCCTGTCCAGCATCGAAGCAAGCAGAATGGAAATTGATTGCTTTATTCTGTTGAACAGTTTTGCTTTACCAAGCGGAGCTTTATGAACATAAGGCTCCACTTGATATCATGTTTATTCATTTTATTTCTTTAATTGAACATTTGTCTGTTACACCATTCCATTTCATACTGCTGGGCCTGACAAGGAGAAATGAAAGTTAACAGAGGTAATGATAGAAAGTGAAACAGAGAGAAAGGAGTAAGGAAGAGGAAGAGAGAGAGAGGTAGAAAACATGAATCCATCACACAGTTCACTGGTACATTCACAGCGATCCCTGAACAACCAAGGTCTCTGTTGGAAAACAAAACAACAACCCCCCACAGGAGGACCTGCAGGTGGCTTAACCTTCATATTATGTTGAAAAAAATTAAGTTGATTATTTGCGAGTCATTTTACACGGACTGTGTAAATCATTCAGAACAGTCAAAAAAACTAGGTCAAAACAATTAACAAATGTATTTTGATTAGATAAACATATATAAAAGAGAAAGACAGTACAATTTTTAATTCCAAAATTATTTTTAATAACCATTTAAGATTGAGTTGCTCTTTCTTCACAAAGCCATTTCTTTCCAACTTGCCCCATTTGTTTAGATTATTTATGTTAATCATTTTCAGTGTTCTCCATATAATGGACCGAATACATCTGTGCTTTCTAGAAATGTAATTTTGCATTTCACGCAAACAGTGCTTGTTTTACTGGCCTCTTGAGAATGACTGACCTATATCTGTTTGGTTAAACCTAACTAGTCGGATCCTCGTACTAATTAGTTGTATAACAGGATGAATAAGAGTCCAGAGCTTAACCCTCCATCGTTTCTGTTTGTAAGAGCCATGATGTTAACCATTTGGTAAAAGAGATATCCTTTGGCCAAGCACACAGGGCACATGATCAACTGGAGGCATAGTGACAGGACCGTCAACTGTCACAGTTGGATACAAACTACTTTTCAAACTGAAAGCTACATACAGCTGGGCTCGAGCTAACCCGGCCACATCTTGGGAGAGACAAGTGCTTTGCTCAGTTCTTCCAGATAAAAACAACAACATTGGTACAATTTTGCCAGCATTCCATTCTTGGAATGACTCCTCCCTTGAATCGGGTTCTCATCATAAGAAATTATGAAATTACAATCTGGATCATCAATAATATTGTCCTCAGGTTCAGATAGAATTTTTATCTCTGTAATTTGTTCTTCTTCATCACTAGCCCTGTTAAAAATCTGTGACAAAGCTTCTTCAGCCTAAACCTTCGGAGCTCATTTTTTATTGTGTTTCCTTCAAAGAGTTACTGAGAATAGTGAAGTGATAAGGACCACGAGAGAAACAAAGTTTCTACCCTAACCACACCTGGATCTCTGGGTCTAAATATCTATTCAGATGTAATGAAAATATAAATGATTATGAAATCAAAATAAATTACATCAAAGAGACCTTTTCCAATGTTTGCACTTGAACTGTTCTTACCCATATTAAAGAGTCCGGGTCAAAATGACCCCTTAACATCATCTTTGTATACAAAACTCTGCAGAGACACTCCAGAACACATCAGAGTGTCCAAAATTTACACATCAGTTCATGACCCCAGATGAGGAAAAGTCACAAAATTTCACATGAGGAAAAATGAAAGATAACTAGTACTTCTTTCAACACAAAACTGAATAAATTGATCCTTAACATAATATGAGGGTTGGGTCCTCAGATCATACAAACACACGCAGAACTACGCAGAGAAGAGGTAAAACCTAGTCCTCGCAATGGAAAGCAGTGTCACAGTGTCAACATGCATAATAAAGGGTGCTCCGTGGTGATACAGTCATGCAGATGCAGCCTCGTCTCTGCAAGGAGGGAGGAAGCCCGCAAGGCTCACGACCCAGGCCCCCAGCAGCCACCCAGAGGCCCACATCCCAGCCACCCCCCCCCCCCCCCCAAAGAGCGGACATGCATCCCCCGAAGGGCTGCAAAAGGTGGCCCCAGCCGGAGCTCCCTGCGGTCTGGGGCCCAGGCCCCAGCGGACCAAGACCAGTAGCTGCCGACCCCACCGGGCGCCGGCGCCCCGGAGCAAAGACAGCGTCGGGCCCAGGGCCCAAGCGCCGTACAGCCACCCCGACCCGGGCGGCCCAACTGAAACCCAGGAGGACCGGACCCCCCCAGACGACACCCCCCAGGCAGGCCAGCCCCCACCCCAACGTCCCTGCCCCACACACCTGACACCAGGGCGCCACCACCCCCACCACCCCCTACCCCGCCACCACGCTCACACACACACTCCCCACACACCTACCCCAACACTAGGGCTGAAAGATATACCGTCACCGCATCCACACCGAGACACGGGCACCCAAGACATCAATACCGCAAGAGCAACCACACAAAAGATACAGATCCCCCCCGCGCCCGCCACGCACAAAGCCCCGGAAGCCACAAACAAAACCGCACCCCCCACCAAAGCGCCCGGCCCCCAACCAACCCGCAGCCACACCGCACCACATCGACACCGAGATGCCCGGCACGAACACCGAGATACAAAACTTCGCCCAGCCCTACCCAACACCTCCATGTACCCCCCCCACACACACATACACCCACCCACTCCGCTCTCCGACCTTACATACCCACACTCACTCCTCCCCTCCACCCCCAACACTCTCCTCCCTCTACCGTCCACACCTACCCCCACCTCCTCATACCCTAACACACACATGCACTCCCCCCACATAACTGCACCAACCCCCTCCCTACCCCCCACACATACGCCCCCACCTCCCTATACCCCCAATACCCCACAGTCCCCCTCACATGTCCAGCCCCCGCCCATCCCTCTGACCTATCACACTCCCGCCCTTCCTTCCTTCAGCCCCTCACGACCATCCCTACTAGACACTCACGAGCATGCCCCTCCTTCCTCCATCCCCCTTTCCTCCAACCACTTACCCACATCTCCTCCCTCTTCCAGCCCAAGTTCCTCCCCTCCCACATTTCCTCTTTCACACTCTCATTCATTATTCTCTACATACCCACCTCGCTCTTGCCCATGCCCTCGTGCCTCCTGAGTGGTAGCCTGGGCCGGGGGAAGGAGCCGTGAGCTCCAAGCCCCAACAACTTTTTTTCCCTCAAGAGTTTGAGTGACTCATGGCGTCCGCTCCAAGCATGAGTTCATTCCCACACAGAGTCATGCCCTTAGCTCTGTCATTGGCTGGAGATATAAACAGAAATCTTCACCCAGAATCACTGAAAAGACGGGAACAAAGGAAAAAGCAAATTACAGACAGGGGGAGAGGGAGTTGCATTCAAACTCACCACCCCACAAGAGTAAAGGCCCAAAGGCGTGGATTGAGATGGATTTCACTTGCATAAGCCTCCACCTTATTTTCGGGGGGGAACCCCTCTGGACTCTACCCTTAACTTTTATTTCCATATGATGTAGGAATGTGTTCATGGGAATTTTTTGACCTTCTTCCAGAAGTACATTGTTGAGGTCAAGCACTGATGTTGAAGGCAAAAACCTGGCTTGTTGTCTCTGATCTAATTCAGCCTAAAGGTTTTATATTAGGTGGACATCAAAATTCTGTGCAAGCCAGTCAAAATTCACCACAAAAAAAAACTTGTTATTCCACATCTTTCTGCATCATATGTTAAAAAAATTTTAATTCAAAGATTTGGAGAGGTGTCCCAATACTTTTGGCAATTCATTAGATATCTTCATTGCACAGCATACATGTAAGATCATACAATCTGTTTTATTCTATTAATATCTATATTTAATTTTCAAAGCTTTAAAAAATTTCTGTGAGTACCTTGAATTAATAAAACATTAACTGACAGTCACAAGTCCTTGCTGCTAACTTTACAGCTTCACCTATTGTTTTTAGTTCTTTACGAAGGTTTTAGCATTTAAGCTCCAGGGTAAACACTAATTGAAAATATTTTATTATCATATTAAAGAGCAGAATTTACTTTCATGTTGGGGCTTTGTAATTTTTGACCTTTTCAGGAGCAACAATAAAGTAAAAAGGTCTATGAAGAGTAGCTTTTCATCTCCAAAGCCACCTTTTAAGTTGACATCAAGTCAGCTAATGTAGCTATACTCAGTATACAGTATGGTGGCACAGAAGCTTCAAATTAACTCTTCATGAGATGTGAAGTGTCCATTCTGTCCTCCAACTCTTCTAAACGTCCCAGCTGTGAACAGAGAGTGCATTTAGAAAGGATTGTCCTTTAATTTCAGCTTTTCTCCACCACCTCATTTCCATCATCCAGCAGAGACGTTCCTTTACTTTTAATGTCAGTTATATGATTGTCAGTCCCAGTGAGTTTCCCTTGCCAGCATACAGATTTCCTGATGTTCCATGAGTGGTGATGAGCTGCTTATTCTCTGTGCTCGACAGCATAACGCCCGGAGCCATTCAGTATGCAAACAAACAGTTGACATGGCCGCTCGACAAGGTGCCACTGGGAATTTCCCCTCAGCAAGCGCAGCAGGACAGGTATGTCAGCCTTGAATGTGCCTTTAAAAATACAACCAGGCAGATAGACACTACATCTTCCTCCCTAAAGAAAAAAAGAGAATGATTTCCCCCGCAGGCCTGTCAGAGGGCAACAACACAGATTTTGAAAAATAAAAAGCAGGCCAAATAGACGTGAGAAAGAAATTGAGAGACCTGTTGTTTGGCGACAGAGCTTTCACAGATACGGAGCGAAGGAGCGCATACTACCAAATGATGCTTGCTTGACGTAACGTTGTCTGTCTGTCATTGATAAAAGTTGGGAGTGCAGATATTTAAATGCGAAGCTGGGATGTTTTTCTCCTATCAGGATAACTGTCTGATCGGGATTTGCAGGTTGGAATCACATGAAAACAAATCTGAGGGCTTCAGTTGCTCAGCAGCACATTTTTGCTTTGCCTTTTTTTCTCAGACGCAACAGATCATACCCTAATCCCTCTGTGCTGTCTATGCAAATCACATGTCGCCCGGTTGATATCCATTATCCCGCTCGGCTCTGGATGGACATGAAGCTCTCTTGTTGTTTACATCAACTCTGACTCAGAGGACTATCGGGTTTATGCAGCAGTGCTGTGTGGGAGTAAAGGAGATACAGTAACAAAGGCTTCTGAGTAAACTGGCCTCAATCAAATATACTGTATCATTGTCCCCCACTGCTCAGTGATGCTGACATTTCTATTACCCCATACTTTCGGTGTCTACTTGGTTGAACTCCAGCCTCAATCAAAGCTACAAAATTACTTGAGCTATCATCTGTAACATGCATGAACCAGCTCTCAACAAGTGGCATTGATGTTTGAATTTTTTATGCTATAAGTCTTTCTATTGCAAATCCTCACAGTGTCGTCAATTTTGATAGCGCCGTCTGAAGGTTCAAAACCTACATACAAGTTTAGAAGCTTTACAGGATGAAACAAGAGACTGCACCAACAAATAATATTTGACAAGTTTAGTTCTTAGTCTGAGTCTGGAGGGATATGAAAAGGACCTTTAAAGAGAAATGAAATGGATCAAATACAGATGTTCATTTCCTCTGAGGCACTGAAGCTCAGAACTTTCTTCTCTCAAGTCAACTACAATTTACATCCACTTTGATGTCATTCACTCTTAGGAATGCAAGCTGACTGGCTGTTGGTGGTAATGTGTTATTTCTAGCCTGTTTTATTGCTGATTATAAACCACTATGCCACAATTAGGATACTGTCACATGCACAATGGCCTTCTAAAGCTTCTCAATTCTTTAAAGTTTTCTTTATTTTTGCTTAGAGCAATGTAAAGCCCCATCTCTTTAAATATATGAATGATTTGTTGTGAGGAACATACTAAGTTCCAGACATTTGAATGAAAATCTTCAGTCTCACATTATCGCCATATCCTTCATTTAAATCATGAGATGAGTTTTAATTTAAGTAAAGTAGTCCTAGCAAATCATGCTCTTACTGTTCACAGAAGTATAATCATCTGTAATAAACAAATGACAAAGATTTAGCTTAAACAGCTTATTGTCTTAAATTAAAACTTGAGGTAATTATTGGTCATATATATATATATATATATATATATATATATATATATATATATATATATATATATATATATATATATATATATATATATGGTTGGTTGCTGTGCCCAGGAGCACATTTTCACGATGAGAGACAAACATGGTGTCAGTGGTGCAGCAGATGTTTGATCTATAGTTACTGTAAATATGATTCGCACATTTCAGAAGCGGTAATAAATACTATCAGTGTTATTTGTTTGCTGTAATACGACCTCTATCAAACTGAAACAGAATTCTTTTTTGTCTCATATTGCCAGACTCCAGCTTTGCAATAACACTGCCACATACAATCCCTGGGAAAGAAATATAAGCTGATATTGGCCCATCATAAAGAAATAAACAGCCTATATGTGTATGCAGAAATACAAATTGAAATCTGATGATATCAAAGGCATTTCACTGTTGTACTATTACACATTTATGAACTTTATGTTCCTCAATTTCAGGTTTAAACACAAAGAATTTGTGTCTTCTGGTCCTTTTTTTCCACTGCAGTGTAATAAACTGCTATCTATCATTTCCCATCTAGACTCAGTATACATACAGTATACACACAATCTTGTTTAACTTTCTGCACTGCTTCAAAAGAATATGCAGTATTTCCGTACACATGGATAACATAGCATTGCATAATCAACATCTCTCATACCAATTCTGCACTATGTCCCTTTCATACGAGACCAACATTTGTCATTACACTGTTTTATACAAAGTGGTACTTTATTAAAAAAATTACCAAGGGTAAGGTTGGGTTTCAGGGTGATGCCTGGAACACAAACCAGCACCAGATTTTGGGTACTCTAGTTACAATGTCAGCTAAATTCTGCAAAAAGCAATGTGGCTCCCCAGTTTTGTTGAAACTAAAACGCCTTATTATCTTACTTTCCTCTTAAGTCTATCACACATAATGTACCTTTAGGTTATGAAAAATTAACTGAAATAACCCCAACCTGTGGGGAGAAATAATGTATCAGAGGTTTCTCTCTATCAAATATCTTATTGCTGCAGACTAAAATATAATTTGCTAATCTGTTACTAATTCAATTCAGTTTAGTTCAGTTCTATTCAGCTTCATTCATACAGTGTCAACTCACAACAAAGTCTTCGCAGGGGGCTGTGTCCGAGTGTGTTTGGTCCTTTAAAATAGTGTTGAATTACTCTTTCAGTGTTGAAATTTCAGAGTAAAATTACTATAATTGAGTTAAATTACCTGGCTTCTGTCAGTGTTGACTTACTGTGGTAATACCTGGATAAGTTATTGATTAGAGTGTTAGTCTGATTGTGGTGATAAATCATAAATGTAATCTTTCCCTGTTTGAGTTATGGAGGTGCCGTAAACACCAAAAGTTTTGATAATAACTGCCCTCTGTGGTTGGCTGGCCCCCCGCCCACGCACCAAATTTGGAGTGTGAAGAATAGTTTTGCTTACAGTTGTCGGGTGTGTGGTGCCGGACAAGCTGTCTCTTCGACAACATGCTGTTAAACACACACCCTGCACCAAGGAGACCCAAAGGGATCAAGTATCTACTTAACTTCGCGGTGCAGGACTTTACAGGGAAGTCACAAAGCATGATGGGAAATATTCAACTAAAGGGCGGAGTCTTCCTGGGTGCACTTAGTTACACTTGATAGAGTCAATTATACACTGAAAGAGGAAACTTGTTTTAACTCTGAAAATTTTCACCAGCACTGGTGGTCATTTTACTCTCAGTGGTGTTAGAATTACTCTGAAAGAGTTAATAGGATTTAACAACTCAAATTTAACACTGAGGATTTTACTGTGAAGGCACCAATTCACTGTAGTCCAACTGAAACAAATTCATCATGTGATCCACGTTAATCCATATCAGGAGTTCATATCAGTCAATTCATAAAAAAGATCATTGCAAAGCTAATGAAACCAGCAGATTCCATCAAAAGTTTTTCTTTGATTCAATACCCCATTCTGAGCTTACATCAGGTAGGGGGTGGACAGTGGGGAAACAAACCCTTTAACAGGCAATAAAATCTCCAGTAGAACTTGACTCGGAGAGGGCAGCCAACTTGATTGGTTGGGAGTCGGAAAAGACAGGATATGGGTGTCAAAAGCCTAATTCTGAGCCTGGGATACCAGCTGCAAATGAAAAGAAGAGGCACAAGTTAATGACAACAATAATGTCATATTCATACATGGAAGTGCTCAGTGTATCATGGGACATCCCCCAGCAGTCTAAGCTTATAGCTGCATAACTAAAGGCATAGCGAACTGTCATCCAAGCCAGACCTCAATATAAGCTTCATAAAAAAGGAAAGGTTTTAAGCCTCATCTAAAAGTAGACAGGGTATCTGCTTCCCAAACCTAAACTGGGAGCTGGTTTCATGAGAGAGGGGCCCGATAACTGAAGAATCTGTCTCGTATTCTTCTTTTAGAAACTCTAGGAACCAAAAGTTAACGTGCAGACAGAGAGTGAAGTGTTCTGCAGGGGAAATGTGGAACTATGAGATCTTGAAGATACAATGGAGTTTGCTCTTGGAGAGCTTTACATGTAAGTGGGAGAATTTTAAATTCTGTCCTGGATTTTAGAGGGAGCCAGTGCAGAGAAGCAAAAAAAAAAAAATGTTGAGCCAAACTAGCTAAAGTTATTATACCAGTGTTATCCCCCTCAACAAGCAAATACTGCTCGTGTAAAATTGTATAAACGCTTTAGAAACTCTCACTTTCAGTTAGGATTAGGAAATGACCAAAAACACACAGAAAAGATAAGTTGAAGTTCATGAAATTATAGAAACTAGTCACTTTATTTGTATTCCTCCAAGAGTTTGTTGGCATGGCAGAGGTTTGCAGATCATGTCTTGCTACCGGTATGATTCCATTATCCTATTTTGCAGTATATGCCATGACTCTACCCAAGCATAAACAAAACTGTTGTTGCGTGAGAAAAGGTTTCTCAAAGCCACACGGTAACCTCTGATACTGGGCAGACACTGAACTGCTTCACTGCACACCAACTAAGATTCTCAGATTGTTGCAAGAGAAACAACTCCAAAGTCAGTGAGACCACCAGAAAGAGAAAAAGGAAAAATAAAGAACAGGTAAAACTGAGGATCATTTTCTAAAGCTCAGATCACGTGTTTTGTTTCAAAACGGACCTCTTTAAAAATGGAATATTTTGTTAGACTTTTTTTTTTTTTAGCTAGAAACTATAAGAGAATGTTATCACTTATGAGATAAATATAACCTTGTGCTGTAGCTAACAGTTAGCTTAGCCTAGCATGATGACTAAAAGAGGGAGCAGGCTGTCTCAAGCAAAAATTAGTAGCAGCACATCTTAAGTTCACAATCTGGACAAAATAATGGCAAAGTGTTAATTATTGCTTTTTTTGCAAGTAAAAATTGTTACGGACCAGGCTTGGTAACCAGACTTGAGCTAAGCTAACTGGCTAATAGCTGCAGCCCAACATGCAGCATACAGACTAAAGCAGTGTCACAGTTTTTCATCTAACCTTCAACAAATAGCTGAAAACTTCTGTACAGTGCAAAACTTCATCTGTGTTTGAGTTGGTGACTTGATATCAGGTTGGCTGTTATTACTAGCTGTAACTTCCTCAGAGAGCAAATTTGGTCAAACTGTCCCCATTTTTTCTGATGAAAAAAAAAAAAGATCACATTGAAAGGTGGGTTTGTAGTTTTATGCTACGACAACAATCTCTTAATAAGAGTTTATCTCCAAGATTAGAATGTATCCGCAAATATTTAAGATCACTCTCATATTTTTGATAACCATTCACAAGAATATGTACCAGGACATTTTTCTCTGACTTTGACAAGAAAACTTGAGAGTACTGTATTTCTGCATACTGTACTTTGATTTGCATCAAGCTAATGATCACTTTCTCACATTTTGGCCTCACCAATTCAATAATTGCCAACCACATTTTATTCCCTGGAACAAAAACTTAAAATTCAAGGTGCAAAGAGAAAATTGCTAATAATACTTATTGTGATTTGGTTTTACATATCTATTTTTATTTAGTTAGTTAGCTTATTCATTTACCACAACATTTTATTTCCAAAAAGCTATAAAAACAACATAATAGCTGACCAAAGTGCTGTAAAATACATACAATTCAATACAACACAAAAGAAAGAAGATAATAGATTTAAAAGTGCCATGACAACACATTTCACTTTTCTGGGGTTTTGGGGGTAGAATATAATCTGTTGTGCACTGATGAGACCATGTGAATGTCAAGAGCAAGTGTCAAAGTCCCTGTTCATCGGCAGTCACCTTTGTGTCTCTGTTCAAAAATGGTTAAATCAGACAGCAGCTTATCATTCTACAGTACATAGGTTCATTCTACGTAATTCATATTCTCCAATCAGAGCACACTATCAAGACAACAGCCTCCCCCTCAGCTCTCTTTGCACCCTCCGGTACACCGTCCCCCCCCCCCCTCCCCTAGCTTATACAACAGCGTGAGTCAGCTGAATTCAATGGGCCAGGGTTTTCGAACAAATGGATTAAAAAAAATAACTTCACTGAAGGAGGCAACGACAACATTGTAATTACCTGTAAGTTTATTTAGTTTCTAAATGTTGTCTTGTCTAATAAACATTATTTACTGTCTGAAGTACCCATGGGGCTAACAGATAGCATTTAGTAAACTCAACCCCTAGCTACCAATAGCTAGGGGCTACAATCTTATTTGGCTACAAATAAGGTTGTAGCCAATCAAAAATTAAGTCAAATTTGTTTCCGGACAGATCATATCATTATCACACCCAACCATTTTACTGAGGAGGGAAATCTAGCATGCCAACCCCCCCCCACACCCCGAAAAAAGTGACATTATTTATATTTGGAGAACTGACATATGCAACAATGTCAACTACATGAAACAGTTCATACTGCTAGGTCATCACTCCTTTAAAACCCAGATGACAACTCGCATTTGATTGACAGCCAAGGAATAAAAGTGTTTGTTGAGAAGTACCTTCTTCCTGCTGCAAATCAAACCAAAATAAACAGCCAAATCTGAAAGTCAAATCTCGAGCCTTACAAACAGCACCCTTACCCAGAAAAAACTGACAAACTTGTCCTTGATCCCTTTTAAGATGTAGTCTTTTTGACAAAACAAACTGTGTTTTTTACAAAGATGGAAGACTTGAACTTTCCCCTCTTTCAAAATAGAGGCACCTTCAGGCCGATGTTATGACACCACAGTAAGGCACATTTAGCTGTTTAGCGCATTTCAATTTCAAAAGCAATTCAATGTCCTTTAAAAAGAAATAAATACAAACAGTATAACAACTGAAGTCATATTAAGAAGTATTTAGAAGGGTGTATAAAAACCAAAATAAAATCCTGTGAAATCAGCTAACTTAGCAGAATACCAAGCCAGCAATAGTTAAGAGGCTATACACTACTAAGATCATCAGTGTACCATAATGTCCTCAGCTAGCAACCACTTATGTTCACACCTCTTATATTGGAATATTAATGTGTTTTACTGCTTCTTTAATGGTTTGACAGGTATATCATTTAAAAAATAGTTTAAATGCAGTTCTAGCTATGGGTGGAGTGGTAATACTGTAGTAGTAATATGGTTCTTCATAGTTCTTCTTAACCTTAAACAAGAATCGATGAGAGTCTTGTATGAGAAATAAATATATGACAAACCCCAGACCTTTCATATCATGTGTCACTTTCTGAAGTTTATCATCCTGTCATTTTTGTGCATACTACCCATTATTAATGTTTTAAGAATCACCTGTTATACAGAATTTGTATGTTCCTATGAAATCAGTATAAAGAGAAAAAGCAATAAAATTTCCCTTCATATATGTTTCTGACGTAACTGGGTCCAGACCGTTGTTAGAAACGCTAGAGAGAGAGACAAAAAAAAAAAAAAGATTTCACGACTTGATTGTCTTGTGCAGTCTAGGAGTTGTCAAGCATTTGTTGATAAAATGAACATGATTTTCTTTGCTGTGAACTTCTGATTTGCTGTGAATCCAACCGATGTTTATTTCTTTGGAGCAGAATTATTGGCATATTCTCAAATCCAAGCTTTCCCAATCCCCCTTCCACAGCTCAGCTCTACAGCTCAGCGATCAATCACTGGCAGCTCTCCTCTTTTCCTCTCCTGCTCTATCCCCTATAGTATGAGTGAGTCAGCCCAGATTTTCAAGAAATAGAAACTTATTCTCATTCCCAGGGCTATCCACACAAAAATGTTTACTATGCTCATACTTCTAAAGATAGTGGTCAACTCAATTAGTAATCCATGTGTTTGCAGTTTAAGTCTCTGTCTTTAAACTGGAAGTCATGTAGAGCAGTCTACATGCTGATAGAATAATTAAAATTTCATGTATTTATTATCTCATATGCATAACTTTAAAAAAATAGCATTTGATGCTTGCTTTAAAGAGTGAAAAGTGATGAAAAAGGCTTGAGATGATTTTCCAATTCTACCAACCATTTGGGACTTCACTTCGAAGGCTAATCAGAAGATCGGTTGAAATCTAATAGAAAAGACTTCAATCTAACACCCATTTGGTCCAAAATTGCTGAATAGGAGTTAAAATCATTTGTAACACTGCATCTCCCTCAGCCACTTTTACTCCTTCAAAATGGTCAGCAATTTCCTTCAAGCATATCAAATCTGAATGAAGACATTATTCATTTTTCTAGGCCCTTCTATTCATTCCAACTGTAGCTTAAATGCCTCGTTGGGCATCGTAAGTATTTCTCAAAGGATAACAATCAGGTCTGCCTATTTGTATCGGAGGATTACTGAGATGAATTTTATAAAGGGCCACACATGCCCAGTTAATGGTGATAAAATCACTGGTGGTATTGAAACAAGAACTAACGGCCATTATTCCAGACAACAAGGATAGGCTGCTCTAATTCTTTGAATTGGACCCACACAGTTTAAATGTTTGGATAAGAAAAATGTTTTAATAATAATAATAATACATTTTATTTGTAACACACTTTACATTTGAACTCAACTATCAAAGTGCTGCAGAGACCACCGTTTAAAAACAAGCAATAAAAGCAATAACCTAAAACAGAACATAATAAAAGTTTAAAAAATATTAAAAGTTAGTTAAAATAGGTTCTCTTAAAAAGGAAAGTTTTTAGCCCTTTCTTAAAAGCCTCCACTGTCTGTGGAGCTCTGAGGTGGTCCGGTAGGGCAATCCACAGGCGGGGGACAAAGGCTTCAAAGGCTCTGTTGCCCATAGTTTTGAGCCGTGTCCTGGGCGGGAGCAGACGGTGCTGTTGGCCTGACCAGGTCCGAGCTGATGTATGCGGTGTAAACAGCCCAGTGAGGTAAGTGGGAGCCACACCGTGGAGACACTGATGGGTGTGCAGGAGGTTTTTTTATTTTATGTGGCAGTGGACTGGGAGAACAGTGCAGTGTTCGGAGGATCGGGGTAAAGTGCTTGTGTTTACACACCCTCATCAGGACCCTGGCAGTGCTGTTCTGAACATACTGGAGCTTTTGAAGGCTCCTACCAGGAATCCCAATGAGGAGAGCGTTGCAGTCGTCCAACCTGGAGGAGACAAAGGCATGGACGAGCTTCTCTGCAGCAGAAAGGGAGAGGGAAGGGCAAAGTTTAGAGTTATTACGGAGGTGTAAAAAGGATGTTTTTCAGATGGAAGTGACATGATTGTCAAAGGAAAGCTGGGGGTCAAACTTAACCTCCAGATCAGGAACAGAGGGAGAGAGGGGAATGGTGTAACCAAAGAATGAAAGAGAGGTGATCGGAGAAGAGCGCAGTTGGTATGAAGTTCCAGTTTGAATGGCTTCTGTTTTTGAGCCATTAAGCTGCAGGAAGTTTTGACTTTATCTCCTCCAGGCAGGAGTTGAGACGGGTGAGACAGCGGTAAAGGGGGAACAGGAGGGGGTGATTTGGAGGTAGAGTTGTGTGTTTGCAGCATAGCACTGGAAGTTAATCCCATGCCTGGTGACAACACGACCGAGGGGAAGCATGTATATGGTGAATAGGGATGGACTGAGTACAAAGCCCTGGGGGACTCCACAGCTGACAGTGTGAAGTCTGGATTTTGCCTCCCCCAAGGCTATGCACTCAGTCCGTTCTATGAGGTATGAGTGAAACCACTGAAGGGCGGTGCCAGAGAGACCAATGTAGTGTTGAAGACGGTGCTGGAGGATGGAGTGATCAACAGTGTCAAACGCAGCAGAGAGGTCAAGGAGGAAAAGGAGGGATGTTGAACCGGAGTCCGAAGCCATCAGCAGGTCGACCCTGATCAGTGCCGTGTCCGTGCTGTGGGATGAGCAGAAACCAGACTAAAATTTTTCATATGAACAGTTCGATTTGAGGTTGTTGCGGAGCTGGGTGGAAACAGGGTTCAGGGTCCAGGGTGGGTTTTTTGAGGAGAGGTTTGATGAGGGCAGTTTTGAGGGAGGTTGGAACATTGCTAGTTGCCGAAGAAAGGTTTGTGATTATGGTTATGATAGGACTGATGGAGCGGCGCTGAGTTTTGAGCAGAGGGGATGGGAGAGGATCGATGGAGCATGTGGATGGTTTAGATTTTTGGATGACATTCTTGACCTCCTGCTGCGTTGTGAGGGAAAAGTGTAATAATTGTTGAGTCATGGGTGTTTATATTTATATATATATATATATATATATATATATATATATATATATATATATATATATATATATATAAAATCGTAATACAGTTTGTCTTCAAAATTATATATATATATATATATATATATATATATATATATATAGAGAGAGAGAGAGAGAGAGAGAGATAGATAGATAGATAGATAGATAGATAGATAGATAGATAGATAGATAGATAGATAGATAGATAGATAGATAGATAGATAGATAGATAGATAGATAGATAGATAGATAGAACCTTCCTGCTGCAACAATGAATTATTACATGAAACAATGCATAAAAAAAAAAGTAGACACATTACAGCAAGTTAATATAAATCTTTATTCTAGGCCTCAGTCACCCAGATGTAAATCTGAGTTTTGTTTTAATATGATGCCATTTATTGAACGTTAATCAAAAACAAAAACACATTCCCTGATATCAACCTGAATTTGTGATTAGAGATTTTTCGTCAAAAAGGAATCCTGAGCAAAGATCTACCAGTGCATTTTTGGAGGACATGGCAAGGACAGGGAGGCAGGCGCCAGCAGCGAAGGCGATTTTCAAACAAACGCCTTCACCAATGAGGGGATTAAGCCTTGGACTTTGAGAGTAAGAGTGGGATTGAACTGTGAAGCTTTGTTGAAAATACAGCAGACACACTTTTTTTTTCCCCTGAATGTTCCTGATTCCCTCAGATTGGACCAAGTGTATAAGAGAAGAGAAAAAAAAAAAACTATCCTTTTTTGCTGAAGTCGTTTGCAAGCAACCTTTCCCACTTCCACTGAAATGCAAATATTCGTATCAGGGGAGAATCTCAATTCCCTGGCACAGCATTGTATGGAAGACAAGTAAAGGATTTCTACTGATCTCACAGTATTTCCAGCACATAACTGAGAGCAAGAACATCCCATAAGCAGAACAGTAAAATCATCAGATATGAGGCTAAGAGTGTGCAGGAAAAAATATTCTGATGCTTTTCAACACGTCATCTGTATAGATGGTGGATACTGAATCACCTTGTTTTCAAGAAACACTTCAACACAGAGACCAGATTTACACAAACCACTATTTCTCTTTTCAGCTTCACACAAAGGACCTTGCTACAGTGAAATGTTGTGGAGAAAATTGAATGAACAACCTTCCCTAGGAGACTAATAATATCATGGATCTTGAGTGCTTGCTCTCTGAGATGAGCCCTAACAGAAGGCTTGACAGGAGAAAATGATGTGTTGTTCTCTGCTGGGATAACAGTCCAGGTTCCCCCTCAGACGATTGCTGCCGAGATATGAAGTGTACATAAACCACAGGTTTTTTAGCTCCTTGAGGGCCCACGAGGGAAGAGAAAACTCGTAGAGCAAAGGAAATGAGTGACAGCAAGGAGCGAATGCTACTGTTGAGAGATTTTCAAGTACCACATGTGCATGTGTGTGCTCTCACTCTCTCAAAACATGCAAACAGAAAAAAAAAACTCACTTCAAAGCATCTACAAATTTGAGACATACTTGAAATGAAGTACGGCAAATTACTTTCCAAGTTGAATCCTGAACATTTCTATGAATATTTTATTTTAGAGATAAGTTTCTCTTGCTGGAAAACTGGAGGTGGGCAAAGCTGTAGGCTAAAATAGTATGAACCCCTTGCTTATTGCTGCTGTGTATCAGTAATAAATCTAAGCTTTCATTTTTCCCCCAGTTACTGCATTTCTAAAAGGTGAACACCTGAACAAAAAGTACTTGAGGCTCATAAATTAGGTAAAATTGTGATTTTCCATTCCTTTTGTTGGTGCTACCCAATATAAAGAGCATTATTGATTCGCAATGGCAGTATGCCATTGTATTTGGTAAATGTGTTTTCCTGTCTCCATACAGAACCAGTCAAGTATCTAAGTAGGTTGAAGTCTTACAATGAGGCAAAAACAATTAAAATATTTAAAAGTTAACAACTTGAAAGTTATCTAATAAATAAGCCCAAGTTTGATCAATAATGTATTTGTGAATAAATAATAATGCACTTAAAATCAGCTCAGGGTGAAACAGGCTAAATTTATCCTTACAAGGTCCAACATCCACTTTGATCTTCAATTCATTATCTTAAAGTTGTACTTCCGTGGTCATTTCATTAATATTTCTGTGTTCTCCATTATTATTGAATGCATTCTGCATCGTTTCTGTTTAAAAAAACCTTCTGGTTGCTTAGTATCCAGCTGTATTTGTATACTAGAAGAGAGGCTTGTGGTCCAACGGCAGGCTTTTCCGGGTCCTTCTCATGAATTTCCGTCTGATTGGCTGGCTCCCATCAGTGTATGAAGGAAGCTCCGCCCTCCGCTCTTATTTCGCTACAGACAGGAAATAGAGCTGACAAACAAGTTTGTTCCGCCATGCTAACAAACAGTTAGCTAATTAGCTTCTCAACTCCGAAGCTACAGTCTTTACTTCTAGTGTGTAGTGGAGGGTTACCTGCCTTCCAATGGACAGATAAGCCCCGTTTCCACCAGCGGGTCTGGGTCGGGTCGGGCCGGATCGGTCCACGTTTCTTTGCGTCTCCACAGATAAAAACTGGGACGGGTACCCTTATATCCGACCCGACCCGGCCTACTTTTTTGGCACCCTTCGGTAGGGGTACTGATCTAACCGATCCGGACCAAAGAGGTGGAGCTAACGCAAGGCAAAACCTTGATTTGTTGAAAAATCTCACTTCCCGCGTGACCAAGCGTAAAAACAAAGCTGGGGTGACTCCTTTTTAGTTTCTGTCATGTGTGGCGCGCTGTTTTGGTTAAACGACGTTGCACAGCGATGATGTCACGCGATCACGTAGCAGCGCTGTCCAGCGCCTCCAGAGTAAAGGGTACAGTTTGCTGTGGGGACGCAGCGTGAAATCAACACATCCGTACCAAAACCCACCCGATCCGGCCTGGCCCGACCTGACCCGACCCAGACCCGCGGGTGGAAACGGGGCTATAGAAACCCCACGTGGGATACGCTATTTGCAATGTTACGTAGAAGTGCAAGGCTGTTCCCGATTCGCTCTTCTCTTCGTATTGTTTCTGTGATGAGGAAGCACAGCCGACTGGGGGGAACGCAACGCTAGCAAGTCAGCATGTGTAAGTAAACAAGGGGAAACCCTCCGTATTTCAGAAGGAGCAAGTTAAACGGGTTTTCAGTGGAAGGAGGCCTTTAAAGGAGTACAGCGCAAGTTTCAGGTTTTTTCCAGAAGCTCGCCCCCTGTGGCGACAAGTGGAAGCGACGCTAATGTCGTGAACACACATAAGCTGCTTCGACTGCGTTTGTCTCTAATTTAACCCACATTATATTCAGTCTTTGCCCAGAGTTAGAGACATGATGTCTACTGAAGTAATAAAGTTATAAATCTGCAAGTTGTTTCCAGTTTGATCATTGAGTAAACCGACAGACTGTATGCTAACGGTACCAACAGGCTAACACTAGCTTGTACTTCAAATATCAAAATTCAGAGGCTGAGACCACGATTACCTTATAGAATTACCGCATCAACTAAATTTAACAAGTTGACATGAGTGTATCTCTTCCCCAGGAACAGTCATATGGCTGTCATATTGCCACATTTCCATACTAAAAACTCAGCATTGCAGTGTTATGCATCCTTATTTCCATCATACATCACATTTACCTTGTTAGTAAGAAGAAAGCCAACTTTGGGTCCTGTTTTATTACCAGACTGGATCGGAGCTCCCTCTAATTAAAAAAAAAGAAAGAAAAAACGCTGTTCAGTTGTTTACTCCCGTCTTACTCTGGTGCCGGTGTTGTGCCAAAAAACGCCCCCTTGCTGTGCGGACCGGTCAGACTCCAGTTTGGTTCTCTTCGTCTCACTTGACAAAACTTTTCTTCTTTGTCTTACTGGAGTCTGAGTTGGGGTTTGAGAGGCACCTGCTCTCCATCTTTTAGCAGCAATTAGTGTTGTCTCAACATGCTCAGACCTGCGGTGCACAACACCGATGCAGGTGCAAGTGCAGCCAGACAAACGAGTACACGCAGCTCATCAACAAGTAGTTGAATGATGCATTGTGAGAGCTGTTGCATGAGCTATTTTTATGTATAATTGAAGGAATATCAAGAAAACATGCTTGTTTTACCTATCTAGAAAAAGAAAGCCGAGTGGCACCTGAACAGGTGATGTCTGGTTTACTGACAATTGCATAGTTGACCAACTGCAAAATGTGATACAAAAGCAGTAGAAAATGTAAAGGGGGCATTACTTTTATTGTGAGCAACACAAAAAAAAAAAAAAAAAGTTTCTGAGTGTTCAGTTCAATATTGCACCTTTGTAAAAAACCTAATGATTCCTCCTTAAGCCGACACTTGATGGCAGATTTGAACTTGCACAGAAGCAGGTTCAATGTGGGCGGTTGCTTTCCTTGACTACTTGGAGTGAGAGGACAGCCAGTTAAGAAAATAAATTACTGGTTTTCAAAGCAGGGCTTCACATTTTCACAGTGAATATGCAAGCAGATAAGCAAATAATAAATCTATGAAGATCTAACTAACATTTGCCCTCATCTAGGAACAAAACATATGCTTAGATACCATTTTTGCTCATAATTTAGTATTTAAGTGCATTTTAGGCTGAGGAGAGGCAAGAAAGTTTGAGCTCTGCGTCATTGGTGTATACACATTGCCTAACTTGTAAATTGGACGACATGGGAAAACCCTTGGCAATACATGAGAAGAATGTTCAAAAACCAAAGTATCCCATCGATTTGACCTGTGTGGGCCTTGCAAGCATGAGCCATTAGTATATTCTCAGATGCTGTTTTCAGATTTGTTTGTGTAAACGAGCTCCCATGGTGATTGTGTGGTAAACAGATATAGAACTTCCCACTATCAATCTGCTAGACAGCATGAACACAATAACCTGTCCTTGGGCTTTAAGACTATTCTTTATCTATTTCACGTAGTGCAACAAATGCCCATCATTTCCCCCCTCATCCTCTCAGTAAAACATACAAACATGCATTGTGCTGGCTCTTAACAATTAAATGAACAGAATTGTTAGAGGGTGTTACAAAAGGCTTTTTGTTCCTTACGAGCATGCTTTCAGATCATTATGTTGGAGAGTGTCATATTTGTTCACAATAGTACAGTGATGAGTGAAAGAAAGACATTTCTGGAGTTTTTATGTTATATTTGATGTACTTGTGTTTCATGTTGGGCTTTAAAGTCAAACCGAACAAAAACTAAACAAGTGTTCGTTAGAAAATTTGCAGCATCTAAAGATTTCCCTGGCAAATTTCCAATGAACTTTAGGAACAGGTCTGAAGTGGGTTTCACTGTGAAGCATCAGAATTTACTGTCACATAATAAACCATTGATTGCTCAAGATCTTTCAAAGCTTTTGTAAAAGCAAATGACAGGTATACACCCTCGGCAACATATTGGGGTTGTCAGGTTTTAATACTTGCAGCACTGCAGATTCTGTCAAAGAACATTAGATTTTTTTTTTTTTTTTCCCTTTGTGGAAGTTCTGAAGTGTTTTAAAACTTATTGGGGTGGAATTTACTTCAGTATTGCAACTGTACTCCACAGCATTTATTAAAGCTTAGTATCCTCACCATTTACAACAGTAAAATGCTACTTATTCATCATTATATCAGTAATACTAATCTGTTATTACATGTAGTTGTAATTCCACTGTGCACACAGTTGGGTATGACTGGTGTAAGACTGGCATGGGTTGTATTACTTAAAAACTAGGTGGGTATTCAGAGTGAAAATTGTGAGCTTCGGTGTCTTTTTTTTTTTTTTTTTTTACTTTACAAAATTGGAAATTCTGTCCATACAATCTCATCTTTCTCTCACAGCAGGGAGATTTATGACTCATTTCACCAATCCACTGCCAATGCAGAAGTTAAGCAACTTTTTAAATCCCTTCACAGACACTTTGATGGGAGGGAAAAAGGAAATAAAGAAAATGCACCAAGTGACAAATCTATTGACTTTTTGGTTGCTTTTCACTTCTGTAGCATCTCACTCTTTTACTTCTGTGCTCAGTCAGTGGCAGAATGAAGCGAGCACCTGTGAATAAACTGTGTGCATATGCAGGGTTGTTTTTATGCTTTGTTACTCATGCTCAGTGAAGTTTTACCCCGCATCCATGGCTGAATGCTTATATGATTTGGAGACTTTGAAGAAATTAAAAAGTATGACACCAAAGATTGATGTCATCATTTCAGAATGAGACCAAGTTTGAATTATTGTTGCAATCTGCTCTTTTTTTTTTCCAAAGATGTGACTTTAATGAATGACCAGAAAAGTGCTTTTGCAGGACTTTATGGTGTCAGAATGTAAAGGACCTTTATAATTTTTTTATTTGAAAAAATGCCCCTTCTTCACTTTCTTTTCCTCAGTTGTTTGAAAAGCGTTAATTGTTGTATGAATTTCCAAATAATGAGCCAAAACCTTTTCCTTAAGCTCCCTGAGGTCATGAAAATCAGGTGTTTTATATTTTATGAGACTGACCCTCATTTAAGTTCCAGTCAGGTGATTATCCTCATTTATACTTTTGGGTCAAAAGTAGGTGGATGGGTTTGTCTCATGGCCAATCCATTGTCACCTCCAATGCTTTGGCAGAGTTTCACCAGGTACCTCTCTGAGCTTAAGGCCAGGGCTTTTGCCCTGACAAATACCCTCAAGGCAGACAGGAGTCTGTTTATATGAGTTGGTGTCAGGGTTTACCTGTAGGCACGGAGAATGGTTGCTTCAATACAAGAAAGTTGAAAAGCTCACCAATTTAGAATTAGTTGTGACAAAACGTTCTACCGTCACCTCCTGGCCATTGGTGGATAAGTAGCAAAAAAGAAGTCTATTCAAAGAGACAGTGAGGGATGTGGTAATTTGCTTTCCTCTCCATTAACTTACTGTGACGTCACTTCATATTTCTTGTTAAACCCTTAAAGTGCTGATGACACAACCTTATGTTTTTGCAATTTTGCAAGGCAACAAGACAAAATAAATAGTTCTGTGTAGTTAGAAGTTAATCAGACTTGTATTCATGTTTTGTGGCTAGCAAAACCCCCCTCCATGACATGACATCAGCAGAAGAGCCTGATTGTCCTATATGCATAATAGAAGTGGTGGAAAACATGAAAGATGGCTCCAGAGCAGCTAACTTGAAACTGGTTTGTGTAGCAGAATCATCAGCCAGTTCAGAAGACTGTGATGATGCTGAGGAATATAGATGCATCCAACCTTACAGATTAAAACTGGACGCAGAACCGCAAGTCAGCTCACTACAGCTTCAAGTCCTTCTCCCAGTCCACTCGGTACAGCTCCAACCTGCAAAACCTGCATGTAGCGGACCCACAACTGTTAAGGACACGCACGAAGCGGGCCAAGATGGGCAGAGAAGTCCTGTGATGGTCTCTCTTCATAGCTGCATCACTGTTCTGTGAAACAAATGCTGGTGGAGGGAGAATGTTCCAGCAGAAATTACTGCTGTTCCATGCGTTATAAGTCTCTACACGTTGGTGCCTGAAGCTCCGGTAAATGTCAAGCTTCCGATGATGAACACATAACAGCTCAATGACGGCTCTGGCACATCAGCAAAATATGGCCTTGGCCTTTGACCTTTGCACCAAATTTTAGGAAATTTCCATAACTACCTTCACTAGATTACATAATACATAATATTGCATGCAGAGGCCCAAATACAACTCTTGTGTACGTTGAATGGATTTTCTGTGGTTGCTCAATGAGATGGTGATATTTATACATGTATCAATTATCAAAATGTCATAATTCAGTTTAGATACATCAGAAGTTTTTTTTTTTTTTTTTTACTTTGTTTATGTAAGCCACTTAATATTACAAGGTTTCTGCCCTTTTAAATGTAATATAATTCATTAAATTTTGTGAAATTTGCCTATAAAAGAACGTGTACAAGGATGCCGTTTCTGCTATAAAGTTTCCAGTCTCTGCCACATGAACACAAGCTCCAAATCCTGCAAAGCCAAATCAACATTTGCTTTTACAAACTTGATTCAATTTACATCCATGTGCTGTGACAGAGGAAAAGACTGTTATCAGAATGTTGAGAGCAGCTACATTAAGGAAAGATGGAGTTTACACAGCAAGGCAAAAGGATTTTTGTGAGAGATGTAAAAGATGGAAAGCAATCAGGTGATAACATAGTAACCATTAAAACTAACCCAAGCTGGTTCGTTTGTGTCTCAGCAGTTGTATTAAGAACATGTGTATTTTTCTTTTAATGTGGTCACAAGAGAGTTCAGAAAAGCCAAACACAGCACCCTGTGAGACTGCATGTGTCTAAAACACAAACCTATTGGATTTTGAATGCACAGTAGGGAACATGCTGGCAGTGTGTGCACGTCTCTCCACACTCTGGTGGGCTCTGAAACGGAAAGCTGGATAACGAGGTATAACAATGCAAACTGAATAGCAGGAGTATGCCACAACAAACCTGTGTAAATACAAGTTGTGAGATTAAATTTTAAATATCAATTTCATTCTTATTATAGTCAGATGGTGTATTTTTGATATACAGACAGCCCACTTCAGATGTTTGTCTTTGCCATTTCCAAGGTAATCTCTAAAGCAGTTGGCATCCATCAACAGTCTAACAATGTTTGTTGGCACCAAAAAAGGGATTTGCAAATATCTCAGAACTGGAATGAATAAAAAAGCTTAAAAAAATCAAATAAAATCGTAAAGTTTCATGTTTTCCTGACAGTGAGCTCCATGAACTCCCTTTAGAGGAGATTAGAAAATAAATAAGACGGACGTTTCAAAGGTTTCAGGTCTTTTAGAGCCACTTTACTCCTTTATTCCTTCTATATCCCCCTTATTGCCACTCTGTTTATGACAAACACTTTGACGCACTAATTAGAAGCTCTTCTTTTTCTACTCTCATTCAGAATATAATCTAAAAGTCTCTCCCCAGGCTGAATAAGAGAAGTTTGACATTGAATTGGAAAGGTATAGGCTTGCAACATCCTACCACTTACAAGCAATGCTAATGTGACCCCAAGTGATGTCTAAGTGAAAGGGATCCGCTTGAATTATACACCTGTGCTCACATCCGCCCACCTAATCCTCAGCAAATTTCCACAAAGAGAGCAGTTATGCAGAAATTTACCCCCTTGAGAGTGCTTGCTAGCACAGCGACACCCCTCTGAAACCTGCAAGCCTTGATCTTCCAGCAGGATAATCAGTGGGAAGATTGCAAAGAAAAGTGAGCAAACTTCAGAGCGGAGTTTCTGTAAAGTATGGATCCTTGTTACCACAAAGTTCTACATGAATTGAATGGGGGGCGGGGGGGTCTGCATGGAAAATATGTGCTCAGTTTAAAATAAAAACGATTCAAGATCCGTTCCTGGAAGACAAGGTGCTGATTGCCCTAACTTGCACCAAAGCTCATGTAACATGTTAAAATTGGCTTCCCACTTCACTCTCTAGAGAGATAACAAAAAGACATTTTCTCTTTTTAATTCTCAACATTACGATTGCTTGTTTTCTCACTTTGAGTCCCTCCTTATCACATAAATCCAATCACAAGGTGGCCCGATGAAAAAGGATATAATTAGAAAGTGGAAAAATAACACTCCAGCTCTGAGTGTAATATGATGGCGGAGGAAACATTTCAGGAGGGGGTAATATGTTGTATGTCTCTATGCTACATTTTATTGAAATGTAGGTTGTCTCAGTGTTAAATATGAACCAGACCATGACTGGCCCATGGGAGGAGTGGGACAATTCCCGTTTAAACTGGGTCTGAAGTGGCCAGACTGGCCTGCGTTGAAAAAGAGAAAGAAGGACTATGTCCTTCTATTAGGGCTGTCAAAATAATGTGCTATTACGGAGGAAATCTGTGAAATTAACATGTTAATTTTCTAAACAACTAATTTATTACTTATGCCATATTAAAAATCAAAATTTGTCTTTTTCTCATTGAGAGAAGCTGATCTGGGCATTTGGTGCCTTGATATATATGTTAACAAATTGATTGATTTATTAAACCATTTAAAACAATGCACAATATGACAACACTATACTCATCCACCATAAAGACTTCATACAACTTATTTTATTAAGTTTCAGATATCTTTAAGGCCTTACATTTGGATTTTTTAAATTAAGTGTCCAGAAACAAACATATTACAAGTGCTGTTTTATAAAATCTGAATTTGGCATAATCTCGGAATGAAAAGCTGTTTTTTGGCAGGCAAACCACTTAATCTTCCTTATTTATGAAGATTCTGTCCGTTTTCCAGGCTTAGAGGATGGCTGCAGGATGACCCATTTTATATTGTGTATTACGCAATTAAGCACAAAGTCGTTGCAGTGGGTCATGAACACCAATATACGTTATCTTCGGGATCATGGCTCAAAAGGTGTGGCAACCACTGGTTTAGATTATTGAACATAACTATTACATAGTTATCTATTGATCACTTTGATATTTGGAGGGTTTCTCCCAAAAGCAGGCCAGTGCTTCGCATGGCAGCTCTGTTGACACTGTGTGCAAGTATGTATGAGTGAGAAACACAGCACTTAGTTAAATATTTGTTTCTTTCACAGATTTAAATAAACCACAGTGATTTGGGTGGTAGTCATAATTAGAGCTGGTCCAAGTCATTAAATATGAAGGAAGAGAGTTTCAGTCCTTCCTTGTTATCTCCTCTACCGTTGAAAATACTATAAAAGTCAAGGTCAAATGAATTTATACAGCATACTGTAAACTCAAAGCATCAAAATATATCTTTTCTTTTTATTTACTTTTATAAATAATACAATTTATAAATAAATCAATTTCATTGAATGAATTTCACTCTAAAATGTTATCGGACCAATTTCAGTTTTGATTATGGCCCACATTTGCTGGGACATCTTTTGGTAAAATTCTAATTGATTTTATTCATTAAAAAAAAGGAGGTAGAAAAATATTATATTCTTACTGGCTCCCTTTGTAAAATGTTTTATGCTGTCTTTATTCCATTTTTACTATTACTATTTGTTATGTGTATTTTTGCACCACAAGAGTTGTCTTCAATTTCATTGTACATTATGTATGGTGACAATACAGCGGCTCATTCCATTCCAAAATAAATAAATAAAATAAGACAAAAATAAGCAAATAATCATCTGTTAACAGTCATTCCAGAAATGGACAAGAGGCTAGTTAATGGACACCAAGACTAGTTAGTTTTTTATGCTTTTTGGTCATTTGGTCCAAAGATTTTCTGTGGTTGCCTTTTAAATATTTTCACCCAGTTGTAACCTTGGCTTCATGTAAATAAATGTGAAGACACTGTAAATGTGTGGACTCTCTTGCAACTTCCACTTTTTGTTAATTTTCTTTACAGTGTAATGTGAATAAAATACAACACAAGCTTATTACAATGATTTTTTTATTTGCTTGAAATTAGCTCCGTCTTGAGGCATCTTGTTACACTTGAATGGTCTGAGCTGGTAGTTGTGTCACCAGGGGGACATTATCCGCTTCATTCAAATTACAATTTCAGGCCCACAGCGGTCACATCATAGACAGCAGTGAAACACTTCTTTGCACAATGATCCATCAGTGTAGCCATGTAATCAATGAAAAGCACACAAAAACGTAAGTGACAGGAGTTTATTTCCTGACTAAGAACTTAATTTTGCAAACTTGAAAGGCATTTGGAAAATACATCCTCCAGCAGGAACAACGTTTAAATGTTTTTTAAAGAAACAGGATCCATCAGAAACTAATGAGGTTTTCTCTTGGGTGTGCTTTACATCTCCTCCAAGTTTCTATAGATGTGGCTTTTTATCTCTGAACCAATTTTGAATGCAAAGGTAAACAAATACCAATAAAGAGTTAAACATGCTTTTCCAGGTAGGTTTCAAGTGTGGAACTATTACGTGCAATCAATGCAGTATTTTTACATATTGTAGCTGTATTAGTATTTTACATATGGAAAAGATCCAAGGAGCTTTTATCCCACGGTGGAGACCAATATGTGCCAATATAAATTCAGGATTTAGCGTCTCACACTGTGAAGTTAAAATCCCTTTGAGCCTTTAACCATTTCTCCAAACATCTCGACCTTATGAATAAGTCACATCCATAGATATATGTATGGAAATGGGTGAACAGAGGGTGACTATGGCTCACTGCCAAGTGAAATAGGCTGTACAGTCTTTAAGCATGATGGATTGGTAGCACTAGCCTGGCATAATGTCTGGTCCCTGAAGTGGACCAGACCCCTGTGCACAGAACAAGCTTATACATCACCATACTGCAGACATCCAGCTAACACTCAGCCCCCTCCATGCTACATAGGTACTGGTTTCTACATCCACAAACTTGATGGATTAAGACAAACAGGTTATTTATGGACCTAGCAAAGCTTCAGGAGCTTGTTTGTGCTTTGCCCACACATCTGTTTGCTGGAGGGGAAAGAGGCTGGACAGTGAGCACCTCTGAATCCAACATTAGCCAGAAAGCGGCTGGCATGAAACAAATCCAAATCAAACAGCATGCCAGAGTTATGTAAAGTGAGTTGATATAGAACAATAGTTGCTCTGTTCTTTTTTGCAAACTTGAAAAGATCTCCTTCTTCAGAGAGTGTGTGGGTTGGATGAGAGCAGTTATAAGTGAACTTGTTTCAGCTTGAAAAGCTAAAGGGGAAAGGAATATTTTTACTCTCCCTTTTCACAAAATGCCTATACCATGTTAAAACTATGAACTACTGTATACACCAAATCACTGTACTCCTCCTTCGAGGGTGAGGCTGTGTGTTTTGTTCTGACTGCTTGCTGTGCAGTACAGTAGCTATTGTTCTCAGCTGTCTTAATTCTTATTCCAATAGACACATAACATTCTAGTCATTATGCTAGATTTACGCCCCATACTTTGTGTGTATAGATTTGACAATGTTTGTAAAATGATCATTGAATGATGTTTGCTTGATTGTCTGAGGGAATTGGTAAACCATCTGTCAAGTTCGAAGCCACACATCAAGCTAGCAGGGGCACAATATCCTTCACGGGAATTCAATGATTACTTTTTTATGCTGCTGTCTATCAGGGTTTCTAACAAATGAGCAATTTTGAGTCAGGATGGAGTTCTGGGCTGAAACAATAGCGGCAGCAACACATACAACATGAGGATAACAATGGTTGTTTCAGCCTAGCAGGTAAGAAAGAGCCCAGTATAGCTAGGGTTTGGCAATCTTTGGAAAAATGGCTTCAGTGCAGCAGGACTTACAGTAGCAGTCCTATTTGTTTACAGTGAGCGGCGCAAAGAGCAGTGCACGTGGGGAGGGGTGAGAGGGGAGGGACAGAGACTAGACGTAAACATATCAATTGGTTCTTTCTATATGATGCGAATGACCAGTTCATGCCTTGCGGTGCACATGGCAGGGGTTGCTCAGAGGTTTTACAGACCTTCCGCTCTCACAGAGGTCTGACTTTTTTCCTACCTTTTCATGAATATATAATGTATTGACTACTGTCAAGATGGAAGGATCATTTCACCCAGTATAACAAAAAGGAACAGGATTACCAACTCTGGATTTAAATAACCAACACAGTAGCTACGGATGAATGTTAGAATCGGGCTGTTTACGTAAATGCAACAGCCTTTTTAAGAAAAGAAAGCCTTTTTTAAACCTTTTAGTTCTTTCCTAGACTAATCTTGATATTAGCCTTGTTCTTACAACTCATAGAAAAAAGTTATTACCCTCCTCCAACAATACCTAACTGAAGACAATCCCACTTAAGTTTTTTTTTCAGTCTCATTTTAAATTGTTTCAGAGTACAAAATCTGAACGTTGAAAGTTTTTTTAATGCCCTTTTATTAGTCACAGACTCTGGAGAATCATCCATTTAAGTTCTTTCTGATTTCCGTTGACCACAGTATCATCTCTAGGCTGGAATACTGTGAGATAAAAAGAAACTGCTCTAGAAAGGTTTGATTCATGCTCAAATGACAGAAGCCTTTTTGAGAGACTTCTCCTCTTTAGCTCCTCTCAGTTGTGGGGTCCCCAGGGGTCCATTCTCGGCCCACTCTTCTTGTTTTAAACAGGTCTTATAGGCTTTGTCCTCAAAATACTTTTTGTATTTACTGTTATGCAGATAATTCTTTAATTTATGTGCCCCTCAAGCTCAATACTCATCTCCTTTAAAAGTGTGATTGGAGGAGGAGGTTAAATACTGTGTGAGAGGGGCAAAAGCAAAGTTTTGTCATTTGGGCCCCCAAACCACTCAGAAAATCCATTGTGGACATCTGGAACTCTGCAATTGAAAATACAATTTTCTATTTGATAAACAGATAATGTGGTCGTCAGAGCAATTGTGTGAGGTGATCCATGCTTTCTTCTGGTCCTGTTCTGTCTATTCCATATTGAGTCTGTCCCTGCAGCTTGTAGCTGCTTGACTCTTCACAGGCACACATGAACATGATCACATCACACCAATATTAGCTTCTCTGCAATCTCTCTCATCCATTTTAGAGTCAAATTTAAGATTTTATTGTTTCTTATTAAGTGTTTGAATAAGCCAGGCCCTTGTTATCATTCAGACCAGCTGACTGGACGTTCTCCTTCCAAAGCTCAAGGATCTGCTGTTCAGATGCTCCTGGTTGTCCGATGTTCCAGGTTTAAACAAAAAGAGTGAGAAAGCTTCATTTTTTTCCTGCAAAACTGTGGGGCTCTCTCTCCATCCACATCAGGATTTCACCAACTAAATATAAAAATAAATAAATAAATAAAAATAAAAAACTTGCTCAAAAACCCATTTTTATTCTTTGGGTTTTAATTCAGTTTCAGCCAGAGAACTATTAGGGCTGCTTTTTCTGATATTTCACCTGTATCTATTCTGCAATGTTTTCATTTTCTAAGCTGAACAGCAGTTTGGTCAACATCTGTTGCTTAAAAATGTTGCTTTAAGCTCTTTTTTGCAAGGCTTTATTTTTTCTGCCTCCTGTCTGAAATGACACGCCCAAAATGAATGTGGTATATCTCCACAACTACAAGGGCTATATTCATGATCTTGGTCTAAAGATAACGCTGAGACATTTGAGATTACTACAAAAGTGTCAGAATCAATGTATGTTACAGTGTCAGATGATATTTACCCAGAACACAGTAGAACATTAAAATAGTTGTCTTCTCCTCAAAGAAAACCACATTACTTCCAGTAAAAAACAGAAGATATCCAAAATCATCTAGAGGTTAGTAAAATAATGTCTGATGAGTAGCGGTCCAGGGATAGAAGCTAAAGAAGCTAACCTGAGCAGATTTACATACATGTATTAATAGAGGAACTTCTTAGGGAAATATCTCAGCAAGTCATTAACCGATGTTGAGGATCGTTACCTCCATCAATGCTCAGAGTAAGAGAGAATTAAGGTATAGCCCCCAAATGCACTTTAGAAATGCTATGAAGATCCAGAAAGAACTGCACCCCCAAGATAGTATATCAAAGGAAGAGTGAATACTTCACTATAAAACCTACTTGATCTTCATAGAAACAGCCAGGACCTTCATGGATCATTTCAAACACAGGCAGAACACATCAGCAGCATTTTCGTCCCTCTGTGATGAAACAGACATCCAGCAGAGCCCCTGCTTTTATATGACATCTTGCTCTAGTGGTTTCCTTTAAGTGGCAAAGTTAAAAAAAAAAACTCAAGAGGACAGTGCTGTTCTCGTGGTTTTGTGACATGACCATTAAATTGCTGGATGTTTGAATATGTTTTGTTTGGATGCTGATGCTTGGTCGTCTTTACCTCCATTTACCCCTATGATTTTGGTATGCTGCATGTTGGGACTGGCGTTTCCTAGCTTGTGTAAAGATCACCTGTACTGCACACATTTCAATGCTGCCACTTGTACGAGGGGCTTTTAAGTAGAAGTGGTTAACTTTTAAAGCATTAAATGCTGTTTACTTGATCAGATAGTTCAAGTAATGTTGATCATTTGGCCAAAATACCAAAAAACAAAACAAAACAAAACACAAAAACACCTCAGTTAAAGTCAGCAAACTCACTTGTTAGCTTGCCAGCCAGAAACTAGAATTCTGCCCACTAGCTTGGTTTTAGCATGTTTTTTGTGTGTGTTTTTTGTTTCTTTTTAACTTGTTTTTTTTTTTATCTACAAGCTACTGTAGTGAAAGTTTTAATAAACTTGTTGGCGGCACCTGGCAAGAGGACACCTCCACGGACTAAACTGGTAATCAATCCAGTTTGAAGCCGGTGTGCAGGGAGCAGAAGGGGAGACAATGTAGAGGGACATGTTCGGCCAGGTGGAGGAGAAGCAAAGGGGCAGCCCCCCAGCTGCATGGGGCTTAATGAGACTGAAGCGCTCTGAGGGGCGGCGCCCGGAATGGCAGCAGGACAAGGGTGGTGGCTGGCGGCGTGAGGGCCAGAGTGATAAAGCAAGACAAGGCTACCGTGAAGTGCAGCCACCTGGAGCCTGGGGTGCAACTGTGGGATCCAAGGCGAGACTTACGGCCTGAGGCATGACTAGTGGGAGACGTGACTGGGGGCAAGTGGACGTAGCTACCGGGAGCCAGGGCCAGCGACAGCCTGGGGTCGGCCAACGGGAAGTGCAGTCAGACAGCCATCACCACCACATCTAGTCAACAAACTTCTTGGAACTTTTATTTGATCAATATTCTGACTTTTATTTTTCTCATTACTTTTATTTTGTACTTTAACCATTTCAGTAATTTTATCACTTTTATAGTTTTATATTGCTTTGATCACTACCTGCTGGTGATGGCTTCCTTTCTTACCCCCTCCTCCAGCAGGTATCAAAAGAACCACACGTGACTCTTAGGGTAACAGAAGCAGCACAGATGAATGAAGCTATGTCATATGTCTATTGTCCTCCAAGTGCCAGCTATTCAGCATCGCTAGCTTCAGCAGCCTACCTGCCAGAAGCTCATAAAAATGCCAGCACTTGCCATCACAGACACAGTTGCAAGAATTAAGGCATAGATGTGCATCCCCTCGGTATTGTTTTGATATACTGTACTGAGTTGTGCAGTATATTAACATTTATTAGCCTAGCTATTATTCTTAGTAGTGTTGTTCACTGGGCTAACAGCTTTGCACGTGTGCAGTCAGCCAAAGCTCGATGCTCATTTTCTACATTTTGGTATTATGTAGGCAATGTATAACACTTAAGACACCTTTAATATGTCTGAGAGAAAAAGCTGCTATGGTGGAGAAGTGCTTTTTAAAACATAGCAACGTATTCTTTTGCTCATTTGTTAAGATGTGTTGATATGTTATTAGAAGCCAGTAAATTAAAAGTGATCACTTACAGTATTGTTTGAAATCAGTGCTTTGGCTTTGTGAACTGTGCAAGAGTTAAAATTGTTAATATAAGTGCAATATTCAGTCACACATCCTGGAGCATTTATGTCACATTTGGAGTGTGCTACATCCCAGTGCTTTATTTGGATGTTGGAGTTGGCTCAATAAATTTCTTAAACACCTTTTTGATATTCTCATTATTGATTGAATGTGTCAAATTATGCCAGGCTCAAAATCGCATAGAAGCATAGCATTAAACTGTCAAGCTTACAGGGAAATAAACTCAACGTGGAATATTTTTGGAAATGCATTCTCTTCCCAGACTCCGACAAATGATTAGAAGTGAGAGTGCATTACTAATTTCCAGCACAAAAATTTCAATGACATTTCGTTTGAAGTGAGCAGGAAAATCTACGGTTCAGTTTAAATCTCCTTGCATGATAAACCTTTTGTTTTCTAATATTTTCCACACCGGAGAAGGTGGGTTGAATACTCTAATCTCATAAGCAGCTTATTTCAGATAGTGTGACTTCATTACATTCTCTGCTGTTTGTAAATGATTCTTCTGAAAACTGGAAGTCGCATGGGTTGACTAGAGGATAGTGTGTGTCAAAACTTGTGAGAAAGCCTTATTTTATTTTTTGTTTTTTTACAGTACAAGGTGTGTTAGAGAGCAAAGCTCTAGAGGCTTGAGGTGTATTAAAAGTTGGACCTAGGTGGTTAAAGAAAGACAAAATAAAATAAAATAAAAACCCTTGGGCTCTCAATGTGCAATTAAGCAGCAGCTAAAACTATTGATCTGATCTTTTGTTTTATCCATACACCCACCTGCTACATTGATCACAGGGGAGCCATCACATGGCTATGGAATTCTTCTTTTCTATATTTCATTTTACTCTAACCACACTCAAGTGACAACTACTATTCTATTTTAGCAAATAAATTAAATAAAACAGGGGCACCTTATCTCAACAAAACACAGGTTTATGGGCAAAGGGAAAGTATTAGGATTAGGCCTGAATCAGTGATGATACTTCAATTAAGATATACAAAACCACAAATTTGGCAATATTTATCCAGCAGATACCATAATTTCAGACTTTAAGCAATGAGTAAGCTTAAACAAAGTTTTGTGCAACTAAAGACAAAAAAGCAGCAATCTTACATTAGTTTTTGCCACCTCCTGCAGAGCAGTGTTAATTTTGACAGCAAACCTTGATCTAGTTTTGGTTTTCATTAAAATGTTGTTTGGTTTCAGTCATAGTTTTTTTTTTTTTTTTTTAAGGATTTTTGGGAACTAGTGGCCTTTATATGACAGTGTATGGCGACAGGAAAGGGGCAGAGAGAGTGGGGAGCAAAGGGACCTGGACCGGGAATCGAACCGGGGCCGACTTTGCTGAGGAACTATAGCCTCTGTTCATGGGGCGGCTGCTCACCCAACTGAGCTAATCACTGCCCCGTTTTAGTCATAATTTTGTCTTTTAAATTCAATTATTTTTAGTCTAGTTTTAGTAAAAAAAAAATATAATATTATAGTCGACCAAACTACAGTAGAATCAGTTGACTAAAATATGGGGTTTAATGTAAATGGGTAAGTTTGAACAGATCACACATGCACAAACAGATTTTGCTTATTTAAAAGAAAACACACATTTTTATGCAATTTTCCTTGCTCTTGTACACAGTTTGCACAGTGGTAGTAGTGTGTGTGTGTGTATATACATACATACACATGCATATGTGTATAAATTAAATAAAGCAACAGTCAGTCTGGCACCATAGAAAAACAGGCGCTCATTTAACAAATGTTTTTTTTCTGTCCTCTTCACAACACCTGCTTCATTTCATAACACGTCTCTGTTCTTTTTGTCATGATCATATCAAAGTAATGAGTCAATTCTTCCTTCAAAAAAACTAGCTTTGCAAAAACAAACCAAAATTTCGATGCAGTGTAAGCATGGTTACTCTTGCATGGATTTCAGGATGACTGGTTATCAGATTTGGCTTCAGGTTTGTTGTTTCAGCTGATAGGGGGGGGGGGGGGGGGGGGGGGGGGGGGGGGGGGGGGGGGGGGGGGGGGGGGGGGGGGGGGGGGGGGGGGGGGGGGGGGGGGGGGGGGGGGGGGGGGGGGGGGGGGGGGGGGGGGGGGGGGGGGGGGGGGGGGGGGGGGGGGGGGGGGGGGGGGGGGGGGGGGGGGGGGGGGGGGGGGCGGGGGGGGGGGGGGGGGGGGGGGGGGGGGGGGGGGGGGGGGGGGGGGGGGAATAAAAAAAAAAAAAAAAAAAAAAAAAAAAAGTCACTCTGCATGGTTTACACAACATCTTGTTTTGTGTCGCATTATTCCGTCATGTGTGAAACGTGTCCGTGTGTCAGTTCTTCTTTTTCTCCCTGGACTGGACATTTTTAAGATCACTTTAATCACAAAATGTGAAACAATTGAGAACTCTGTAGTATCTCCCTGGGTAACCAAACGTGTGCAGGCCAGCCTCGCTGCTCGAGTTTGTATTCTGATTGGATGTCTTTGCAATACATCCCGCTTTTCAACACAAACAGTTCTTCTGATTGGATATCATTGCTGACAGGTATTTTTGTCTTGTTTTTATTCGTTGATGAAAATGACATTAACTTTCTTTATAGTTTTGATCCCTGCGCGTTGGTTTTCATTTAGTTTTTATCGAGAAAAATAGGTCGTTGAAGTAGACTATGACGAAAAATTTTCATCAACGAAACGAACACTGCTGCAGAGTTGTCCCTCAGTGGGTTTTACGCACATCAGCATAGACACACCTGGTCAGACACACCTGGATCAATTAGTTCATCCAATCATGAAAGTCAGGAAACAAAAGTGCAGTATTAAGTTCAGGAAGTACTGGAGCCGTGCATAAAGCCAGTTGAAGTTAAAGGTGCAGCATGACACAAAATAAAAAGGTCATTGATGGAAAATTAAATCTATCATGAATACTATGTCTATATTCTATATGTCTATGTTTTTTCTATCACTTAAGTAAAATAACTCATACGTTTTATTCTCTTAGACAAACCATTTACGTAGATCCAAATGCATCTATCTCAGTTTGCCATCTAGAGGCGTGTCATATACATAGTGGACATAGTGGGTGGGTAGTGGTTAGGGTTAGGGGAGAGGTTAGATTCTACTTTCCTCTCATACGACACGCCTCTGTTTTGCGAGTTGTATACAGACCCTTCTCTTTAGTTCTGCTTGGCGTGACTCCACATACATGGCTGCCATATTTGTTCTACCATTTTTACTACAGTGTCTCTGAATGGACAATTAACCCTGTTTTGAAGTGAGAAACATAAAAAACAAAACAACAACAACAAAAAAAAACAGTACCTTTGTTTGATAAATGCTCGAACACCGTTTGGAATAAGTGATGTCTTTAAAAACACATACAGTAGAAAAGAGTACATGTATTATGTTTTGGCTTGTATTGTACATCATTTCTAGAGCAGTCATACCTGTATCTGATGCCACTGGGTCCACCTGCAGATGAAAACATGTTAACACCTGGATGAATTTTGACCACTGATGGCCCATTGACAATTGTGTTTGGCAATTAAAGGCATTGTCATCTCATATTAAACAGAACTGGTATCCATCATGGTTGTGTGTAGAAAAGACCCAAATGTAGGCTCAGGCTGAGGAGGCAGACAGATAAGGAAAATAAATAAACAATATTTAATGAAAATTAAAAAGGTGTTGTTTGGGCAGGTGTCCAAGAAAACAGGAATCCAAAACTCTGAGGTAAATGAGGCAGGAATAAAGCTTGGCACAAATGCAATACCCAACGGCAAACAAAAGGAGGATCTGGCACTGCACAGAAAAAACTTATAACTATATATACCATGGGAGATAACGACAAACAAGAAGCAGGTTAGGAAATTAACAAACTAGGGTTTAGTGTGAAACAAGAATGGAAAATAAACTGCACAAGAGGGGATGCTCTCTAAACTAAAACAGGAAGTACAGCTGTGTGAAAAAGTTTTTGCTCCCTTCCTAATTTCTTACTTTTTTGCATGTTTGTCAGACTTAAATGTTTCAGATCATCAAACAATTTTTAATGTGAGTCAAAGATAAAACAAGTAAATAGAAAATGCAGTTTTTGAATGAAGATTTTTTTTACAAGGGGGGGGGGGGGTGCAAACCTCCATGGTCCTGTGAGAAAAAGTGATTGCCTGCCCCCCCCCCCCGTTAAAACATAAATTAACTGTGGTTTATCACATCTGTGGAAAGCAGAGTTCAATTTCTCTAGCCACACCAAGGCTGGATTACTGCCACACCTGTTCTGAATCAAGAAATCACTTAAATAAGACCTTCCTAACGAAGTTTAGCAGACCAAAAAGATCCTCAAAAGCTAGTCATCATGTTGCGATCCCAAAAAAATTCAGGAAAAAATGAGAAACAAAGTAATTGAAATCTACAGTATCAGTCTGGAAAAGGTTACAAAGCCATTTCTAAAGTTTTGGGACTCCAGTGAACCACAGTGAGAGCCATTATCCACAAATGGTGAAAACATGGAACAGTGGTGAACCTTCCCAGGAGTGGCCGCTCAACCAAAATCACCCCAAGAGCACAGCGACGACTCATCCAAGAGGTCACAAAAGACCCCAGAACAACATCCAAGAACTGCAGGCCTCACTTGCCTCAATAAAGGTCAATGTTCGTGACTCAACCATAAGAAAGAGACTGGGCAAAAATGGCCTGCATGGCAGAGTTCCAAGACCAAAACCACTGCTGAGCAAAAAGAACATAAACGCTCGTCTCAGTTTAGCCAGAAAGCATCTTGATGATCCCCAAGACTTTTGGATAAATACTCTGTGGACTGAAGAGACAAAAGTTTAACTTTTTGGAAGGTGTAGGTCCCATTACATCTGGCATTAAAGTAACACAGCATTTCAGAAAGGGAACATCATACCAAAAGTAAAATATGGTGGTTTTAGTGTGATGGTCTGGGGCTGTTTTGCTGCTTCAGGACCTGGAAGACTTGCTGTGGTAAATGGAACCATGAATTCTGCTGTCTACCAAAAAATCCTGAAGGAGAATGTCCGGCCATCTGTTGGTGACCTCAAGCTGAAGCGCACTTGGGTTCTGCAGCAGGACAATGATCCAAAACAGACAAGCAAGTCCACCTCTGAATGGCATAAGAAAAACAAAATGAAGACTTTGGAGTGGTCTAGTCAAAGCCCCGACCTGAATCCAATTAAGATGCTGTGGCATGAACTTAAAAAGGCGGTTCATGCTGGGAAATCCTCCAATGTGGCTGAATTACAACAACTCTGCAAAGATGAGTGGGCCAAAATTCCTCCACAGCGCTGTAAAAGACTCACTGCCAGTTATCACAAACGCTTGATTGCAGTTGTTGCTGCTAAGGGTGGCCCTACCAGTTATTAGGTTTAGGGGGCAATCACTTTTTCACGCAGGGCCTTTTAAGTTTGGATCCCCCCCCCCGTCTTAAAAATAAAAATCTTTATTTCAAAACTGCATTTTCTGTTTACTTGTGTTATCTTTGTCTCACATTTAAATTTGTTCGATGATCTGAAACATTTAAGCGTGACTAACATGCAAAAAAGTAAGAAATGAGGAAGGGGGAAAAACTTTTTCACACAGCTGTAAACTGAGATGAATTTATAGATTGATATTGAAATAAGGACAACTGGAATGTGGGCCAGGAAACTCAAAATGGCAAAGACAACACAAAAACAAAGAAAATATAATCACCGGCCATTAACATGTATGCAATCGCAAGTGACCACAATAAGCCACAAAGTGCTGTGTAAGATATTACAGTCTGTCTCATCAAAATGAGATAACCACATGGTCTTTTATACTATACCAAAATAATGTAGCATGTCTTAAACAACAACAGAGCATCTTTGAAACAAACCCAACTGATTGCTTATTAACATTTTTGTTGAGGACATAATAGGAATAATTCATTTTATGCCTGACTCATGCTGTAGGGATTCTCTTTACTATATGATTATAAAACCCGTTGGAGGTAGGTGAGGTGGCAGTGGATTTACAACACTGTAATCCTTTTATTCTGGAGGCCAGGGTTCAATGCCTGTGTGGGATCATGTTTATGTTGTCTCATAGAATTATCCCCTCTCCTCCACTCTGCTGGCACTTTAGTTTTGGGAATTGTAGGACATGGTTGCCTGACTACATTAGATTTTATTTGATGTGTCTCCTTATTTAATGCCCATGAATCTATTCAAAAACTTTTTCTCAAAATCAAGCTCAAATCACTTTGAAAAATGTATCCTTTTTTTGTTTGTTTGTTCAAATATTCAAATATCCCCTGCAATGGCAACTTTTTAATAAAGGATTCCAGAATTTTTTTTTTTACAGAATTTCTAGAAAACTTTATCCAAAACAACTCTAATAGTCCAAACATCTTTACACATAGGGACCGGGAGGAAAGGAGGAAAGAAGGAAAAAAAAAAAAAGGAAGAAAAAAAAAGGGGGGAAGGGGAGAAAAAGGAAAAAAAGGGGGAAAAAGAAAAAAGAGGAAAAGAAAAAGAGAGGGAGAAAAGGAAAAGGGAGAAAGGAAAAACGAGGGAAAAGAGGAAAAGAGAAAGAAAAAAGAGAGAAGGAGAGAAAAAGAAAGGGAAAAAAAAAAAAAGTACGTCCAAATATGGAGTAGCTTTGGTGTGTTCTTCAGCACTTTTCTGACTGTGTCGGGGAGATGGAAGCTGACTGATTGGCCCAACTCCATTTTCTGGCGACAATCGCAAAAAGTACATTTCAAGACAATCACCGTTTTTGTCAGGCGTGTAAAGTCTGTCTGTCTGTGTCTTCTGCTCACTGACAAGGTTAACTACTGTGTGAAGTAGTCCGATGCATCAACAGTCTGATGCTTTTGTCAATGTAGCTGATGGTTGAAGTTACTTAAAGGCAATGATATATCGGTTTGAATTGGTTCTTTAAACAGACATTCCAACTTTAAGAAAAAGTGACAAACCGAATACATTCTCTGCTTGAAGCTGCTGTTGTTTTTCTGTCAGTCGCCAAGCAGTGAATTCATGATTCAAATATCCAAGTCTAGTATTGAATTATTTATTTGTAGAGTCACCTGGGATTTGCCACCTGAGGATGTCTGTATTTAGAAACACAGATATGAGCCTATATATCTATAATATATATACAGTATGTATATATATATATATATATATATATATATGAGTCCATGGCCCTGATTTACAAAGAATTCAAATAAAGAGCACTAATTTCTTAGCGCACGCTATTTATCAATGCAGCAGTCTCTTCAGCGTTTGTGGATGATCTACAAAGATTACACACGCAATCTGTAACAGGCCCAAACAGTAGTATTTAAATGAGGATTTAGCATGCGCTCTTGCTTTGCCATGGAAAGTTCAGAAGAGCATGTGGTAAATGCAAAATGAAATTCAACCTGATAGAGAGACATTAGTTTCAGATATAATATGAGGCAAATAAGAATATAATATAATATAGATATAATAACTATAAAATTAAAAACGATGCAGCAGGTTTCGCTGTGGGTCGTACGAAGAGGCCAGTTTATAAGGAGATGGATGAGGAGATGCTGTTGAGGATGGTCTGATATAACACATGCAGTGTGCACTCTTTGGCACAAAGCCTGGTGCTGGACCTGCGTAATTGCCCCCCACCCCACACAAAACTTAGTAAAAATAGTATCAATAGTTTGTGCTACGTTACTGATTATTTTCACTGAGTTTTATGTGGGTCGGGGAGGCAACTTCACAGGTCAGCAACCTCAGAGCAGCAGTAGGAGCATCTGCAGTCTGGAGAGGAGGAACACGCAGGAGCTGATCTAAATTTAAAAAAAAAAATATGCCATTGGCAAAAAATAAAATAAAATAAAATAAAAAGACACAATTAATGTCGGCTTTAACTACCATTATGTTACAGCTGCCAATGTTCTGATTCATCTGTCTAGAATAACCCGTGTTAAATAGTGATGTTGATAGTTATTTAATTAGATAATGAAAACTTGCCCTCACACCTCGTGAGAAATGATTTTGACCCCATCTCGCATGTCTGCAGTCCAGTAGGCAGCACTCTTCCAGCCATTTCTGAATAAAGCTGCTAGTGCTTTTCATACATGCTAAATTACACACAATATTTTCTTTGCGCCCGCTCTCCATTGCACGGTCAATAAATAACATAGCCTGTGCAAAGCTGAGTTGTTGTCACCTCCCAATATTTTGCGCATTCTGGCAGGAACGCCCGTATTGCACATTCATGTACAGCAGACGCTCAAAATGGATAGCGGGGCTATTTTGCCTGTTAACAGGTGCAAACCTCCTTCTGCCCTGTTTGTATATCAGCTCCAGTGGATTATTGCGTGTGTAATGAAGCTAGCGCTCATTTTACTATGCGCAAACTGTTTATACATCAGGGCTTATGAGTCTATAGAGATATAAGATACTAATATAAGAATCCATCGGCATTAAAAACCTGACCATCTTATACCCCGGGAACTGTGAAGTCCAAATTTCTAGGAGATCCAGTCGTGATTTTAGCCCACAAACTTTTTACCACAAAATGCATCTCCTTGTCATAAGCAACACATTAACATTTTGAAGTAATAGGTATGCTAAACACAGTTTACAGATGAACATTTCTGTGGTTAGACTGATAAAACAGGGTTTTGAAGCTCTTGGTTGTTCTGTTTAAAGTTTAAGGTTCAGTACTGTTGAATTGGAACTTGACAGCCTAATGTTTACAAGGAGTTCTGTACTCTTAATATCCACCCGGTGAAACATAATTTCTTTGCTTATCAAGGCCCACCAGTTTTATCTCACAGAAATTACACCCACTAAAGAGTCTGCTGTACAGCCAAAAGCGTACTCCAATATAAAATATTAAAAAGTGGTACAAGTGTCTGCAAAAGCAACCAAACAATCATAAGGCAGCACAGAGCAGCTGTGCCTGATGAGGACAGATGTCTGCGTCAGGTTGTAATCGGCTTCTTTAGTGTTTACAGCATGAGCCTGCTGCCTTCTTGCCTGCCCCAGTCATGCATTTTGATTAACTCAGAATGTGAACTGAGCCTTGCCAGGACCGCTGTGACAAAACTACCAGAGACCTCATGAAGAAACCACACTGACAGTACTTCTCCAATCACTCCACTTTAATTCCTCTCAGTGGCAAAGGTCATCGCTAATACACAAATACGGCTCATACCAAGCGAGACTCGTCTCTGGCTTGATCTCCCACACACATCGGCCCCACTAAGCTAGCAAAGCTACTAAAACATGATATAAGGAGATTCCAAGATGCATAATTGAACAGTTTGCACCCAGCTTGATAGCTGGAAATCTGCTTCATTAATCAACTCCCACAGAGTTATGAAGGCATGAGGAGAAGAGGTTTATGCTGGCACAGACAAACATAATGGGATGGCACCGGGTGCGCTTAAGCCCTCACACTATATCCAAAAGGTTAAAAGCATCTTATACATGTTTTATGTATGGCTGAGTAAGAAATAGTATGCATGACCAAATGTCTTGCAACCTCTGTTTTTATGGGTTTATGATGTGATTAAAAAACAAAAACATAACATCAGTCATAACTTTTGCTATACATTCTCTATACATTGTATGTTATGCATCATAGGGCTGACTGATTAATTTGAACAGCACTACTGTGATTTAATTAAATGAATTATGATGTTGATCAAAGTGCAAATATTTGTATAATTAAGCTTCAAGAATTCACATTAAAGTAGAAGAATTGAAGAAAATGTTTTGATGGAAGAAAACGTCATTGCAAAAGTGGGAATGGCTCCTTTTAGCAGTTTTCTTGTCCAGTTATATGAAACATACATGTACATGTACATGTGGAATAAAGCAAATGAAAGGGAGTGAAGTAAACAGGAGGGGTTGTTTTTTTGAAAGATATTTTTTTAATAAAGACATATAGTCCAGTTTCTAATTCTAGTTGTAATTAGATTTTTGGCTTGTGTTTTTTTTGTATTTGGGATTGACTTGCAGCTTTGTTGTGACATATATTCCTTTTTTTTAATTCTGGTTGTTGTTAGCTTTTTACTGTACCAAGCTTTCTTCTCAGAGAGTGTCAATTAAGTGCTACAAGCTGTTGTCAATTTGTGATTACCCTCTTTGGTTTAAGTTTTACACTTGGCTATTTTTACTTCTTGCCATATCGTTGATATTCTTACAAGTTCCTTTTTTTCTTCAAATCTTACAGGTTTTATTAATTTTTCCAACTCAAATTTCTTTGGGTTGTCAAACTTGTTTTTTGTTTGTTTGCTTTTTTCCTTCACCCACAATGCTATTAGTTTTTACAGTTAATTCAGCTGATTTTTTTAAAGTTAAAATGTTGGATTTCATCTTTTTTTCCTGTGATGTAATTAGGTCATCAACCTGATAATATGCCCCTCTATTCATGTGCTTTCATTTCAGTGCCAGATAGTTACTGTATGTTGCCTGCAAAATTGTTCATTATTCTTATCAGTCGATCTTGTGGGGTTTCTTCTGATTGAACTGCACAATATCACTTTATTCAATATATCGATTGCAAAATTCTGAGGAAAAAAAATCCATTAAGTTCAAGTTTTGCATATCTACCTAAGATTTCATGACTTCCTGTTATGACTTGCATGCAAGCACACTCACTTGAATGCTTTTATGCACCCTTGCAGAATTCTTATTGGGCATTAAGAAAATGCAAATCTCATAAATATGACAAGTCTAACTGAAAATAATGCAAATTAAAAATAAAGGTCAGCCACTAGTCAGGGCTTAGCACTCTGGTATGCAATTGAAGTCCATTAAGGCCTCAGCCTCCATTTTGAGAAAATATGGTGACGCTTACTTGGATTATAACATAAACACTAAATCAGTCATATTTAAGTGTGCAGAAAAATGGAAATAAGGAAAGAAAAAAAAATCTGTGTTTGTGTCCAACGAAGCCAATTAAGCTAGGTCATCTGCTCCATTACTAATCATCTGCCAAGAGAATACTTTTACAGGAAGTTAGGTTTTGGATCCACTAATGCTCCATAAGGGCTTTTGATAGTACTACCATAGCTTTTGGATTTATCTTGTTTCTTGGCACTTATGGATTGATATGAAGTCAGCAAACTGTTTGACCTGGCAGTAGCTGCTGGAGAATATATTTCATTTGGCTGCTTGTAGCCACAGACAGGCATTCTGAAAAGTGAAGGTGCTGCTGTTGCCAAGTTTTAATGGAGGTCAGGAAGGAAACAAACAAGCACCAACAAATTTTTGAAAAAAGAGTAGTGATATTATGTGAAGAATATTAAACAACTGGTATTCCAAGCCAAGGCTGGTGGTGAGAACCAGGTTTTGATTTCAGCTCATTATTTTCAGTAAAGGCTGGAAAAAAGTAACAGCAGTTGGCTCTAATTAGGTTGGATAAACATGATCTAACATGCTGTAATCACAGACATAAATGTTTGTGATTCTACAGTCTGGTCTTAAGTTAAAATATGAGAGAAGGACAAAACAAAAAATCACAGAGTTTGTGCTGATGGAGCTAAAATATACATTTTTTCCATGTTAGCCAGCATAATATATAGATGTTATGTTGTGTTTTCTGTCTGGGATTTATTTGGCAGCTTCACTTTTTTGTCATTTACAGCCCAGAAGAACTTGACAGTAGAAGTTTCTCATACTGTATGCACTAAACATCAGAAAAGAATGTTTTAAGATCAGCCAAGATGCTTTTTCAGTGGTGATCAAGTAGTCTTACCAGTCATGTGCCAATTTTTTCCGGAGTCATACACACTCAAAAATAGAGGTACGAGACAGGAACATTTCTGTACCTGTAGGTACATTTTATACAAATGTTCTCTTAAAAGTACAATATTTGTCTTTATGAGGCCAGAAGTGTACCTATATACTATGAAAAAGGGTCCAAAGTAATATAAAGTACACATTTGTACCATTTCAACCATAACGGTACCTGCAGCATTGAAAAATGTGCGTAGCTCGGACAATAACTATAAATAGCAGTACTTCTAAACAGTAGTATAAATAATAGTGATCATATTATTTTTTATAGTAATCATAGTAATAATTATATGTATAATTATACATGTGTTTGGCCTAATATTTATAACTATTCATTTATTATTAGCATCTTTGATTGTTGTCATAATCTCTATTTTATTGACTTTTATTCATCATTTTTAATTGGTTTAATTGTACTTTATTAACTCATACAGCTCGATAAGGTACAAAAATGGACCAGGACCGAAGGGTACAGAAATGTCTTTCAAAAAGGAGCACCCCGAGCAGCAAGCTTTGTACCGTCTTAAGTACAAATTGGTACCTCTATTTTTGAGTGTGTAGTAAAGGTGGCACTTGTGAGATTTAAGATGTGGAAATATCAGCATGTGTTATTGTTGAATGCTGAATAAAGATGGTACATGGGACACATGTAAAAGGTTTCAGACTTATCTTGACAAAGAAAAGAAAATACTTACAGGATCAGTATGAATATCCTGAATGATGCAGCTGGAGCTCTAAACCTCTAACAAACCTTAATACAACATGTGCTGTAAGCATTATCTCAGCAAAAGTCAACTCTGATAAAAAAAAAAAGAAAAAAGAACAAAATCAGAAACCTTGTAGGAGGTAGCACTGCGCATCTTGTCACACCCAGAAAATATAAAAAAATGAACAAAGAGCATGCATAGCACTACACCGGGGCTAGGGGGTGCTGTAGCCCCGTCAGAAACCTGTGCAGCCCCAGTTAAGCCCCACAAGAATTTACCCGACCCGCTGATGCTTAACTCGCTACCCGACCTGCACATTTCATCACTTACTGGCTGTTGGTGACGCGTCAGCATTCAGAACATTAGTGTACATTTTTGTTGCTGCAGTACGTGAGGACGGGGTGGCCGAAATGCTCGATACTGGAGGTCTCCGCTAGGACTACGCAGCACTTTGACATACACTTGATTCTGCAGTCACAGCGTATTTCTTGTGTATTTCCACAAACAACATGCAGCACGAGTGTTTAATGCAAGTCTACTGTACATCCCATCGCTCATTTTACTGTTTCTTTTCTTCGTTCATTCCTGTTGGTTTTTTAATGTGATAACCTACTGTTGCTTTGTCACGTTTTCATTTACAATAAGAAAAAGAGAAGAGCACAGGAGGCTAAATAGGTTATTTGAAAGTTTATTTCAAGGAGCACTTGCTCTTAACATTTTTTTAATACTTGCAGAACCACAGTGGCGTGCACAGACGTTTTGGGGGGCAGGAGCTCAGTGAAAATTAAGGGCACTTTTTGCAGCATGTGGAAATGCCGGTAGAGATGTTTCGATACCGACTCTGGTACTTTTGCTCTGGGTTTCGGCTGACACGGAGTACTTATACCACTATGTTATTAAAAAATATTTTTTTCATTCATATCTTCCATGCTGGTAGATACTCCAAAGTTACAGCGATGCGCTGATGTGCAGCATCACGCTGTTCACTGGCACTCCAGTTGTTTTGATTGAGTGCACATGTGGGCGTGTCTGTGTGACATTACGTCAGCGTAGTCTTCGGGACATTTCTGATGTGTGGAATAAAATTCAGCTCAGAGTCAAAGAGAACACCCAGGTTTCTCACACACTGAGAGGGTTTAAAACTTTGCAGTTAGCATGAAATGATCTATCTCTGGTCTTCAGTAACGATGATTAAAACTTCAGTCTTGTCCTAGTCTAGCTGTAAGAAGTTCTCTGCCATCCATGACTTTATATCTAAAATACACCAAAATATACTATTTAGAGCAGTGATTCACAACCCTTGTCCTCAAGGCACACTATCCTGAAGACTTTCCAGTTTGCCCTGTTACGACACATCTGATTCAAATCAAATGGATCTCTGACGAGCTCTGCACCAGTCTGCTGCTAACCCATTAATGTGAGTCAGCTGTGTTTCTACAGGGAACATGGAAAGTCTTCATGATAGTGTGCCTTGAGGACCAGGGTTGGGAATCACTGATTTAGAGCAAACTATAATTTTTTAGATCAACATAAATGATTTTCATCTTATACTATAATGCCATAACTTCTATCCAACATCAGGATATGCTATCATCCACCATCTGACATCAAACAAACATTGAAAGTATTACATCTAAACCCAATCTAATAAAAACTTCCACCTTACATATGAGTTTTTGGTCTAACTGCACTGGGATTTGACATCAGTAACACTGATATATGCACAGATCAAGTTCTACTGTTTGGCTGCATGGATAAATAATCAACCAAATATCAATGTCTAATGTTGTTAGATTTGAACGTTGGTCGGATGTTAGGATAATGTTGCACAGACGTTGATATTTGGTCAAAGATCCAACAACAACATGTCAATGTTCTACGTTGAACTGACAATGGGATAATACGTTGAACTGATGTTGGGTATCTAGTAGGTACCAACGTAACTTAGAACCAACCAAATATCAACGTCTAATGTTGTTAGATTTGAAGGGGGACGATAGGATGATGATGTTCTACAGACATTGATGTTTGGTCAAAGATCCAACAACAACATGTCAATGTTCTACGTTGAACTGACGTTGGGATAATACGTTGAAAAGACGTTGGGTATCTGGTAGGTACAAACGTAACTTAAAACCAGCCAAATATTAACGTCTAATGACGTTAGACTAGATTATTAGTGGGACGTTGGGATAATGACGTTAGACAGATATTGATGTTTGGTAAAAGAACCAACAACAACATGTCAATATTCTACGTTGAAATGATGTTGGGAAAGTATGTTGAACAGACGTTGGGTATTGATTAGGTACCAACACAACTTAAAAACAACCAAATATCAAAGTTATTTAACGTCAAATTCATGCGTTTGGGTGACGTTGTAAGTTGACGTCATTCCAGTGTTGGATTTTAGGGCATCTGACGTCAGAACCTAAATCCAACCAAAAATCAACGTCAATTGACGTTGTGTGCCTGCTGGGTTATTATGACTAAAAGCTCAGACTCAAAGAAACCATAGAATGCTTTTAAAAGATGTGTGAGAATTGGGTCTATAAGACACGTTGTTGGTTAGCTGGGAGAAAACTAGACCAAGCATCTTAGCGTCAACCATGACAAAACTCTCCAATGTTTCCTCTTGTAAAAACAATGCTTCAGATCTGTTAAAATTGACAAAAAGGGAATTTATGAAATGGAATCTGTTTTTGTCCCATTGAGTGATAATTACAGGGATTAGATTATTATTGATAAAACAGAAGGCCCAATGTCAGTGTTGTATGTGACCCTATCACACACTAATGGTGCGTTCAGACCGACCGCGGCAGGCCTGGCAGGGGCGTCAGGTTTACATGCAAAGTCTATGTAAACGCGTGTCAGGGAGCATCGAACCTTCTTGCAGCGTGTTAAGGGCGGCGGGCACAGCAGGTATTGAGCATTTCGGCGTTGGAAAATCTGAACTTTTGCCACTTTTGGTCTCTGAGTGTCAGCGTCTGATTTTATGTGAACCAGCATCAAACTTTAGTGCATTTTTGGCTCCGACAATGCGGTCGGTCTGAACACACCATAACAGATTTCTGAACCAATTTGTCGAGCCAACTAGTGCCGACCAAGGTGAACTGGTAGTTGTGGGTAAAAATTTGGCAAAAAATTGTGTAGTGTGTCCCCAGCTTCATGAGTTTACAAATGTTCCAGAGAAAATCCATAACTGTGTTCATATTATGTACACACAAGAAGTGAACTGAGGGCTAACATTTTAAGACTTTACGGAAGAGGATTAGGGCCACTGAAAAATGTTTGTTTTTTTAAATCTGAGATTTTAGTCAGAATTCTGACTTTTTTTCCAGAACATTTATTTGTTTAAGTTTTTTTTTTCAGAATTTTTTTTTTTTTCCGGTTTCTGAAAAAGTCAGAATTCTGAGTTCAATCTCAGAAGCCGGGTACTTTGGCTTCCTCCCACCGTCCAAAGACATGCATGTTAGGTTAATTGGTTACTCTAAATTGTCCCTAGGAATGAATGTGAGCGTGAATGGTTGTCTGTCTCTCTCTGTTGCCCTGCGACAGACTGGCGACCTGTCCAGGGTGTACCCCGCCTCTCTCCTGATAATAGCTGGGATAGGCTCCAGCAACCCCCGCAAGCCTGAACTGGATTAGCGGTACAGAAAATGATGATGACTGACGGTTATAAAAGATGCATTGTTTTTCCCAGTAAATTTAAATGTGAGGTAGCTAAACTGCCCATAAGAGCCGCAATGCAAAGCATAGGGAGGTTCCTGCTTTTGCTAATGATATTTTATGAGCTTCGGGTATGGCCTATAGAAACTGGAGTCAGACAAGTTTGCACACTTGATGCTCTACTGGCGGTGCTTTTCTGCCTTACTTGGGTTGGAAACTTGTAAAAGTTGAAGTGAGACAGCAGACTTTTAAAACTAATACGCGGAGTTGTTGATCTCCGTATAGTTCAATGCTGTCCACGGTGTAAAATGTGAAATCCCTCAGCAAACTGTCATTCATTTTTGTGCCTCTTTAAGAGGTTGTTTAGCTCAACATCATAAACCATCCCCAGTGTGCTTGTTAAACAAGTGGACTGAGAGTAATTTAAAGAGATAAACTAGTCATATAATATTTTATGTGTAGCTCATATAAAAGCAAAACTGCTGGATTACTATTTTACTTGTTAAAAAAAAAAAAAAAGCAAATTGGGCCTGAACTGATGATGGGAAGCAACCAGCTGACCAGTAGCTATTGGATTCATATTCCAGCTTGACCTTAATCTTGAGAATAAGACAGTGTTCTAGTTATGGTATTTACACAAATTGCAGACTGAATATTCCACTCACATTTCCATGCACATTACAGTGCTTACTCATATTCATGACTGACATGTCACATCTACTTCACATTACTCAGCATCCTGTTTGCACCCATCCACAGTTTAATAACCTGCAGGTTTCTCTGTCACCCTATAGGCATCTTCATTTTACCTCTGCCTCCCTGCTCTGCATTGAACTTCAACAGGGCAGATGGTGCCAGATCTGGTGACAACAACAAGCAAATGCAAGCTCAGCCTGAAACAAACAAAAACGTTCTTAAAAGCAAAAAAAACACCCTCTCTTTATAACCTAGAAACTCTGGGGCCTGAAGCAAAGGCTGTAAAGCGGCGGTGTGTGCTGCAAGATGCTGGTACAGAAGAACTTGTTGGGATTGAGGTGTATTTCTATCATAATGCCAGTAGCATCTGCATACCCCACATATCTTGAGAGTTGCATGGAATTTGACCTTAGTCAGGTCACAGCAATTAAAAAATGTTTACTTGGGGGTTTCTTATTCAGTGCAAGGGCTTAATATATTGTAGTTGAACTGAGATATCACCATGCATCAGTCAGCGCAAGTGATTATGTCTCACGTTAAGCCTTGCATGTTAGCTCTGCTAGCTAAGACTTTTACTGTGAAAGCTAAGCATGTAAAAGCACATTTAAAGGGACTAGAGGCAAGATTAAGAAACAAAACTCACGACTGGCGCGACTGGCGCGACTGGTGCGACTGGCGCTTCAGGTAACTGCAGCCACGAGCCAAGCCGTCACGGGAGCGTGCACAAACTGAAGTTATAATGTTGTTTACTACGCTTTTTCTTCGTAGTTACACTTTTTAGTGTCTTTTAGTTGATCTGGATCGTTTGCTGATGGCAGAGGAGTCAATAACTATCGCTTACAGTGTTTGAATTTACCGCAACCGTCTTCTTCCTGTATCAAAACTGCAGATGTAGCGTCATTTGACGTCACGTCAGCAGGGCAGCGCGGGAAATTCAGCCACCGAATTGCAGCGCATTTTGCAGCACACAGTCTGTTCAAGGCAACGGAGAGAGACATGGGTGGAAATGTTGTTTTTGGTATTTAGCGCTTCATCACCCATTAGTATTAGAAAAAATGGACATGCATGTTTGGGTTTTTTTAATTCCTGCCTCTAGTCCCTTTAAGGGATACAACACCCACAGAATAATGTGTCTTCGTTTTCTACTCACCCTCATGCTGAGCAAGACTGTGGAGCACTTTTTTAATATTTCAATTGCAGCTGGCGATCAGGGAGGTTTTCGTTATCCACCAACTGTCATATAATGGGATTCACCGGTGCCTGAAACATAAAGGTCCATAAAAGTCCACAAAACCTTGGCAATATTCCTCCATACTACTCGTCCAATGTAATCCAAGTGTCCTGAGTGGGAGTGTCCATTATTTACCCGAAACAAATACACTACATGATGTAGTGTATTTTTATAGCCTAAACAGTAGAATTTCCTATTTGCGCATTCATGCGAGTTCATGACACTACGGAACCTGCAGCAGATGAGAATGTGCGTTCTTTGTTTGTTTCCTTCTTTGTTTCTTTTTTTTCTTTCTTTTAAATTAATAGCCAACCCCTCTTGTGTTTGTCACTAAGAGTGCCTGAGCTGCGGACGAACTTAGGGACAATGTAAACAGCAAATTTCTTCTTCTACGCTTTCGACATCGGCTGAGTAGGCGCAACCCCGGTCTGAATGAAGTGCAATTGCGGAAGTGCAATGCTCTACTGTTTAGGTTATAAAAATATATAAAATGATGTAATTTTGAGTAAATTATGGACGCTTCCCGCCCAGGACACTTGGATTACATTGGACGAGCAGTATGGAGGAATATTGCAAAGTTTTTGTAGACTTTTATGGACCTTTTTGTTTCAGGCATTTGTGAACTCTATTATATGAATGTCGATAGGTAACGAAAACCTGTCCGATCTCCAGCTTCATTTGAGATATTAAAAAAGTGGTCCACAGTCTTGCTTAGCATGAGGGTGGGTAGAAAATGAATGCACATCATTTTGTGGGTGTTGTATCCCTTTAAGTCAAAAGTCAAGGTACAGTCAGTTTCTGGAGTCACTAAAGTTGGAGTTTAAAATCATATGGCTGCAATAATTTTTCCCTTATCCGTGCAACAATAATGCGAAGACCAGAACAGACTTCATGTGTCTTTATTATTATTGGCCAAACCACATGGAAATATTCCCCTGAAATTAGCAGGAGGCAGTAAAAGGTTGGCTTGCTGCAGTGTTGTGCTTTATGGAAATATTATGGATTTTCAATGAAAAAATAAGTTTGCTCATTATAAAAGTGGGACAATATTCATTAAAGCAACCCTTACCAATGTTGCATTCTTACACTATTTTTTTAACAGCGTAAAATGCTATGAATGAGGTAATGGAACTCTGAAATACAAGACAGACCCACCATTAATCAAAATAAAATATTATTCCAATCTGTAAATATTCAATGAAAACTCCAACCAATCCTTGAAGTGGGGTGCACCTCTAGGATTGTCCAAGGGACCTGCCCGTCAGACCTTTGCTTCTGCATTGGGAGGCAGAAGGAATGAGGGGGTGTGTTTTAGGAGTGAGGCGGGACTGTTTATATTCAAATAATCTTGCTGTGCTTTCTGAAATGCAAGATCGGTAAGGGTTGCTTTAAGTCGACTATTATAAAGAAATCATGTGGTGGGGTAAACATGTTAAAAAGTAATATGTCAGACTCTAATGCTCTGCTATATGAATCAACTGAATGATGTAGAGCTGATTTAGTCAAATTTATCAACAAATTGCATGTTGACTAATAATATTGGATGCCTTTTTAGGTCACCTGTTGTCAGGCAAGGTATCAGTCTGCATCTTCACACAAAATATTCACAGTTCAATTCCAGTAAACTTGAGTAATGACATAAAAAAATATTCAGCTTGGAAACACTTTACACTCAGTCTGTGCTATCAAAGTTGAGAGATTTAATTTTTACTTCCGAGTGTGGTTTGCTAGTTAGATTCAGCTCTGTGTCTTCCTCCATTGCAACTATAACCACATACTGCTCTCTTCTTTACATAAAAGCTATTTTCCTGTGGGAACTTTTATCTTTCACCCTCCAGTTGAGATTTATAATTTGGATCACAGAATAGGAGATATCAAGAACTGAAAAAAAGGAGCGTGGGTGTTTAAAGACAGATAATCCATTTCAAGGCTTCCCCATAGGGAGGTTCTGATGTGTTGTGCAGCTTATTTGTTTTCAAGAAAGAAGTTGCTTTGCACCTCTTGTGGTTTCCTGCAATAGGCTTGTAGTGAAAATGACTCTGACACAAGTGTCTTTTGATTTGGGAACGCATTGAAGATATCAGTTCTGCAGAGCCTAAGTGAATGTCCCTGCTTTCAAATGCTATGCTGGTTCTGCAAAGTAGGCCATCTATCTTTTAGGATGCTCTTATTGGCAGCTGTCCTTCTTGACTTCCATCTTGATGAAAATGACCAAGCCAACTCAGAGGATTTTCATGTTGCTCCCTGCACCGGGAATATACACAGTTGTGGTCCTCTGTTTAAAAATGATGTTTAAAAAGTAACTAAGAAATTCTCATTTTATTCTAATTTTATATTAGAAGCAGAAACCCTTAATGACCCTTAATCTTTTATAATTAGTCATGATATCAAGGCTTCCTATGGTGGAGACTTTACCTTCACTCAGGTTTTTAGTTCAGGATTCTCTATAGGATTCAGATTTGGTGCCAGATGCATGAAGTTTATGTGGGTTAGTCACTAAAACTGTAATTCAAATAGGGGAAAGTGCATTTGCATTATCTTTATAAGACTTGTAGGTGAGTATACTATATGTATGATTCTCAGATCTAAATAGCTGGGGATTGAGAGACCTTCTTTACACCTTGCACAGCTGCATGCGTCTGTTTTAGTCAATGTTTAGATTCACGCTGAGCATGCTGCAGCACGTGAGCAGTCCTTCGTCACCCTGTCGTGTCACACCACTACACTAAATACATGAGCTCTATTTTTGACGGAGCACGCACCGGCACTGCATAAATTTCAGCAGTTCAGATTGGACCTGACAGGAAATCAGACAAAGGATTCTGTGTAAAACATCTGTTAACTTTCTACTGTAAATAAAAGCCACTGTGCAGATTTTCAATTAAACATCTGAATCTGACAATCTGAATGTGATGGATTAGGCTCTGAATGAGAGATATAGAAACAAAGTCATTTTTACGTGCGGGTGTACTTAGACAACCACAACCAGTAAGCTCTGAAATAACTAGATTATACTGACAAAGATCAATCCAAGAGTCTCGAAGAAGAACCAGACAGCTGAAGTGTTGTTTTGTTAAAATGCGATTCCGTGATCTCACGGATGTGGCAGCACAGGATATGTTCAGGGCGCGCTGTAAATGGCAAAGACAGACGGCAGCGTACATGGAGGCAGTGCAAAGCCAAGGTAAAAGATGAAGTTGGGATCTGCATTTGCAGTCAATGTGAGCCTAAATTTTATAGCAGGGTTTTTCCTCCCCAAGGTTGCCCCTCCCTAAATGCAAAACACGTGCTGTGCATAGGGCCTCATCTTCCAACAGGGGCCACATTTTGCACGAGGGGATGCATTTCCGTGCGGTAGTGCAGATGCGCTATACCACGAGGCAAAAAAAAATTTGGCCGCGCAATGATTGTTGCCACTCGACATCTGACCAATCAGATGGTGGGTCCGCTTGCAGGAAAGGGGGGGTGGGAGAGGAGGCAAAACATGAGGAAACTCGTGCTTCACTTGAAGGTGGGTATGGTATGCTCTTGAAATAAAACTTTGTGACACGGACACCAAAGCTGCCATTCATTACATAGGAATCACTAACTTCAGTCTCTGTCTAGGCTGGAGAATTTATTTTTCCAGCAACCCTGATTAACATTTACTAAATGCCTTGTTAACGCTCTATGCATTCACCTCTGTTGAAAAAGAGTGGTATAAGAAAAGGCCAGTTAGTGGTCGTATATAAGCTATGAAGTACAGCCAATATATTGCAGATTTGCTATAGTTTATCAATTTATACTGTTAAGAGGTTTTCAATTATTTCTAAGTAGTTAAATGTCACTTTTGGTTAATTTAATTTACAACAATCATCTTTTGAGGAGACATTTCAGAGGGACACTGATTAAAATGATTGTGTAACTGATACATTTGTTGACAGAGGGAACTAAACTTGAATGTAAAGTTTGAAATATCAGCCTACTTGATCCTGAATTATTTTTTCTTAGGACAGTAGTCTGTGCATAATAATAATACAATGACAACAATAATGACAATAATAAAAATGCAATAATAGATAGCAGTAGGAGTAGTTTTTGTTAATAATTGTACTGTAGAAGTAGTTGGATAATACTAGGCCAGTACTAATAGTGGTAGTAGTAGTAGTAGTAGTAGTAGCAGATTAATCTATATTAATAGATAGTAGAAGTAACAACAGTAGTTTTAATCATGATCATTTATTATTATTATTACTATTATAAGTAATTGCTTTTGAATCTTTTTGAGGCAAGTATTTACATTAATTTCATGATATACTGTAGTTTACCATTAAGACCAAAACATACTGTATCTTAATCTGCTTGTATGGATTTCTTGTCTGGATTTCTCAACAGGGTCAATGCAGAAATTGGTCAGCACATCACCAGAGCCATCAAGCAGCATCAGGTGCTACTCCAAGTGATGGGGATGTTGAGAGGTGTGAGTGCGGGGCCTCCAAATAACATTTTGCTTAGGGCCCCAATTTGGTAAGGGCAGCACTGTTTCTCCCCCTTTTTCCCCCCAATCACATCATAATAAAACAGTTTTTTTTTTTCTTCCATGCACATTAACTTAATTTTTAGTGCAGCTTTAACAGTCAGAACCTCACTTACTGTGGCAACAATAACTATTACTTATGATTGTAGAAAAAAATGTTGTAAGCCAGTCCACACAATCCAGCATTTACATAAGCAAATGTTTTTTCCCCATGTCAGATTTTCTAAATAAGTAAAAAATGAAATTGCAGGGCTGTTGCTTGTTTTGAATTTTTAAATTGCCATTTCAGGTTCCAGTGCTAGTTAAAAACATAATCAACAGTTTTGCTGAACAATGATGCATCAGCAACAAGGAAACAGCCATGATTTGACACTAGGAGCCGTTCTAATTGTTTTGTTTGACCATAACTAGCAATTTCACGGACAAATACTTGCACAGAGTAAGCTTTTTAGTGCTGTCTGTGGTTTATTTTGTGTAATTTCTCATGAAAATCCATAAAGCTCTCAAATTTACAACACAAAAACAGAGTTTATGACCTTAAAGGGTTATGATAACAACCTCCCCCTTGACGTGTAAACGCATCTGTGCAACTTGAGCCATGTTATACGAGTTAAATTCACCAAAACTCTCACAAGGCTCAAATGTAACTCAGAGCAAAACTAACATTCTACAAGATCTGACAGGGTTGCTCACATAGTGTATTTGTTGGATAAATCAAGTGACACTTCCAAGGACCATGGCTGTGAAAATGAAAGGGATACACAAAGCCCCCTCCACCAGACCTTAGCTTTTCTTTTTCATAAGTCCTCCCGAGATAAAGTTATTACTTTCTGGGAGAGAATTACAGTAACAAAACAAACACAAAGGCCCCAGGCAGTGAAAAGTTGTTTGTCTCATCTGTGCATTTGTCCAAATTCCTCTCATTTGTTTCATCAAAATTTGGCCCTGATCAGGAGATTGCAATGATAGCTGCTGTGCAGACAGATTATCTGAAACACTAAAGAGGAGGAAAAGAACAAACTACAGCAGCAATGATCTTGGGAGTATGTTATCACATAGTGAGCAAAGGTACAATTTATGTCACACAATAATAAACTATAAGCTGGGCAATAATTTTAGCATTTAAAAACATTCTCAGATTAAAAAGACCAGCAGTCATCTGTCAGACATGAAAAGCCATTTTAACAGCTCAGTGGTTCTTGCTGCTTGTTCTGACTACCAAGCGTGCAGTTTTGCATGAGATAGCTGCATGGCAGGAACCTCATACGTCAAAAAACTTTACTTCTCAGTTAATGAAAAAGTGTTAGGTTTGAATACAAGACTGTCAAAACTGACTGAGTCTCACAAATGAGATGAAGCAAAAGCTGTTTATACTTTCCACTGGATAAATATGTGTTAAGACCCATAGACAGATGTAACAGCTGACAAATAACATTGATTTATGACCAAAATGGAAAAATGTGGAGTTGCAATGTGTTTAAAAGGCATACGGAAAACTGGAAAAAGAAAAAAAAGGAAAACACGTTTTGGGAGAGGTTGCAATAAGGAGATAGCTCCTCTACCTGTTTTATCTTCAGTTTAGAATAAAGCTGAGATGAACATTCATTTTCATAAAAGGCTTATTTGCATAATTTGCATATCAACTGCAGATTGTCTAAAATCATTTCAGAAAAGTGTGAAAGTATGATAACAAAAACATGGGATAATCCATGTGCTTAAAAAAAGAGAAAGCAAGACTATCTTTATTCAGTTCATCACATTTGACCTGCTGAAATAGCTATGAGGAAAAATTTGTTTGAAAAAAAGTTTTGACATTTTGCCTCAGAAAAATGTGAGGTAGATGCATTTCCATTACCTTTTTAGGAACATATAAACCAGGTTTTGTGGAAAAAGTGGTTGCTATAGATACCGTAATAATTACTAAACCAAAAGCAATATTTCAAGAAAGATGATAAAACCATATCTGGGGGTTTGGTCCATACAGTGGAAAATAAAAAAAGTAGAAAGGACTTCAAAAAGTCTGTTAATTCTTCCAAAATGGGGATTGTAGCACCCAATAATGTAACAGTTTACTGAAAATGTAATAACGCCTGAAAATGTAATAAAATTTGCACTTTACTAAATTGAAAATTTTATAAAACCCAGTAATGTAATAACTTGACCAATAAAGTAATAAAATATTCTGACTGATATTGTAATAACATTTTTACAGATAATGTAATACTTTATTGCAATGTTGGAGATTTATTAATTTTTAGGGGGAGGATAGGGAAAAAAAAAAAAAAAAAAAAAAAGAAAAAAAAATGAATTTTAAATTTTAATTATAATAAATAAAAAAATTAAATTATAAAATTTTAAAAAATAAAAGAAAAAATGGAATTAACTAAAATAAAAATATAAAAAAAAAAAAAAAAAAAAAAAAAAAAAATTAAAATTTAAAAAAATAAAAAAAAAAAATAAAAATTCAAATTTAAAAGAAAAATAGAAAAAAAAATGAAAAAAGAGAATAATTTACTAAAAATAAAATTTTATCAAAAGAAAAAAAAAAAAAAAAATTTATTTTTAATTAAAAAAAGAAACTTTTTTCAAAAATAAAAATTAATTTTATATATAAAAAAAAAAAAAAAATTTTATATATAATTTAAAAATTAAAATCTAATAATTATAAAAATAAAATTTATTTTTATTATTATTAAAGAAATTTCATTTTTTCTATTATTTATTTATTTTTTTTTTACATTTTCAGGTGGGTCTTTAAAAAAAAAAAAGATAATACCCTATAAAACTAACAAATCACTATCTTGTGAAAACAACCACAAAACCAACAAAACAAATTTAAGTAACATTTCACTTGACGAGGGGAAGAAAAATTATCAATACCAACAAGGTGTTCGGTGTTCGGTTTTTTTTTTTTTAAATAAAAAAAACATGAAATACTTTATTTTTTATAGAATTCCTCCTTAAGGGGGAGCACCAAAGGCGGTACGAAGGCCTGTTGTAATCCTAATTTTTATTCTTTTTGTCAAACAAACCTCATTTTTGGGAGCCTGGACATGCTTAAAGTCTTTCAAAATGTTGGCTACCCCCTCCATTTAAAATAAAAAATTTTTTAGACTTTGGCATTTTCATGACCAATCGGACGAAGCTCTGCTTTGGTACCACCTTTTGCAAGGTCCCCAGAACTGCATGTCACCGAATTTTACGAAACTCAGTACACTTATTCTACATGTCAAGCCAGACAAAAAAGCCTTGAGGACCTATGCTCTAAAGTCAACAGGAAGTCAGCCATTTTGGGTCAAAGTGGCCATTTTGGCATTTTACTCACGTCACATTTGCATTAACTTGTCAGAAACCGCAAAAGACCATCACAGTGGTTTCTGTGTTTTCAAGAGGCAAGTGAGATTCCAAACAGTGCTCTGTATTCTCGCTGAACTAAGCGTGTGGTGGGGGCGGGACCTCAGACTTTGCTTTTCACCATGAAACACGAAACTAATAGAACCTCAGTGATGAAGCTGATGGATTTTAAAGTGCTTCACAATGTGTCAAACCCTTCCATGAGGCCACAATAAAAAACTCAAGTTGATGCGTCAAACGTAACCATTGCGAATGAGCCCAACACCATGGAAAGAGGAAATATATGGACATTACACAAAGAAGGGTTTGATGTCCACCAAACTTGCTACAGATGATGATGCTCATCACCTGAACTCATGTATGTGGAGATATTCTGGATAACTTCAACAATGGCTCAACTGCCCCTCCTAGAAAACTTCAAATGATTAGCCCCAACCACCAGAATGACCCAAAAGTATGAAGTTTGGGACACAGGCAGAACATGTCAGGACCTTGTGGCCCAGATGGGGCCTCAAATTTGGCCTTCTTGCCATGAAACACAAAACTGATATAACTCTGGCACAAAACCAGCTTTCTGCACCAAAATTGCCACGTGTGATGCCAGTCAGATACTGAACCCACCCATATGACCATTTATGGTTTTTGCTTAACAAAGCGAAAGAGGGAATTATAGACAGGGGGAGAGGGAGTTGCATTCAAACTCACCATTAAATGTGAATAGGGGCCATTATCACGCTTCCACGTTCCGGTTTCCGGAAGTTGAAACATCTGAAGCTTCCTCTTCCGGGAAAAAAGAAAAAAAAGGCCAGGAATGGCTCAATCCAAGTCTCGATGTTGCTGCTCTGTTCCATTGTGTACATCTAATAAACAACGCCAGCCGTACGTAAGTTTTCATGGATTCCCGACTGAAAAAATTAGATGGGAGATGTAAGGTGTAAAGTATGGAAGACACTAAGGAGATGGGAAGTGGGATGAAAGCGATTTGTCGGAGTGAAGGACCGAAATTTAAAATAAAACATTTGAACATCCCATTAAATAACAAAAAAGAGGAGGGGGCCCCTTTTCTCTTTAAGGGAGACCAAGAAAAAGAAAGGTTGCACGTATGTCTGTAGTCGGCACTTCAATGATGCAGACTACACTACAGCTAGCGTAAGCAAGCTCGCTGTTAGCTGACGTTACCAACTTTTCGCTTGTGAAAACATACAAGCGTCTGAAAACTGGGTCTGTACCCTCCCGTTTCCAGTGGAACAACTGAGGGACCGCCAAAGATAAAGGAGACACTTTCAGATGCTTGTGCTCGTTGCCCTTCAGCAGCACAAAGTTAGGCACCCTCATCGAGCTGCGCCTAATTCTTCAGCGGCTCGCCATGACGCCTTCACGACTGTGCAGACTGCCGGCTGACAAACAAACGTGTGTCATTTTATTATAAAGTTCGGTCCTTCACCGCGGCGACATCGGTCGTTGGCTTGAGTCCACGTTCTTCCTTAGCATCACTTCAGTCTGGAATGAAAACTTGGCATTGGTGTTTATCCGATTTACAAAGTTTAACAGAGTAGTAGCTGACGGACAATTTTTCTGTTAGCAGGTTAGCATTAGCCAACTGAGCTGGTCTGGTAGCCAATGCTCTCTCAGGTGGAGTAGAGGTGGTGAGCACTGCAGGAGTAACCTCCTCCATGGCATTGTCCTCAGATTCCAACTCTTCCTCCTCACTGTCATCAAGAGACATGGTGAGAAGAGCTTTGGGACCGGAGAAGAAGCCAGCTCACTGCAGCGGATACTGGGCATGTCTCAGCAGCTCAGGCAGGCCGGGGATTGATCCAGTCCAGCGATGGCGTGCTTTCTCTCATGATGTAGTTCTTGGAGCGGCAACTCCATCCTAGAAGATGGTGTGTCAGTGGGCACTTGCCGACGCTGAAAAAAAAGGGATGAGGGGAGCTGGCGATGCACCTGCTTTTATACCCGCTAAGGTGGGAAAAGGGTAGACACGCCCTACTGGCCGGCTACGTTCATTAAAATTTCATTGGGCCTTCGTGTGTACACAATTGGAGGAGAGTTGAACCCATAGAGTCCACTAGAGGGCGAAGGCTGTGAGATATAGCAAGTTCACTTTCTTTTTTAAAAAACTTCTAGTGAATTACAACTTCTGATAAAGCAGCACATGTCGCCACTTTAGGCAAATGTATTGCAGTGTACTTTTAAAACAAGCTTAACATGTCTGTTTAACATTTTCTTTTTTGTGTGTGTCTTCATATTTGCCTTTTGATTAACTGAAAACTGGCCAATGGAATAAGATTGTAGATAAATAAATAGCAGTTTTAATATTCTGCAATTTGTTATGGCAGCTGCTACATAGTGGTTATAAGTTAATGTGAAAACATTTGACCCATATTTCAGAGACTGGGAAAGCCTTTTTTAAATAAATAATAATCTTTAAATAAGAATAAACATTCAGAAGGTGCAGCATTTAAGTAGAAATTCAAAGGGTTTCGGAAGTATGCAAAAATACTTGGAATCAAGTCAATAAAGCCAAAGATTACTGGTAGTGTTATTGGTATCATTCAAAAAGGGAAAATTACTTTAAATGTATGCACGCCTGCTGCTGACTGAGGACTGTTGGCAACCACATATTTCTTTAAACGTGACAAATATGTTTTTTAGTCAATTTTCTCTCATGTTGCTAAATAGTCACAATACACCCAACTAAACTACTACTGTTATCTGCTACATAATTCTCAAATTCACAGCATCTGTTGCTGATGCTTTCTCAACAGTAGTTGGACTGTAAGTAAAATCATCAAGATACATTATAATAAAGCAGAGTGATGATCACTGCCATATTGGAAGATGAATATATGCTTAGGATCTTATGTATTTTTCATGTGACATTTTTATGCTTATTCAAACCAAGCAGTGGTTTAAAAGTTCTCCATCCCTTATCTTTTCAGGAGATATTTGCACTCAGACTCTGAGAAAGCCAGCTCCAGCCCTGCAGGCTCACACTACCTGGTAACTAATGAAAATGAAACATTTGTTCTTTGGGGCACCTTACAGGCATGCAGCCCAGCCTGCTGTTTGGCTCACAATGAAGACTGCGCACCCTTTGATAGATTGGCAGGAGGGGGTGGGGGCGAGAGCTAACTTTAGCACTTAATGGTTTGAAATATGCTTGCACTACAGTTTTTTTCGCTGTGAGGCCAAATGATATCCCCTCTCTTGATGATTTATTAAGCCCATTCCGAGCCTTCTCGTCAGGGATAAATTGGCTCCTGCCTCATGTAATGCCCTTGATGGATAATCGTCTCATTTTTCTTGATTATTCTATCTATATGGCTGTTGCTTAAAATCAAAATGAATATTGCAAACATAATGCCTTGGCCATTCTTGCCTCATACATCTTATAATATGTGATGAAGTTAATAATGGTCAGTGATTACGACACTTCAGATTTCACATTATGTGACAGCTTGCAGAGGCTACAGCTCTATTTGGCCTATGACCCCCTGAGATTTTTGCACTGCTGGTCACAGATGTGATCAGAGCACAGTCTTATTACTTTCAGAACTGGATTCTGTTGTGAAATTAAAAAGTCAGTCCGCCTTCAGAACCCAAACTGGGAGCCGGTTCCAAATGAGAAGAGCGTAATAGCTTAAAGCTCCATCTCCCCAATCTATTTTTAAAAACTCTAGGAACCACAACTAAACCTTTTGGGAAGCTATGGGATAATATGCTTATATGAGGTAAGAACCATATTCAATTTATTATAACTTAATTAGTTTTCTAAGTTGCCTTAAATTTCTTCTTTTTTCAATTAATTTTCATCTTTAATTTGATGTCTTTGTCCTAATTTTGTTTTTGCTCTATACAGCACTTTGAGTTTCACTTGTGCTTGAAAAGTTTCAGTCCAACTAGGGGCTTTGGTGCAGAGGGCCCGGGTTCGAGTCCCAGACACGACATTCAGATGAACCACTGTGGACCCCTGAGCAAGGTCCCTGGGCGCTTTAAGTAGAACCGTACAGAGATGGGTAAAAATGCAGAGCCCTAATTTCCCCTCGAGGATGAAAACAGTATATCAAAACAATCTTTTAAATACAAATGTTAGTCATTAGGTGCATTCGAACAGAGAAGTTATATCTCACACAGGCTTCACCCTCTACTGGACTCTATGAGTACAACCTTCCTCTAATCACGTACACGTGATGGCCCACTGAAATTTTCATGTAGGTAGCCGGCCAGTAGGGCGTGTCTACCCCTTTTCCTGCTTTAGTGGGTAAAAAAGCAGGTGCATTGCCAGCTGCCCTCATTCTTTTTCTTTCAGCATCGGTGAGTGCCCACTAACACACCATCTCCTAGGATGGAGTCGCCGCTCCAAGAAGCTGGCCAAGCTGCCGAGACATGCCCAGTATCCGCCGCAGCAAGCCAACCACTTCTCCGACCGTGAAGCTCCTCTCATCATGTCTCCTGATGACAGTGAGGAGGAAGGGCTGAGGTTGCTGCTCCAGCGCTCACCTCCTCCACTCCACCTGAGACAGCATCGGTTACCAGATCTGCTCAGCTTCTGCTGCATGCTCCCTGCCTGAGCAAGACCAAGGGAAAAACTCTCTTGCCGACGGCTTAATTGTGTTAGGTACCGCTTCTATCAGACTTGACTTCCCTAAAGTCATGTCTACTGCAACGGAGTGTGTCGGGCTTCCCCTGCCCCCCTTCCACTGCCCCCGAAGACAGTAGCCAGGCAGTCTCTGCAAGGGGTTTTACGGCTAACCTTTTGTAGCAGGCTAACCTGCTATTAAAAACAGGCCATGTAGATTGTTCCTCCTCATGACAAGGAACAGGGTTTTTACTCCCCATACTTTTTGGTTTTCAAAAGGACGGGGGGCTACAGACCCATCCTGGACCTCCGTGCCCTGAACACGCAAGACGTTCCACACGCTAACTGGAAAGGGACTGCTGGAACTCATCCAACCAAGTGACTGGTTCTCCACCATCAACTTGAGGGATGCTGAGTTTCATGTTGAGGTGGTGCCAAAACACAGGAAATTCCTGCATTTTGCTTTCCAGGGAACAGCCCACGGATACAACAGGCTCCCACACGGCTATTCCCTGGCCCCTCTTACTTTCAGCGAATGTGTGGATGCAATGCTACAACCGCTACGCAACCAAGGGATGAGGGTCTTCTTTTATCAGGACAACCTGATTGGTCCTGAGTGGAGACTGCAACCAGAAGTGGCACAGCAGATCTGGACACGATTCGGGAAGAAAACGGTGGATCTGTTGTCCCCACGTGGGAGGAGGAATGGATGGGATGGGGGAGTGTTGACGGGGGTAAAGTTGTGGGTTGTTCAGGGTAGGTAGGGTGTGAGGGTGATAGGATAGAATGGGGGAGGGGAAAAATAGGTAGATATGTGTATATGTGTATATGAATATGTATGTGTATATGTAAATATGTGTATGTATATATGTATATATATATACATACGTACATATGTATATTTATATATAAAATAAAAAATATAGGCAGCTCTGCGTGCCTCTATGGGGGGGGCTTCCCCCTCTACTTCTTCCTTCCTCCTGGGGGGGTTTTGCGGGTTTTTTCTGGGGAAAAAAAAAAAAGAAGGAAGGAAGGAAAAAAAAAAGAGGGAAAACGGGGGGGGGGGGGGGGGGGGGGGGGGGGGGGTAGTGTGCCGGAGGATTGGAGAGAAAGAGAGAAAGAACAAGTAAAGAAGAAAAAAAAACCAAGAGGAGTGTACCAATTCATTATTAAATCGATCACAATGGTACACGTCCCGAATTGATAACTATTTTAAAATGTTCAAAAGCAATTATTTTCATATGAATTTAATGACCCAAATACAGCTGCAAAGTTTGGCAGTAGAATCTGCAGCTGCCGCCCAGACACTTTAGTGGACGGACCAACCACTTAAGTTCTGGGCGCACTTCAACAAAAGGTAAACAAAGGAAAGGGGGGAAAGCTGGTAAGTTATCTTTCATAATAGCTTTGAATAAAAGAGATGGAAAACCCAAATACAGTTGCAAATTGTGTCAGCACAATCTGTGCCACTTTAGTTAACGAACCCCGGTCCGTCCACAAAAGTATCCAGGTGTACTTCAACGAACGGTAAACAAGACGTTAGTAGGGTAGCTTTCCAGAAGGGGGCTGTTCCGTTACATGATACATATGACCGTGATGAGGGAAAGCTGGTAAGTTAACTGTTATAATAGCTTTGAATAAAAGAAATGAGAAACCTGTTTTGTATTGGATCTGCTGGGGCATAAATTTGTCACTGTCGCAACGATTGCATCACACATGGTCCCTAGGGTCCTCCCTCATTTGCGAACGCACACTGAAGGCGAAGGGCAGTTCTTATAACTAAACTCGGGAGGCGTAGTTATAGGAACTGCGTTCTTTGAATCTTACGTCTGAATGCGCAAAAAAATGGCCGGACTCTTTTTCATATTAGAGTGGAAAAAATAAAATTGTCACATTTTTTTCGATTGATATCTTCCAAAGTTAACCTTTTTATTCTTAAACAGGAACTTTTAAGTCTTACTTGAGAAAGCATTCAGACACACAACTGGTTTCTCTCAGCTTTAACTGGTGAGAGGTGCCTGACACTTTAAAAGGTGTCTGGTTGCAAACTGAATTGACCTTTCACAAAAGGCCCGCCCCTTGGTGACTGTGGCTACACCGGTCAGATGTCGGCTACAGAAAGCCGATAGATGTTAGCTAAAGTCATGACAGGGATAGCTGGTATACTGTACAAGTGTGTGTTAGTGACCCGTTTTGGAGCAATACCAGTGTAGTCCTCCAGATCAAGGCAAAAGGTACTGTGTACAGCGAGCAGAGCGATATTCAAAATATTACAACATGCAACGAAGTGAAAACAAAATTTTGAGGAGGTGTAAGAAAGAAAAAATACCAAAGTAAGTAATAAAAAATTAACTCTGGGTGATATATATTTTTAGTTAAGGAGAAAAAATATATGAAAAAAAAAAACAAACACACAATTTTTTTATTAAAATTTTAAATTTAATTATAAAAAAATATTTATAAATTAAAAAAAAAAAATAAAAAAAAAAAAAAAATATTAAAAAAAAAAAAAAAAAAAAAAATTTTTTTTTTTTTTTTTTAAAATTAAAAAATAAAAACAAAAAAAATAATCAATAAAAAAAAATAAGAATAAAGGTATACTTTTTAGGGGATGTGGGGAATCAAAAACAACAAAAATTTAAGAATAATGGTGTTTTATTATATTATAAAAATAATTAAAAAAAAACCGACCTGAATAAAAAAAAATAATTTTTTTTATTTTATTTCTAAAAACATATTTTTTTTTTAATAATAAAACATATTAAATTATATAATAAAAATAAAAAAAATATTAATAATATTTTCTAAAAATCAAAAAAATAAAATTTAATATAATTTTTTTTTTAAAAAAAAATTATAAAAAATAAAAAAAAAAAAAAAAAAAATAAAAAAAAAATAAAAAAAATAATTAATTAGTATATAAAATATATATATTTTCTTTATAATTTATTATTTAAAAAAAAAAAAAAAAAAAAAAAAATATTATTTAAAAAAAAAAATACAAATAAATAAAAATAAAAAAACTTCTTTTTACCTTCCAATATAAATTCTTTAAAAAAAAAAAAACTTCTTACAAAAAAAAAAAATCTATCATAAAATAAAAAAAAAAAAAAAAAAAAAAAAAAAAAAAAAAAAAAGTAAATAAAAAAAAAATAAAAAAAAAAAAAAAACCCCCCATTAAAAAAAAAAAACCCAAAAACCAACATCGGGAGACGCCCCTAAGAGGGGAAGGCGAGTTGAATATATTTCTATCACCGGACAATTCCAAAAAAAAAAAAAAAAAAACACCAAAAATTTAAAACCATCCTCATTAGGGGGAAGAAAAAAAAAATCCCAAATTGATTTTTTTGAAAAAAAAAACTCTTTCTTGAGGCCGTTGTCAAGCTAGTTGCATGTTCACCAATGTTCTTTTTTTAATCAGGGTTACACTTACTAAACTTATAGGCCATTTCCACAGATTGGCCCGGTCTTGTTCTGGTACACTATTTTGTGTGTTTCTATTATAAAATGGGTTCATACAAAATAGATGGTGCTGTATGTGACTTGAAGCTGTGCAAAAGTTTTACATAAAGTTTAGGGAAATGTCTAGATAGTTTTGGAAATGAACAGACAAAAGAGGATTTTCAGAAACAAAAAAATGTTTGAAGTGTGTATGAATGTGGATTGGAAGTCAAAGCTGGAAATTTTGATCTAAATTTCCTCTAAGGTCACGATAATTATGATACATTACATGTGCAGCCAGAATGGATACATTACTCCCTTTTAAAAACAATGGTCCATCTATGCTCTACATAGAAATACTAATAACCATGTTAACTTTGCTGTTTCAAAAAGCTATTCCACAAAACACCACAGTGACCTTAATGATTGAAGAACATCATTATCCATCTCTGTGGGAAGCAGCCAGGAAGAAAATATCAAAAACCATATCCCCTCTATATTAAAAAAGTGATGAAACTGACATGAGTTTACTTTATTTGCAAAGTCATAACGTATTGTCTTTCAATTTAAAACACATTAATATCTTATTTCATGCTTTCTCCGTCAGTTCCACTGGGCTGCTTTGTCCTTTCATATATTTGTGTTTTCGTCCTGGGCATATTCTTATTCATAATAGGCAATTTTTTTTTGACAGCTATTTGTATGTAAAGTGTGGTAGGGGGTGCCTTGTCATTGCTCCTGTACTTTGCTGTTTGCTGAAACAGCCCTTTTTTTCCCCACACCACATAGCCCAAGACATCCTCTCAGTGGATTAAATGTCTTACCTTGCAATACAATCTCAGCGTGGCAAAAATCAGAAAATAGAAAATAAAAAGGGGGAGAGAATTTTCTGGCAGCTGACTCAGTTGTGAACTATTACATTATTGTTATTATACACTTCTTTAGGGTTCCTGTACAATGCATATACCTGTAAAATCGCAACTTACTCTTGCTGATAATCATTTTCACTTGTGATTTTTATGATGGCATTGGAAGCAGTGCTACTAACCCTGCATAATGTTTAGCATGCATTACATTCACTGGCTGAGAGCTTTTACTCCTGTTGCAAAATGCACCAGTTGTAGGAGTCATTTAGCCCTGCAGTGCTGTAGTTACTGTAGTCAGTAGTTGGTTGGATTCTATCAGCCACTAAATGAAGGGTTTTATTGGGGGAACTGACAGAATGGATGGAAAGAAAAAAGAAAGAAAGAGGAAAAAGACAAAGATTGGATGTGAAATTCTTGGCATATACAAGAATAGTTGGGAGCTGATTTTTCAGACAGTTAATGGATAAAGGGAAATCAGTTTATGTTATCTAAGGGGTAATAGGGACTAGTTTGTTTTGTGTGTGTGTGTGTGTGGGTGTGGGGGGGGGGGGTTGAGTAAATGTGCACGTGCTGCGAGTCTAATATTGTAATATCATACTATAATATTGCATCAAGTGTTATATTAACACATATTTTCATATCATGATGTTATATTTTATCATGGGTACATTTATCAAAGACTTCCCACTTCCTATTTTAGACTTGAATTTATAAAGACCAACTTTCTTCATCATTAGAAGCCGTGCTCTTTCCCCTCTGTGAATGCCAGTTCAATATTCACTAAAACAATAAGCTACAAATATAAAAAGGCAAAAAAAGATCACCATTATCTTTGAATATATGAATAGTAAATGGAAGTTTGTAATTTGAAAGTGAAATTACAACCTGGAGTTCCAACTCAGTGCAAGTGAGTGTCCACTTTCATTTACAGAGGCATGTGGGAACTTCTTGTCAGTACATCAGACACCTACCAATACTTATACTGAATTAAATCTGGAAGGATGATTACCATCTTCATGGGTAGCTGACTGACAGAGATCACTTGAAGATAAAAGTGTCTGCAAGTTAGGGAAGGAGTCCAGAGCAACTTCTTAGCACCTCTTAGATTGCTGTCCAGAACAAGAAATTGCAACTCACCTGTAGTTTCCAAAAAAAAAAAAAAAAAGAAAGAAAGAAATCAAAGCACATGGTTGAACCAGAGGGCTACAGGGGGAAAAAATGTGGATGAAGGAGATTTAAATATAATTATCTAACATCTGAAGTCCTGACCATATCATTAGGTGAAAAGCCTTACAAGACAAACCGAAAGTACAGAAGAATTACACCACAGTTACGTGTTTGAACGTTATTGTTGTCTAGGGACCTCAAGGGACCTCAAACAAAGAGCCAGTGTCAAAAATGTTGTGTTTGTTATTATACCTGAGTATAAAACAGAGAGGAAATAAAATTCTACAGAGGACAGAGGATAACTAGCCCCGTGAGACCATCCTGATCTTGCGAGCTTCAGGTTTTCACTCGCAGATCAGTCTGGCTACTTCCGTTGAAGAGAATTTGGAGCAGTTCACCAAACGAACGTCCAATCAGCGTTGGCTTTGAGGCGGGTTGAGGTGTGACGCAATGAGAAGCGACAGTTCAGTCTAAACAACATGGCGGCTTCAGCGAATGAAACTAGCGTCAGCGTGGCTATCGCTCAAGTTTTATCGGAATTACATCGGAGTATTGAAAGGAGAGCAAAACACTGCTCTGGAGGCTTTTCTCAAAGGAAAATATGTTTTTGCACGTGTTTTCGTCATCGACCTTTGTTATGCTTCGTTGATCTGATTGGTTGATTTGCCCCGTCTATCACCAACATAGGCGGTGATGGACAGATGCCTTATCCAATCAGCTAACCAGTATTTTCACCCCTTCCCAAAACTACTCTAACGGATGATTCCCAGATGGATATGCAGAGCAAATCCATCTGGCGGAGTCAGGTTAGAGGATAACATCATCCCAACTAATTCCAATACACAGATGCCATTGATCACCTTCAGCAGCAAAGTCTTTTTTAAAAACATAAATGTTTGCAATCTTTTTTTTCTGTTTAAATGTAGAGCAGAAGTTGAAAGTAAACAGTTTTCTTGCTTTGGCTGTTACTTTTTTATTTTATAAGTGATTGTATCTGGTCGGTCTTTAAGGGTTAAATGGGAAGAAATGTTCTCTCAAAAGATAACATTGTATTCTGTAAGAAGAACCTTACTAAATCTCTTTCAAGCTGGAAAGACACATGGGTGATGAGCAGTTAGCAAAGTAGTGTGTGACTGTACAAGGTAGTCAAAGATACTGGAAACAAAGTTCAACATATTTCCCCATGCACAGACATTTTAGGGTAATATCCCTATAAGTTTACATCTAAGAATAATATGTTTTCCCATTTGTTTAACATTCACCAGTTTAAACTTTACCCATTTTATCACACGTGTTTAAGAAACGGCTCTATTTCCTTGTTTTTAATAGCGTTTATTTTATTTCATTCATGGATGTGCATGTCATTAACAGACATTCAGTAACAAAAGATTTTATATTTTCTGATCTCTTCTAAATAATGATAGTCTTAATGGTTGCTAACCATAGACTGTATATAATTACTGGACGTAGCTTCCGGTCTCTTCTGAATAGAGAAATGTGAAGCCAGTTGGGCGTGTCTTACCGTCGCCATCTTGCCGTGTCACGTACGTCGTCACTCCAGGAAAGTACTAAAATGGGCACAGCGCGGCCGCGGGGCAAATGATTGACAGCTGACGTACTGTGGGCTAAACGCTAACTGAGCTAACACGAAACTAAGAGGAGCTAACAAAGATAAGCCCCCTAAGCGGCATGGTTAAGGTAAGACATGCTTAGACTTGCAATTCGCTGACTAAACACCGCCGTTGTGCGACTCTGTAACAAACTGAGACCTTATTAAGAGCAAAGAAGGAGCTAACTAGGAGCCTCCGGTCGGCAGGCGGAGCTTCCGGTCTGCCGCATGTCAATCATAAGGACACGCCCTTAATTATGTGTAATTTGAAGAATAAATAACATCTAAACGAATGAGTTATAAAAAAAATTCACCCCCCTCACAGTTGACATGAAGGTAAACTTGACCTAATAAACCTAAAATGATTTTTTGAACCAGGCTGTAAACCTGTTTATTTCTGCTGTGAAGTTGGCGTTTTTAACATGGGAGTCTATGGGGATTTGCTCGCTCTTGGAGCCAGCCCCTAGCGGATGAAGGGAGGATTACACTATTTACAACAAGGAAGCGAGCTTCACTGTTCTGAGGCGGAGTTTGCCCCTTGTTGCTAACCAAAACAAAGTATAAATTATATTGTAATAATTCAGAAAATCCAATGAAAATACATAAAAAAACAAAAAAAAACAAAAAAAACAAATGCAGAACTCTATATCAAGGAAGTACAAAGCAAACAAAACAAAGGTGAATGTATACCTGACAAAATTATGCACATCAATTACCATAACAGACCAAAAAAAGTAAATAAATATTTCGTTAGATGCAGAAAAAATACGAAGCAGAATATACATTATGACAGCTGTGTGATTAGTGACCAAAATAAGTTTATTCTTATATCTTAAAACAACTTTTTAGCATTGTTTTAAATATTTGAAGAGTTAAATGTTCTTTAAATAAATTTCTATGCAATCCATCATAATGGCATGCTAGCTATGCTAGTGATCAGATGTCCTCTGTGGTTGCTGAACAGATGGCATCTATCTTAAGTTGCAAACAACCTTCTGCTGAGGACAACAAATCCACAGGAGAGAAAAACAAAAAGAAATGTTTAATAGGATTATACAATCTCTGGCACACAGTTTGCTTGTGGCTGCTATATCTCACTGCAGTACCTCCTTTTTTTTCTCCTTTATTAATGTTGCAAAGGAACAAACAGTGAGTCTAGAGTGGATTGAGCCTGTGCACTTTTAAAAACTAAGTTTTATGCTTAGTGTCAGGTGTAACTGTGTCAGGGATGTTGTGGAAAAGCAGAATCGCCATTTAAACATGACACCAGCGTTTTCGGTTATCAGATTTATGAAAGGCGGCATGTGTCTGGGAAGGGCTGTGGTTGTGATTCCCAAACAAAATGACAAACTGAATGTGAATATCTTTATTTGGACTAAAACTAAGAAAACAGTTGATGTTGATGGACTACACTTTGAACTTCTGGGTTTTGTATTTACCCATTACCGGGTGGTAACAGTCCTGTTTCCATCAGCTGGTGCGGCTCAGGGCGGGATGGTTTTAGTGTGCTAGGGTTTGTAAACCCTGATCGCAGTTGTGTTTTCACAGCCAACCATATCCTTGCCCAGAAAGCAGTGTATTGGCCATTTAGCAACGGGCGCCTTTGCTACATAATTGCATGATGATAGAGTAGTGTGATGCCTTCCTTAAAGTAAACACAACATGGACACAAAGGAGCAGAATGATTGGGTTTCAACAGTGTGTGTTTTTCTTCTTGGCATGTGGCTGTTTATCATAAGAAGTCAAATCTGTTGCCCTGAACATGGAGCTGTTCCTGCTTTGTTTTTCATGCCAGATCATGCGGGAAGTGATCATTTTCTTTCAACTATCAACAAATTGCACCGTGTCAAGCTCCACCTTTGTGGTTTGAATCAGGTAGATTGGAACCCCAACAGAAGCCAAAGTAGGATGGTGTGGATCCAATATTCTGGCATCTTTCCCAATTTTTGACTGTGAAAAAGACAAAAAGTGTGGACCAACCATCCTGTCCCCTCCCAAACCCCCTGGTGGAAATGAGGCTTAAGTAAACCAGACCAAACTCTTAAAGGTGCCCTTTTCTGAAAAATGGACTTTTAGCTTTTAACCATGTTAGTGTGTTACTAATAAAAAGTGAATTTAAGTCATTATTTTTCTTCATTCATGCACATTTGAGCAATCTATATGAATCTATAGGAATTGTCAGTCCAAGTTCTAGCTCCCTGCAAAGGACTGCCTTAGAAATACCTGCGTAGACATCATTTCACCAATCATGAAGCAACAAATACACGTGCTCAGCATCATAGCAAGACGCCCACCTTGTCCAACAGAGACTCCAAGAAATCCTAACCTATCCACTTCTGTAAGAAAAACCATATGGCCAGCTCAATGCTAACAGCAAGTTTGTTAGCTAATTTATCTACTTGTCAGGGGTCTCTGTGGTACCGCATGTACAGTACTTCAAACTTGAGCGCATGCACCTCCATAACAGGGTGATACATATTTATTCTGGTGATCCGAGTCTGATCATCTATCAGTATTTACAAATATCTATCCATGTGAGTTACAAGACCAGTGTTTCATCAAAATCTGTGACCCGTCAGAATCTGTGACTGTTCCGGGGAGATGTGATGAAATGGCGTGCAAATGTTGTGATTGGTCGAGAGCTTCAGTGGTTCAGTGCAGTCAGCACTGCAAACATTGCTTGGCTTCAGCAGGCAGCAAAAATACTGTGATAAACCCACTAAATGCACAATGTAAAGTTCTAATATATGTTTTACTTAATCAATCATGAGTATTTTAATACTTGTGGTAATATTTAAACAGAAAGTTCATTCATATGAATCATCTTTGTAGTGAAATGCTGAATGAGGAAATGAGCATTGATGAAAAGTCCTTGAAACACTTTTTTCTTGACTTCAGCAGCCATATGTACAAATTATCTTTCTGCATTTGCATTTCACAGACCTGACTCTTTGCTCTCTGCCTTGCATCATAATTCATCAGCTCGACAGTGTTTGAGTCTCCAACATATGCCCTCAGCTGAAACCTTTCGGTCATACTCAACAATGTGAACCTCACTCCAGACTAAAAGGGGTAAAAAAAAAATCTTTTTGAGCAGCCATTCAGCCAGGCACAGCTAAATCATATCTGTTCATTAATTTTTCATACTGGGCTTTTCTGGGCCACCGTTTTGTTCATTTTCTTGTTTATTTTTGAGGCATGAATAGGAAGTGCCCAGACACAGCGCTAATGGAATTTTTTTTTTCCTTTTTTGTCTTCATGCCATTCACTGCATGGTTTCAATTATGCATGTGCTTCTTATCTGTGAATGTATGATGTTTGACTGTGCAGAAAGCACTCAGTGAGTATTTGTATGGAACATGGTTAGCAGTCCCGAAAGCACACTGTTGCTGACAGAGCATTAGGTGTTTAGGAATGGTCACGTTTCAATTCACGCATCAGGAAGTGAAACAGTCAGGGGTTATTTTTGTACCTCAAACATTTATTAACAATATTATTCAGGGAAAAAAAAAGCAAGCATTTAAGGGGATTACTCAAACATTAAAGCAAGGGACTAATGTGCCAGAATTATCTTTGCTTTCGATCTCTGCTTTGCTTTTGTGTGCACAAGCATAGGCATTCATGTTAATGCATGTGCATAGTGACAAAAGCATGTGTGCTGGTTGTCTCGTAAGGCTGTGCGCACCATCTCTGGAGAGATTACAAGCCAATGTTTCAGAATAAGCAAGAATATTCTCAGAGTGAGATGGGGGTGTGTGAATGTGGTGGGCTGAAAATGGGAAACTAGTGGAAACTGTGTGTGCAGTGTCAAACAGAAACGGTGTCCATAGTGTATTCAGAGAAAGTGTGATGCAGGCGGGAAGGCAGCTCCTTTTCTCCTCAAGCACTTCAATGTTTTATTTATCAGGGGTGGCAAAGCAAGCGGTGTGTTTAACTTAACAACAGCAGAACAGCAGCAGAAATCTCAGCATGCTTATGGTTTTTCTTTTTTCTTTCTTTTTTTTTTGGTCTCAGTCTCTTTCGTGACGGGAACTTTTGTTTTGGAAATAATTTCCTACTCCTGTCCTGTGATTAATTTACCTCAAAAAGCTGCAAATAGCTTAGTGAGAACTGCTCTAACAAAACGTCTGCTGCAGAACAAACAAAAAGAAGAGACAAAGAGCCATTGTCCTCTCATTCAATGTCCGTGTCAACATCCTAGATTTACGTGAAACTCTGCAAACAGTTTGATATAATTGTGATCAAGATTGCAGAGGATCTCAGAAAGTGATTACGTTTTCATGAGGTAATTCAATTTTCTTTGAGCGTATTGGTGTCTAATGAGAATTACAGCAATGGCTGTGATCATTAACCTTATCATCCACAGTATTAACTTCCTTTCTTGATAGCCACCAAAACAGATAACCGAACTTGCATGACAAAAAAAAGCCATTTACTCTATAATTAAAGGTAATTAGCAAATCAATTATAGCTCTATGAAACCTGATGGAAAATAAAACAACTGTGACGAGCTATATTTGCAGATAGAAACCATTATAGTCCCATCAAACATAAGCCTCAATAACTGAACCCTGGGTTAAAGACAAAAAAATCAATTTCTAATCATGGATTGTCATATCCCCAGTGTCCAAGTCTGCATAGACCCTATTTTTCAAAATTTCCCCTGCCATGGAAGGAGAGGCGGCATCTTAAATTAAACTTGTAAATATTTGTCACTCTCAGCCCCTCGAATGTCATATGACAGTGCTGCCAGGAGAGATGTATGGCATCCAATAGAAATAAGCCAGTTTTTTCTACATCCATTACAAATATGTCCAATCACTGAAAGAGGCCCTTGAGTTTTGGTGTGGTGATATATGACCTTTAGTTTAAAGTTACCCTCTTTTTATTTCTATTCAATCAGAGTACAAATCTGATTAAATGAATTACGCTTCTTGTGATACATGTCATTTTAATGATGTCATTTTATGCTTTTACAACCCTTGATTATTCCCATCCTAAAATTATTCTCTGCTTTATATTAGTAAACTAAGACCAGGAGTAATTTCAGTTATCAGTGCAGTTTGTCTTAATGGCAGCTGGTACAAAGTCATTCTGTAGTGGTCATTCTGGCAAACGGGAGGGATGTCATGTGAAAATGGATTAATGGAATTTTTAGCCTTTGGTAACTCATGCACACTAAACACATGTATGGCTCCCATTTACTTTTGTTTGTAAACTAGAAACAAGCTCAGACTTGAGTTCATCGAGCAAAGGCAAGGATGTCTGTTAATTCTTTTAAAAGATGAGATGATTTGTAGGATGGAGAAACAAGTGAAGATTTATTTTGTTTTAAGTGAGAAATGTCTGCTCTGCATTTGTTAAAAAAAATTTAATTTATAACTGCCATGCCGCCATATTGGAATCTTTTTTAAACAAAAATATTTTAAAAACTGAAAATATGAAAAATTTTGAACAGCAACATTGTGAGAAGCAAGGGATTGGTGCGCCCTCCAACATCTCTTCAGGGTTGAGCTTTTAGTGGATGGACTGGACTGTAGACATAGGAGTCCCTAGTCTTCCTCTCTGCCCACCCAGTCCCACTTTTTCCACAAAGTAGAAATTTTAGTGGTCCACATGTCTGGTTGCTTGGAGTACGTATTGTAGGGGCAGGCTACTGTTTTCTTTCCATTCTACTGTTCTCTTGTTTCTGTTAGTCCACGGAGGTAAATTGGTTGTATTGTTACTTTCAGGTAGGTTTGTTTAGTTTATTTTTTGCCTTGGCCCAATCTGAAGTTACTCAGCTCCTTTCAGCTCAAGATGAACTTTGGTATCACCCAATCCTTCCGCAAAATTTAGGAAAATGTAGCTAGGGTGCTATACATGATTCAAGAGGTCCACCATCATCCCCATACCCAACAAGCCAGGACCAGCCTTTCTTAAAGACTATCACTGGTCAAGGCCCACATCAAAGGTTACAATATTGTAACCCTAGTTATATTAACACAGGTGGATCCTGGACTTCTAGAATGGGAGACCTCAAGTGGTGAAGGTGGGTCGGCACATCTCATCTTCTCTCACCCTCAAAACAGGGGCTCCCCCAGGGCTCTGTCCTGTCACCACTGCTGTACTCCCTGTACATGCAAGATTATGTAGCCACCACAGACTCCAGCACCATCATAAAATTTGTTGATGATACCATTGTGATCGGTCTTGTCCATAACAATGACGAGACAGCCTACCTAGACAAGGTGAGGTGTGTGACTCAGAGTTGTCAGACAGATTATCTCCATCTCAAAGTCAGCCAGACCAAGGAGCTGTTGGTGGACTTCGGAGGCTGAAGAAATTAAGAGCCTCCCAACAAGTCCTGAAGAGCTTCTACACCAGCACCATTAAAAGCATCTTAACTGGGAACATCCCCGCCTGGTATGGAAACACAGCGTGCAGGATCGCAAGGCTCTGCAGAGAGTGGTGCGTTCAGCTGAGCGCACCACAGGAAGGAAACTCCCTAACCTTGACACCATCTAAACCAAGTGGTGCAAGACCAGGACAAATAAGATACTTGGGGACCCCAGTCACCCCAATTATGGACTGTTCTCTCTGCTCATCTCAGGGAGGAGGTACTGGTCTCTGATGGCCAGAACAGAGAGACTCAGGAGCTTCTTCCCCAAAGCAATCCGGTCCCTTAATGGCACTGATTAATGGTAAGAGTCCAGAGTTTCCACCCCAAAAATAAACGATAGACTTGTGCAAGTTAAATCTGTCTCAATCCTCGCCTTTGGGCCTCTGCTCTCATGTAGTGGTGAGTCTGCTTGCAACTCCCTTTCCCCTGTCTGTAATTCGCCTTCTCCCTTTGTTGTCAAGTGGTCGGGGTGTTTCTGGGTGGAGATTTCTGTTTATATCGCCAGCCAGTGACAGAGCTAAGGGCATGACGCTGTGTGGGAATAAGCTCATGGTTGAAGAAGACGCCAGTCACTTAAACTCTTGAAGAAAAGATAAAAAGAAAAATGGCAGACACTGCAAGGACAAAGAAGTACTCTGCGGTGGAATGAGCTTTAGATAGTGCACACTGGAAAACCAGGGTTAATATTCATTTCACCTTTATTTATACAGGTTGTCTCATTGAGATCCAAGATCTCATTTGGTTTGGCTTTTACCTGCTTCCAAGCTTTGAAGGAGGTGCTTGAAGCTGAAGAGAAAGGCGGCCATTAGCCCAAGGGGAGGAGCGCTCAGTTTGAATAGTTTGACAAACAGAAATGGTGGGGAGACTCTGGACTCCACCTTTAAATACACTTACTTGCTTGTTTTGTTGTTGGTTTGTTTTGTTTTTGGTTTTTTTTTGTTTTTTTTTTTTGAAGGGGGGGGGGGGGGGGGGGGGGGATCCGAGGACAGTAAATTGGTGTGCTCAAACTTTAGCATTAAAACAATAAGTCAGAATGTTTGAATGGTCTGGAAAAGCAGAAGGATGAAGGTTAAGACTTCTGACTGACAAAAAAAAAAAATATATATATATATCTCAACTGCCACTATTTTTGGACAAACTATCCCTTAAGCAGGAGTAAACAGGTCCAGTCCTTGAGAGTTACTATCCTGGACATTTTGGTTGCATCCTTTCTCCAACACATCTGAACCAAATGAATGACTCATTACTGGGCATCTGCAGAGCTGAATGGCATGTGCATGAGAAAATTAGCCATTTAGGATAGTAGCCCTTGAGCACCAGACTTGGGCACCCCTGCCCTAAAGTGTATATTGCAAACACATTAGCTGTATTAGAGTCTTGAGACCACCCTGCCGTCTGCCACTACTGCCAAGCCATATGGGAATTAACAGGGAAAGAGGCCAGTCTTACATTACTTCTACTGTACATCCTCTCAAAAACACAGATCCAAAATCAATGCAGCAAAATAATGAGAAAAATTCCAGCACTCTGTAAAAGTCTGAAACAAGCTAAACTGGTAGGTGGTGCACTATATATTTTTAGCCCACAAAATTGTCATTATCTTTTAAAAACCAACGTTCATTTTAACAGCTGCACACAATAACTGGTTTCCAAAGTCATAATGGTTCCAGATCAATAAACAGATTTCAGGATGCACCACCACTTTCATTGAAAGGGGTGTCAAACTCCAGTCCTTGATGGCCTCTTCGAGGGCTGCCATCCTGCAGGTTTTTATTTTTTCCTTGCTCCAATACACCTGATTCAAATCAAATGGATCAAACAGCTCCTTGTCAGCTTCTTTGCAATGACCCTTTCATTTCAGCCAGGTGCGTTTGAGCATGGAAACAACAAAGAGCTACAGGATAGCTGTCCTCAAGAACTCAAGTTTGACACCTCTGCCTTTTGATATCAAATTTGACACCATCCTGAAAATGTTAGCCTTGATACTTAATTGAATATCCCTTCAGAAAAAAAGAAAGAAGCATATTGTCACAATTTCAAATCTGGGTTTACAGAATTCCCCCTGTACTGTAGTTTTGTAGGCACTGCATTTCAAAGTGAAGCAAAAAAACTGCTTGCACTTCTTACCTGTGTTCTAATATCTTATATCTTTACGTATACTGTATAGACTCTTATCACCTTAATTTCTGACCAAATCCTACTTTTTAAGTCCAATTTCATGCCATTCTGTTTGCCTTTTGTCTGCACAACCGTCACATATTAGACCATGCTTCTTTAATACATTCTGGCTAAAGCAGCAGTAAATTTGCATTCAGAGTTCATCACACCAAAGAAAATATGAGTTATTAACCGCCCAACCACACGCAAATGATTAAAACAATTAGAGAGTATATGAAATTGGATATAAAAATAGGACAAAAATGAGCAGTGATGTCTGCTCGGAGACAATCCGGTGCATGTCAGTTGAGGGCTCTGATTGACATCTCTCAGACCAGCTCAATGAACCGTACTAATTGGGTAAACAGAACTGAGTTTGTTGTAACCAAACCAAACAGTGTAGATGCAAAATCACAAACATACACACTATTTATATGCATTATCTCAGTTGGTCTCCAGCTGCAGATCAACTTACTGACAATGTCAAAGTAAGCATAGAGCCTGTGGACTGTTTCAGGGGGGTCATGGGTCAAAGGGTTTAGAGACCTCTTGATTAATCTGAACTTTATTCCTGAGCCCATCATTCATATGTACTAAGTATGCTGTTGTCATTAGGCAAAAACCCAGGCCTTTTTTTTTTTTTAATGCAAGACACTGAACCTCACATTGCCTCCAATGTGTCCATCAGTTGAGTGAATGTGTACATGACAGGTACTGCCTAGACTGTAAAAGCATATACAAATATTTGAGTGGTCAATAAGGTCAGAAAAACATTAAATGCAGTTCATTTACCATTCACAATGAGAGCAATTCAGTTACAGGAACCAGTACATTGTTTTGACTGTGAAAAATATATTCCCTCTATGAACCTAAACAAAGATTTTCTAATAAGACCACAGGATAGGTAGCACTAAAAAGTATATATTAGCCCCAGAGCTCCACAGGGATGAGATCCTCTCTCCCTTCCTCTTCACCCTCTACAACTGTGACGTCAGTTGCTGCTCAGAGACCTGCCACCTTCAGAAGTTTTCTGATGATTCTGCAGTAGTTGGAGGCATAGCAGAGGATGATGAAGAGGATTACAGAACAGCAGTGTCACATTGGTTATGTGTTGCAACATTTGCAACCCATTTGCACCCCAATGAGGCCAAACCAAAGAACTGGTTGTGGACATGAGCATGACAAGACCATCAGTGGAGTAAATATTGTGCAGGAATATAAAAACCTACTTCACCACAAACACAGGCACCACCTACAAAAAGGGCTAAAGCCGGAGTTCTTTACAATAAACTCCCCTGTTTTTGTACACAAAAGTACTAATGTTTTGAAGAGTGCTGTAATAATTGAACTTGCTGCAGCCGTTTTATCAAAGCAGCCAAGTAAAGTAAGCTGTTAGAGTGAATTCATTTAAATCTTCCTAAACAGTGTTGCACCATCATCTCTAAAAAAAAAACTGTAGATCATACACTATACGAGCCATGTCATTCCTTTCACTGTAGTTGTACAAAACTGAATGCAAAAGCAAAGATGTTTTCTTATTAGTCACTCATAGAGGCTTTTTGGATGCTTTGGGCTGATATGGCTTTATTCAGAGAACTAAAACATAGATATCAAGGGATTTTTGACGGTGCTTGTGAAGTGTATAAGCTCACACCATCAGATGGTCTCATGCCAGGCAACAAGCTGCTCAAAGTTAGCTGGGTGGGAGTTAATGATTATTTGCTTGTACAACAGCTTTTGCTGACATGCCAAAAGCTCTTTATAGAGAGTTTAAAGTAGCAAATGCAAGGGGGAAACACACAGTTGTGGCTACCGGCCACCATATGCTGCTGCAGTGAATAAAGAATAGTTAACTCATTCATTCCACTAAGTCCATGGATATACAGGTAAAACTTGTATGTATTTTTTAAAATTCAAGAGCTCTTCTCTAGTTCCTCCTATTTGCAATGCTGGTTCAGGCAGCACAGGGGCACAAGAACTATCTATACTTTCCACTTTGTACCTGTCTATTCCAGCAGGCCTAATATATTGGATGATTTGGAATGAGGGAATACTAACAGTGCGGTAAGGTCAGAGACAAGCTAGAGACCTCTTCTGTGGGTTTGCTCATTATTATTTTTCACCTTGTTAGCCTTAACACATGGTTGAGGCACTGTTAGCAAGACCCCACTACCCCGTGATCAATGCCTGTGGATAGGAGTAAGCCAAGCGTTGCAGCCTGAATAAGATAGAGAGTAGAACTGCAGAGAGTTTGGCGGGGGTTCCAGTATTTTGCCCATCACAGCAATGCAAAATAATTGTGACAGGGGGCAACGATCGTTACACTGTTTCAGCTGCTCATCAATCCGCCTGGTTAGATCTCTCACGCCAAGGGGACGGCCTAAGAAACATCCAACTCTGAACCAAGGAAAGATGGATTTGTATCCGTTATCAGTTTATGGTCACAGCTGTGATGGAAAATTGTGTTTGATTTGGTTTCATTCTGATTGGGAAGAAATAGAGTAACAAAGATTAGAGATGCACCAATCCGATACTCGGATCGGATATTGGCTCCGATGTTGACAAATTAGCTGGATCAGATATCGGATGAATCAAACCGATCCAACATTCCAATCCAGTCATTTCTGTTTTTGTTCGTATCATAATAAATCTACACTTTGCTATTCGTTAATAGATAAAATGAAGTACGTTTATATCTGTGTTAATTTGCGACCTTATTTTATAAAATAAATATTCATGTCAAGCCTGATGCCTTCACTCACATGTCAAGGTATATAGTTCATTGATTCAAAAGTAGCATCTGATCAATATCGGGCATCGGCCAATACACTCAGCCCAGGTATCGTATCGGATTGGATAGGAAAAAATTGGATCGGTGCATTCCTAATAAAGATGATTTTTTTTCTGTTTTTCTTGATCATTTTATAGAATCATCAATACAAGGGTGCATTGAGAGGCGTTTCTCATAATTGTTAGTGTAACCACTGGTAATGTTTTAAAATGGCATGTTTATCTCGAACTCTAATGCCTTCCTAATCCTAAACCACACAGTTTTGATTCCTAAACATAACCATGTCATCTTCATTTGTAAAGATAGACTTTTTAGCCGATTTGAGGGAAGTCTTTATGTGTCAAGTTCTTGTGTTACTGACAGATACCAACATATAATCCAGTGGACTCCACTTTCTCTTTTTATGGGCTTTGTGGCTTGTTACATGATAGACTTGACAATGTCTGCTTTGATGTGGAATTATTTATGAAGTATATCTTCTTCATGTTGCATATAAGGACAGCACTTGAGGAAATTCTGTGACATGAAAAAGTATGTCCTTGGATAAATACAATATTGACATTTGATTAATCACTGTACAGTGATACAGACCACAGTACACTTATGATGCAGACTGTTCTTCTCGGGCTGGGAAAGCCCTGAGTCTGAGCTACGAACAAAAGAGACAACTCAAAAAATATAAATCATGATTGGCTGCAGTTCCTGGGACATAAGCACACACACACACACACAAGCCCTTTCTTGTAATTATGAGAACAATGAAAACTCTCCAAAAGCTAACACAGCAGCTATATGCTGCTTTTGGTGCGTGTAATAAGAAACAGTCTGGCTTTCCATCACAAGCACTCCCTGATTTCTTCCCTAATTTGACTACTAGCCGCTGTCTACTGCAGGGAGGACACTGACTTCTTAAGAGACCTGTCACTTTTCTTCCAAAAATTGAGTTTGAACAAACTTAAAATGCTGCCCCACCTTGGTGGAAGGCAGACTGCCAGGCGAGTCTGCAGATACTGTGTCTTTAAAGGAGCCCTATATGAAAAATGGCTTTTAAGAGCTTTTCAGCATGTCAGTGTGTTATTTCCTCATCAAGAAATGATTTAAATCGTTATTTTCTTCATTCATGCATATTTGAGTAATCTACATGAATATTTAAACCAAGCGCTACCTCCCTGCAAACGGCTGACTACCCACCGCGTTACGTATGAACGTGGCACCAATCACGAAAGTCCAAATGCGCACGCTCAGTATCGTAGCAAGACGCCCTCTGTTGAACAGAAACTCAGAGAATCCTATACACACTCTCTGAGGAAGAAACTAACACCTGCAGGAAGATTTCCTCAGAGACAAGCAGCCATCAGCTAACAGACGTTTGCTCCAGAGTTCAGGAGAATTTTCTTCCTTTTTTTTTTTTAAGCTCTAGAGGACAGCAAGTTGGGAAAAATGCAGTTACGTTCAGCGTGGTTATGTTAGCGTGGGAGTTTATTTGTTGTACTGGATGAATCGACTTGCCAGAAGTGGTCGGATTTTAACTTCAGGAGCAGGAAAAAAAACTCAACTTTGTGTGTGAACTTCCTCCTGACAACTTCATGAATCTCGGGCAGTAAAGTGTTTTTTTTTCTCTGGGATTACTTCTGAAACCTGACGTAGTTCCTACTATAAAACGCGCATGGACAGACAACACTGGTGAGTCAACACATCTCTCAGCTCAATGCTAACTGTTAGCCTATGATTTGTTCGCTAATTTACTTACTTGTCAGGGGTCTCTGTGGTACTTCTGTGGTACTGCGTATACTTCAAACTCCAAATCAGACTCTGGGTCGAGCGCATACAGCTCCATAACAGGCTGGTCTGTTTTATCCCGTCGATCGGAGTAATTATCCATCAATGTTTACTACTAACATCCACATGAGAGCTGCCGGTGCCGGTGCTACAAACAATTCTGTGACCCTTAGAATAAGTGTCTCTTCCGGGGCGACGTCATGAAATGGGCGTAAAACATGCTGCAATTGGTCGAGAGCTCCGCGGTTCAGGACAGTCAGCCATCTTACTTCCGTGTTGGAAATTAGATGCATCGAAAAACTAATATTTAACACCAAATTAGTTTCTATAGTAACGATGGGAACATATCTAGCTTATAAATGCCTATATTTGACTTTTGGAACATTTGAAAAGCATGATACAGCTCCTTTACAAACTCATTGCATGATTTAACGTTACGACTGTGTGATGTGCAATCATAAATTACCTACTAGTTTGTATTTGTCTATACGGTATATGGCCCAAACAATTTATAGATTGCAATTTCAGAATTCAAATGGAGTTGCTGAAGTTCAAAGTTTCCCCATAGCTTTATGTTTCAACTTGTTTGAATTCTGAAGAAAAATGGGAAGCCCTATAATTCCTGATTACTTCTCCCAAGCCCATAGAAATGTATTATCAGATATCCCTATTAATGGAAGGATTCTTAGACATAAATACGTCTGCATTGTCAGTGGAAAGAAAATCTGTATGTCCTCATGCAAATACCACCTCTTTCAACTTATAAAAGTCCTTTCAGCATGAAAAACCTTATGATGTGTTTGTCAGAAGCAAATGCAAGCAGCATTAGCATTGTTAATCTTTGAAGTTGGCCTCTATTATGACAGAAGTGTGTCCTTGAGGAGCGACATACACACTGAACAACAGTGCTCAACACATATGAGGTGCCGATGGAGCATCCTTGAGGAAAGAAATAAAAGATTGACGACTATCAGATGACCGTTGCAACATTTAACTGTCAGATGGCCTTTAAATGCGGGAGAAAAGTTACCTCGAGGCCCTTCCAGATCGTTCATGATGCCTCCTTTTAGATGCTAACACATGCACACAGAATGATGAAAATGCAAGAAAAGACCAAGAAATTGCTTTGTTTGACCTTGGAGGGTCAAGGTCAAACAAAGCAATCACAAACTGCGACAGACATAGAAATTAATGAGATTTGCTAGCATGTCGCAAGCTTGGCTGAAGAGCAATGAGCTGCTGTCAAAGCATCATTAAAGGGGAGATGTTGGCTTCATGGATTACTCTCCAACATTGCTTTAATAGTTACTGACTGGGCGGCCTGCATGGCTCATAAAACACATCAAATCCATGCAATACACCTTTTCCCCTGATGCTCATCTGAAAATGTCATAAATCTGTGGGGTAAAGGCCATGGTTCATGACATAACCCCACCAGCATCACTGCAAACACTCACTCGCGCATATTCTTTATATCTCTTCCAGCTTTGCCTGCTTGGTGCATCTCATTAAAGTTCACTCTTGATCATCATGTGCACCATCACACACCTAACCTTTAAGATTCTTTCCTCTATTCATTTCCCATCTTGTTTAGGCTGTGAAATCTCATTAATTGACTACAGTCCCATGAATGTGGCATTTCAGTGTGGTTTAAATCATAGCCGCCTCCATTTTCTCCTGTGTGAATCAGGGCCTGAGGTGTGGAGGGAGCGATGCTAATCATGATAAGTGATTTGTGCCCACTCATGCAACTCCTCGAGGTAAGCCTCTTTGATGTCCTTTGCTTAGCTGCCTCACTTCTTATGTTCTGCTAAGCTTGCATTCTCATAAAGACACCACTTACTGCTCTAATAATGCTGCTTTCACTTCCAGGGGGATTGGCCCTTTCTTCTCCAGTAATTGGTATTTTACAGTGAATGGATTGTATTAGGGAGATGTCACTTGATCTAAGCTCAAGATGTGAAATTGAACTTGAGGTTTTAGTTGTTTTCAGTGTAATTGTAAAAACATGAGGAGGGTGTTGGGACAAATGAGAGCATCAGCCACTAGGTGGCTGGCCTAATGGTTTATAGTCTGCTGCCCCTTCTTAAGTTCTCCTGTTCTCTTTTTTCAAAAGCTCAGTATGAGAACAAAAAAAAAAAAAAAAAAAAAAGCTGGCGGGCATGCATTTGATGTGTTAAAGGTAGATGGTTGGAGAGTGCTGACTTTGCATAGTACTCTAAAGATAGAGGATATATGGAGGAGGAAAGGGTGGTGGTGAGATGGAGCGGGGAGTGAGCAGTGCTGAACTATCTACCTCTCTCATCCTGGAATCAGGCCAAGCTCAGGCCTTCAGCAGGCCGGTTAATGATGCAGTGTTGCCAAGTGGCAGACTTTTAAAAGCTCCCCCTCTATATATCTCTCTATCTGAGCATTGCACTGGGGGGAGGTGCACCTCAGTCCCGCATGTCAGTGCAGGCACTGACAGGTGCCATGTGGCGACGAGCTCCATCGTCACAACCCATCTCCCTCAAATTGGCCCCTCTCACTTTGGTATCACACACTATAGTAGCAAAGTTCTCTGTATATGTAAACCCAGAGATCCTGTGAGAGCTGGGGGGCAGTATACAGTAAATGTCTGCTGGTCTTCTAATGATGGACAGGTTTCCAAAGCGTCCCTCACTTTTGGCAGACATTCTTTTTTGTTCAGGTGTCGGTGATGAGGTGTGTGTTGGAATACAGTAAGTATGTTTGTCGGCATGGGTGCATGAATTATCTATCAAGATTGTGTGTGCGTGTGTGTTTGCATGCATGTGTGCAAAGAGCCTGAGGTACAATGAGCCATCGGGTTTAGAGTATCACACACTACAGTTGCAAAGTATGGTATAACTGTGAGCAGTCAACTCAGTCAATATTTCAGCTGCAGGAGTGAGTCATACGTTTGCATTTTGAAACCATTTCCAAGCTGTAGAGGAGTGCTTTTTTTCTTTTCTTTTGTATTCACCATTATTCTTAAAGTATTGCAAAGAAATATAATTTCATCAAAGATATTCTTAATGTTTTTTTTTATCTTCTTTTTTTAATCTGTGGCGCACCATACTGTGGGACATTCAACTCGTTATTGGCCAGTTTTGATTGCTAACTATATATATCCTGGTAATGTGTTTCCCAATTTAAAAATAATTTCCTAATGTGTGTGTTTATCTTTAAAGTTCCAATCGAGCCATGCATTTTTGCTCTTACCATAATGCACATGTTCTGCTTGCCTCTTATTTGATACTTTTAAGTTCCAGCTTTCATTGTGCAAATCAGCATACGTGCACAGGGGTGTTTTTATGTATGCAAACATCATGTACATCTACACAGAGCTGTTCCACACAATAGTCGTTGCCCCATTCGTGCTATCTGCTCAGTCGATCAGGTTATACAAAATTTACAGTCAGTGTTGGGCAATCATGTTAGCTGCTACATAAAACGTAAAGACGAGAGACTGAGAGAGGTGTACCCATGAGCTAAAAATATAACATCTAAACTTGAACTTATTGACAATGAAACACTGACCTGCTGTAAAGGCTGATACACAGACTGTGAGGAGGCTCATAGTTTAGAATATAAAAGATTAAAGGGAGCTCTTTTCCACAGGTGACCAAACTTTATTTCTATGCATTAACAGAGAAAGTGTGCATAAAGGGTGAAGTCAAGCTGCTGAAGAACAAAACAAAAGGGGGAAAGGTAGAGATCATAGGCACTGATTCAATGGGTGTTTCGGGGCCCGAGCACCCACGAGGGATCGATGGCAAAGTCGGTTCTCATCAAGCATCCACTGCAGTGTTTCCCCTACATTGACTCAGTCATGGCGGATTTCTTCAACTATTAGCGCCATGCCTCCAAAATGATAAGAATAAAATCTTTTCACATGGACAAAGTCAAAATTTCTTAACTGAAGCTGGATTACCGCTTCCAGAAGCCAGCAGCAGTAGAACTCTCTTCTGTCAGACAGCGCATTTGCACATGAACGCAGCATGGAGACCGGTGTCAGGATGAAAACATAGGTCAGCCAGAATGTGGGGCACACAGACCTTATGTGAATTGGCCATAAGGCTTTAATTATATCATAAACTTGAGGATGTTAAGTGTTTTTTCAGTGGCTTCTGTTCCTCAGTGAATCAAACCACCTAGTAGCCCACACTCAGCCTAGTTTCATGAGAAAATAGTATAGACTTTTAATATGGCATAATGTGGTCCTGGATATAATCGCTAGAGATCTCCTGATCAGGGATTTTTGCCCACGATTCCGAGTCTGAGTCATTAGATTTTGAGGATCAGCCGATACCGAGTCCTGATCCGATACTTCTATAATAAAATAAAAATTGAACAGAAAAAGACAGATACAGTGTTTCCCTACAGCATGCTGTAGCTGTGGTGATACAGCTGGTCGGTCAGGGGGGGGGGGGGTTATCAACACAGTAGCCTGATCTGATTCGGAATCCTATTTAATTTAAATCATAGGTGAAACTGGGGAGTCAGGAGATGTCACATTTGCTATATTTTTTCCTTTTATTTATTCTTCTTTTATTTTATTATGACGCCTCCTCTAATTGATTACATTCTTTCAATCAGATTTTTAAAACAAGATCTTTAGCATACATTTCTACACCAACTAACAGCAAATTAATGAGGAATTGATCATTTATGAATGTCTGTGGAAATCCCAAAGGAAACTATTTTGTTATTTCTCCATTTCTAAGTAGCAGGAGAACATTTGATTCTTTATTTGTTGGACAGCAAATAAAACCAACACTGTCAATTTTAAATAAACTATGAAACAACAGATAATGTAATGTTTGCTGCAATTTTACCCAGTTATGTAATAACAAACAAAGTTTAACCAGCATTCTTTTCTTTTTTTCTGTCACTCCGTCGCAGGGCACGTCACACACAGGAGGAGGCCTGTTAAAAAGGGGGAAGTGTTGTAATAATAAAAAAAAAACAAATAAAATATATTAATAATTTTTTTTTGTTTTTTTTGAAAAAAGAAATAAATTTTCTGAACTTTGCTTTATTTTATTTCACCGGCTTCTTTTCTTTAGTGTGAAAAATAGGGGGGTGCGGGGGGTAAAACATATAATATTGAACAAACAAATCATGCTGTGTGGGGAGCAGTAGTGGGGCGGATGAGGAGAAGAAGAAACAAACCAACCGAAGATAATAAAAAAAAAAAGAAGAGGAAAGAAGGGAGAGAAAAGAGAGAGGCGGGGGGGGGGGGCGGGCCCAGGGAGGGGGAGGGGGGGCGAGGGCGGGGGGGGGAGCGGGGGGGAGGTGAAAAAAAAAAAAAAATCAACCAATGAATGATGGGGAGGAAGCAAACGGAAGCAAGCAAGGAAGCAAGAAAGGGGCGGGCGGGAGAGAACGTGAACGGATCGGGAGGAACAAAATAATCATAAAGGGATGAATGGGAAAAATAAGGGAAAGAAAAAAGCAGATATAAATTAAAGAAAAAAAAAGAGAGGGGAGAGAAAAAAAAGGTGGGAAGGTGGTAGGAAAATAATAAAATGTGTAGATAATATTATAATGCTGTGGAGAAAAATGTTGTGTTGTATTGCAAAGGGAAGCGCATGGTGTGATGTCAGAGAAGTAGAGTGGGGGGGGGAAAATAATATAATATTTAATTTATTTTAATTTTATTTATTAATAATTGGAATTGATTAAATTGTGATGTTTAAATTAATTTATTTTAAAAAATAAAATAATAAAAACAAAACAAAAAGAAATAAAATTAGGGAAATTATTTTATATATTTGCATTGCCTTCATCCCCACCCAGGAAAAATGGAAGGGGGAGGGAGGAGGAAAGAAGGGAAATAGGAAGGAATTTTCCCAAGATGGAAGGAAGCTGTCCGATTTCCTCTGGAATTTTTATTATTATTTTAGTCATAAGTAGTGGTACTTTTAATCATAAACATACCTCGTACACTTTCAGACTTGCTGTTTCTATGTTATGATCTACAACAGCACACTCAGTAAATACAGAAAAAACAACTTTTTATTTCTGTAGGTCTTCAGGTGGAGAAGCTGCAAAAGGAGCCGAACAGTCTTCCCTGCCTCACTTTTACTTCCAGTAATGCCGAGAAGAGCCTTGAGAAGATCTTTTATGTGCAGACACAAGCAAAACGCTGCATTAAGAGGACAGAGAGGAGATTTCTTTGGAGCTGATGAGGAAAACCTGGGCTAGAGAAAAATAGGGTGAGAATGTTTCTGCTTCACCTCAAGAAAGTGGAAATGCTAGCACTGCAGGTTGACTGATCTGGCTTATCTTGTTTTACACACTTTGAAAAACAGGACCCTAGGAACAGTAGCAAGGAGTAAATGAACGCTCAGAATCTTTCTTGATGATTTTTCAGACTTTTCAACCAGAAGCAGGCCAAAGAAAGTTAAATAAATCGCTCATATGATAATGGTTTGCTCCAGGAGAAGTTCCTGTCTATGAATGTATGGGTGATCATAGGGTAAACACACAGGCGAATTGGTATTTCTGAGTCTTGCCCTGCCTCATTTTGTAGGGGGACACGTGGGAGTGATTCACCATTGTGCCTCCATATCTCGGTTACCAGCTTGGCTGTCCCTTCACTGCTGATCTGTGAGATTTAGAATTGCTCCCAGAGTGCTTTTCTAATCTTTCTCTTTTCCGAAGAAATGTAACCCGCAGACAAAATATTTCCCTTTGGTGTCTTCACAGCATTTACTGGCCGTTTCTTTTATCTCAATGTACTTTAAAAGTAACAAATGGAGATGCTTGAACAGAGTGGAATTTCCCACACAATAACAAGAATATAAATTAAACAAAAAGCTAAAGTTGTCCATTTGTCTTATTAAGTTTGTCTGGACATCCTTCTGCTTTGTCTTAACTTTATTTAAGAAATGTAGCCCATTGCTGTGTCAGATGTCAGTGCAACAGATTATTTTATATGCTTGTTAATTTCATTAAAATGGAGCTTGAAGGATTTCTGGGAAGAGGTGCTTGACATCTCACAAGCTTCAGAACCCTGGGCATCAGTCTGCTCAGTTAGGGGTCTGCCGGCTCATAAAAAATGCATTTAACAATGGACAGTCTGCAGATGAGATGCACTTTCTTCACTCTGTGTTTGCCTGACGTCCAATTAGCATTGAGAAACAAGCTAACCCATGGCTGCCATTTAGCCCAAACCACCAACAGCGCCTCCAAGATATCAAGACATGACATAATGAATGCAATCAACTATAATTAGGGGGAATGATGGGCTCTCACTTTGAGGCGTCATTAAGAAGGAAAAGCTGGTGCTGCACTGCCAGTGACCTCCACCCCTTTAAACACTCCCTGCCATCAGGAAAACGGACCTCCCACTGAGTCCTAATCTTTCATGTTAGACATTTCAAAAGAATTAGAGGTATCTTTAAGAAACTTTAATTTAAAAGAAATACTTGTTATTCTTCAGTGGTATGGAGAGCCCAAAAGCGTACCTCTGGTTACTTGTTAGTTTAGTTCAACACAAATTTACAAAAAGAGTGAAGATTGATTCAATACAAGTGCTAGCTTGAACATCTTTCACCTCCTCCACATGACCAACTTTATCCAATTAGAGGGTTTTTTATTTGTTAATGTATTTTTTATTTTTTTGTAACCAGATCTCCAATCTGCCAATTTTTATTTTTATTTTCAGTTCCCCTAGCATTCCTACCAGATGCCAAATTTCGTCAGCATCTGGTATTTCAAGGGGTCTTTCACGCCTCGTTAACTTGGCCCTTCTTGTGTAAATTCGCCCATCTTCTTGCAGATAGAGTCCAGCCCTAATCAGCACATACTTTACATGTATTCAGCTCAACTTAAAATGATTCTGGCACTCTTTCAGATCAGATGTACAAAAAGATTTATAATAAAATGTCTGCATCTCACATCTCTACATCAGATATGTAACATGTGTCCACATGCTGTCAGCTGTTTGCTGTTAGGCCTGGGATATACTTGCTGGGGACGCAAACGTTGACGCAAGTGGTCTGCTTCGTCTGTGCATATACTTGCTGCAGCATGTTGCGGCCAAAACGCTCAATACCGGAGGCCACCGCTAGTAGCAGTACACAGCACTTGGACACTGATAATGTGAAAAGGTCAATCTGCCGGTCAGATTGTATTTCCAGGGCATACGTGAACGACCCAGGTGTATGTGGAAATTGGACAATGTGGACAACTTCTTCAAGAAGAAGTTTGTTTGCTGCTGCAAAAGAAAAAGAGGTCTCGTCGCCAGCGGAGGTGGTATGTACGGCCACTTAACCAAAGTTGAGGTGAAATTCGCACGAGCACCTCTAGCGTTCAAGTCGATATTGACCCATGTGCACGCGGCACGTTACCTCACGTCAACGCGAACGACCTATGTGCCGTAGGTACACTGGGAACGCGTGGGCACCATGATGTGTATGTGGACGCGTCGCCAGCAGCAAGTATATTCCAGCCCTTGGAGCACATGGAGCCCTGCAGTGCTGGATCAGACCGCAGTAACAAGCCCAAATAAAGATAATGATAACAAATAATCATTCCACAGGGGTAAAAGCTCGGTTGTGTTCCAAACCATCTTTTATCTGGCTTTTTATGAGGTTTTTTTTTCCCTACAAGGAAACACGCTGTAATTTGGCTCTTTCTTTGAGATAATTTGAATCTCTCAGCCCTGCGTGTGGCGATCAACCCGAAGTAAAAAAAAAAGTCCAAATAAAATAGATAATAAATAATGAAACCATCCAAATCATCTTCTCGAACCTGTCTAAAATAAGAAGGGAAAGCGATTTGAAAGTAGTGATTGGACACACGGTGAGCACAAGCACAATGTGGGCTGAAAAGATGGAAACCCCCCTGTTGAAATGTATTGGATACAAAATCTCAGTCCGGGCCTGGCCTGTTTGTTTTAACATGGACAAAATTTGGGGTCGAATCTGATTGGGCCTCTGCCCAATCACGCCATGTGAAAAGAGCCTTAGATGACCTAATTTGTAAAACAATGGGGAGTGAATGGGCCAATTTAACTATGGCAGTGAGGGGTAAGGGGGGAGTGGTGGTGGTGTCGGGCAAAATCTGAAAATCCCTGGTAGTGCAAGTGTTAAAGAAAAATCTGAACATCCTTGCTTATAATCCTCCAGATACAGCCTAGATTATAAATAGCGGTGTATAACTGCTGAGTTGGTTTCTAGGCCATCTTTCACTAACAAGTGGTTACACTACATTAAAATTTGTTGCCAAAAATTCTTCTATACATTTACATGGACTAGACGAGGTATCTGTTTGAAAATGCTCCAAAAAGACCACTTTTAATTGGTGCATGTTTTAAAAGTAGAATCCAGAGTTTTCCCCCTAAAAAATAAATGCTAGACTTGTGCAAATGAAATCCGTCTCAATCTGCATCTTTAGGTCTCTATCCTGTGGCGGTGACTTTGTTTGCAACCCCCCCCCCCCCAACAACTGCATTTCACCTTTTCCTGTTTTGGTGCATTTGGGTTGTTTCTGAGGCAGAGATTGCATATTTGTCTCCACCCAGTGAAAGAGCTAAAGGTGTAACACTGTGGGGATAAACTCATTGATTGTAGCAGACTAAAGATTCATTCAATTCTCAAGAAAAAAAAAAAAGGTGGACGCAGCGAAGAAAGGAAAGTAGGCCTACTCTGCTGCGAAAAGAGCTTTAGATAGTTCACACTCTAAAACCAGGGTCAGTATTGGTTTGGCTTTCACCTGCTTCTGAGCTTTGAAGAAGAGCCTTGGACCGAAGAGCGATGTGGCTACTAGCCCGAGAGGAGATCCACTATGTTTGAATAGTGTTTACAAACAGAAAGGGGGAAAAACTCTGGATTCTACCTTTTAAGTTTTTAATATTCATTTTTGTTTATTTTCAGCTGTCTGTAAAACTTTATCGTTCATTCATAAAGACAAGATTATTTCCACTTTTTTAAAGATAAAATACAACAACACAGGGGCTGTTTTGGGCATGCAACTTGTCTGATTCAGCAAAGAAACCCAAGAAAACACTGTTGAAGTAAGCAGAACAAGAAATAAAGTCACAAAAGACAAAGTGAACATACTTGTTGTAGCAAAGTGCCATCATTAGGGGAAACTTAAAAATATTCACAAGCGTTCTAAAGTACTGCTTTAAACAGAAAGCAGCTAAATATGTTTTGTACAAACATATTTGCTTGTTGATTTCCCTCCTGTATTCATCTACAACTAGTGAAGACTGATGGCATCTCTTTTCTGAATCTGGTTCTGCTGAAGGTTTTCCTTGTCATTCAGTGCCCTGTGTAAGATGGGGATTGACTGGAAGCCAAAATGTCATGCAATCTGTTGATTAGACAAATACAGGGGTGTCAAACTGGTTCCAGAAAGGGCCGTGTGGTTGCAGGTTTTCATTCCAACCAAGCAGGAGCAGATCAGACTCCACTTATTTCATCAAGTGAGTCCAGTATTCACATGAAGACTTGATGAAATGAGTGGAGTCTTGAGTTGTAAATTACTTCTGTTGCCAGATAGTTGATGTAAAATCTGCAGAGGCTGATAGAGATATCGGATGTGTCTATGGGTGTTTGTAATGCTTGTTCATGATGTGTAGCTACTGAGGCCACGTCTACACTAAGCAGTTAATTTTATTCTGGGGCGTTTAACTTCTAGTCTTATCTGCATCCATACCATCGTTTATGAAGGCGCAATGTAAGCAAAATACTGACTGTCCATTTACACATAATGAGCATGCGCCACATTACGGGCAGATGCATGTATGACATCAGCATTTAATGTTGTAGTCAAGACCACACCACCAAGACCAAGACATTATGGCGACCAAGAACGAAGACCAAGACATTGCTGAGACATTACCGAGACTAGGGGAGACCAAGACATTACCCAGTCTTGTACAATGTCTTGGTCTCAGTCTCTGGTCTTGGAAATGTCGTGGTCTTGTCTCGGTTCCTGGTCTCGGTAATGTCTTGGTCTTGGTGATGTGGTCTTGACTATAGTGCTGTCAGCACGTAACCAGGAAGTTCATTTCTCGGGCTAGCCAAGTAAAACTGCACAGATAAAACAAGATTTTTTTGTTTGGAGTGACGATGAGGTGGTGTTGTTGCTTAGAGTAATTAATGACTAAAACTTTTATGACCAAGTAAAATGTCGACTGGGAGTCGAGATGTTTAGGCTAGTTTCCTGTGGCGTGCTTTGCTAATTGCTATCAGTCTACAGCGGGGTGTGTTGTCATCACTTCCTTTCATTAAACGGGGCTGCTTACCTGTCGGCTTGGCATTTACACGTCCCCCCCCTCGCCCGTCTAAAAAAATTATGCAATCGAGGGACCCTTTAAGACCGAGTAAATGTGGAGCATAGGGGATATCAGCTAAATGTGTGCATGTTTAAGCACTTACTGCACATGGCCTAGTGTAGACGTGGCCTGAGATACCGTATACAATTTTGACTACCTTATCGTTTTTGTACCTTATCTTATTATTTTTTATTCTTTCTAAACAGATAAAGAAAAGACAGGCTGTCAGATACCTTGAGAAGGCCTCTTGTAGACCAGCAAAGCAGTTAGATATTTAATTGTTGAGCTGCTTCTCAAGCCAAGAGTATTACAATTTCAACCAACTGATTTGTTTTATTGTTTTACTTTTTAATTAATTGACTGTTTAGTATGCTTTTTTGAATGGTTCTTTCAGCATTGGTACCAAGTTGAGACAAAAATTTACAGCATTACTTTATGAATTTTTCTACTGCAAATAAAACTTTAAGGCCCCTTCTTTATCATTGCAAGTTTTTCCCCCAGTTCACTTACTTTGGTTAAAGTACTGAGCAAAGAAACCAGAGTTCTGATCCCAGATCACTGACTTAACTGGACACTGGTAGTTGAGAAGAAGAGAGCAAGGGATTGTCAGGTGAAGAATGTCGGGCCATGGTCGCACTCCTACAGAATATCAAATAGGCAGTAAAACCTGTGGGTGGAAAAGACAGTGCGCCTCTGTTGCACCCTGCTGCTTGTTGCCTTTCTACAAAGAATTTGAGTTTGATAGGGATCAAGGAAGAAAAGGGAAAGGAGGGGGACAGCCATGGTAGATTGGATGGGACTGCCCTGCTATGTCTGCTGTTACTTTTTAAGCTTCATGTCAGGCTGCTCAATCTAACACAATATTTTGATTTTTGCAGTGTTGCTGAGGATCTAAATGAAATCTCACATAATCTTTCAGCTGGAGAACGTATTTGATCTTTAGCACAACCTCAACCAGCGTTGAAGCGAGTGACATTTGAAAAAAAAAACAGGTATGAGTTAAAGTTGTGGGGGACGAGCTCTGATTAAAGAGTGGGTGTATTCTCATGAGTCTTGAATATGAAGCTATTGTGAAAGAGAGACAAGTTATTTACTTGCTGTGTGAAGTAATTGGTATTAAGAAAAGGTTTGCATTGGAATATCTCAGCATATAAATGCAATTAATCCTGGTGGATGCGCTATGAAATGCAAGTTGGATGGCTGAAACTATTTCCATTGAGATTCAACTCACAGGGATTCTGCCTAATTTAAGATGAGTTTTAAATCTAAGGGCTGTTCAAGTTACACATCTTCAAAAAGATAACATGTTCCTGTTTACCTGAAAGATATATAGAAAATGGAGTTGGATTTGGAGCATGACTTAGATCAAATAATCATACAAAAAACCTAAAGATTCATATTTAGGAAGTATTTTTCTAACCTATATGACCGCCCTGCTTTATGTTAAAGGATTGGTTTGTGTGTGTGTGTGTGTGTGCATGCATGTGTTTTGATCAAACAATCATTAACATTCAGGAATCTTTTATTATAAAATATTGAGGTGCCACAGTTTGTGTTTTTTTTAATGAGCGACTTAGGCAGCTAAGCTTTTAAGAGTATGAATCCTAATACAATTACAAAAAGCAAATTAAATGTTTCTTCCGGGCGCCTGCTTAAACTCAGATTAAAAAATTATTGCAAGTATAATGGGAAAGCTTTTTCTTTGCATTCAAGCACATATTTTTTAATTTGGTTCAAACTGTGTTTAATATTAACACATCAGAAGGGGAGGTGGCTTTCTGTAGCTGCAGACTGAGTTTTAATCAGTTTTCTCTCCCTCTTATTGCACATGCACAGCACTGTGTTTGGAACATTGAATTTGCAGATGGTTGTTGTTGGTGGGTTTGTTCATGTTACACAAAAAAAAGTGTTTCTGTAGTGAATAATATAAACTATCATGTAAACTTTTAGACATATGCTTCTGTGTACTGATTAAGCACAATCCTACCATAGTGAAAGATGAACTTTCAGATTGTATTTCAATATATGAGTTTAAAACAAGAGATTATTGGTCATATGTGAACATTTTTCCCTCACTGACCAAATTTGAAAAAATATGAAATAATCACAGAACAGTTGACTTTAAGTAAGCTTTCACTTCAGCATTTTAGTGAAAACTTCATTCTTGTAACACACTCATTTTTTTCCTATATTGCAATGAACGGTGGACTAAATAGAATTAAACCATGCTTGCTATTTCCATAATGATCAACCTAACAAATGCAATTAAAAAACAACCAAATAAAACAAAAACATCAGTCATCTGGTCAAGTATCAAATGAAATACTTAAGAAACTTCAAACACATCAAAATAAAATACTGAAATGTAAGTGCAGGACAAATGTTATACCAGTACACATGAACTTGAACAGGTTATTTGTTATAGACATTTTGTCACTATGTATATAATCAAGAATATGTACAAAAACACCTACAGTACATTGCTCCATTCCAAGATAAATATACATGGGCACACCACTAATCATGTAACTTAAAATAATTTTACAGTACTTAAAGCCTAAACAAATACAATCAAAGGGACAGTTTTTAGAGGAATGCAGTGTAATCATTTCCCAAATTACATACAAATTAAATAGCATCACTCAGTTTAAAAAAACTATATGGCAGCATTTATTAAAGCATAGTTGTGTAGCATTGATCTATATGTTGATACGATAATATAGATCAGGGGTGGGGAACCTTGGTCTTCATCCTGCAGGTCTTCCACTTATTGTTGCTCCTACACACCTGATTCAAGCCAGAATCAGGTGTGCAGTATCAAATGAAATACTTAAGAAACTTCAAACACATCAATCAAGTTCTGTGCAGAACTTGATTGGCTGTTAGATCAACTTGATTTGAATCAGGTGTGCTGAAGTTGGGAGAAATGGAAAGCCTGAAGGGACATCAGCCCTTGAGGACCAGGGTCCCCCACCGCTGATATAGATTGATGTATCAAGTCCCGCTGCCGCATATGCACTTTCAAGTATGTAGGAGATTCCAGTTATATTAATAAAACAATGACCTTGTTTATTATTTGTAATATTGCTTCATATCCTTTTATATTGATAGGTGGATCCTAAATCAGAATTAATCAAAATTGTTTTGTGACTGAATTTGAGATATCAACAAACATCAATGCGATATCCACTGTATCGATATAACAATAAATTGTGATCAAACCAGAGTCTGATTAATAAAAATCATATATGTATATATATATATATATATATATATATATATATATATATATAAATATGAAGATTTTTTTTATTTTGGACCACTCATCTTTGCAGGATTGTTGTAATTCAGCCACATTTCAGAGTTTTCCAGCATGAACCACCTTTTTAAGGTCATAACACAGCATCTCAATCGGATTCGGTTTGGGACTTTGACTTGGCCACTCCAAAGTCTTCATTTTGTTTTTCTTAAGCCATTCATACATGGACTTTCTGGTATGTTTCTGGACACACTTTTTCACACAGGGCCATGGATGTTTGGAGGTTTTTCCACCCTTACTGATAAAAATCTTAATTTAAAAACTGCATTTTCTGTTTACTTGTGTTATGAAATTAAATGAAAATGAAATGAAAAATACTTTATTTATCCCAGAAGGGAAATTCAACATTGTAAAAAGCTCACTCTTTTTTCTTTTTTTTTTTTTTTTTTTTACTAATTTTTTACTAAAATGTTGTTGAGCAATACTTTGCGTAAGTCACTGCATTCATCTGTTTTCTGTACGGTTCAATAAGACTTTTACACCTGTTGACAGGTATTTTGGAGCGTTATTGGTCTGGGACGGTTTTGTTTGTGTTGTTTTTTGTTGCTTCTTTAATGATTCCTTTCAAATACACTGCAAAAATAATATTTTATTTCACAAAATTGTAATTTAGTACATTTTTATTAATTATTATTATTAAAAATTTCTGGTCATTGGAATTACGATTGTATATTTAGCATTTTCTTTAATTGGAGAATATATATAATGTTCAGGAAGACTGTGCATACTATACACACATATATATATATATATATATATATATATATATATATATATATACACACAGTATATGGGTGTGTAATCTTTTGTGTAAATTTTGAGTTATTCAGGTAAGACTTCCTAACATACATATTCAAATTTATGCTCAGAAATGGAATAATTTCTATAAACTTGGATGCAACACATTTGATCTTTTGTTTTGCTGTATTATTTAACTGTGGGCACTACCTTACATATTTCATTTCATCCATGAGGAAAATGGAGGAAGAAAGCAAAGAAGGGAGAACTTCCCTCAAGGACCATGCATTTGATCTTCTTTTTTTTTTTTTTTTTACCTTAAACCCCCTGGCCAAATGATTTGATGGTGCTTCGAATATCAAAAAACAGACAAATTAAAAAGAAATAAAAAGAATGTAGCTCAAGCACACATTCCAGCAAGATCAGACATTGCTGATGCTGTACCCACTCTAGCATGCCTCACATAAATGCCATCTTTACATTTTCCACCCTTACGGTTGCTGAAGTTCACATTTACCATCAAATCAGCCACAGTCAGCCAAAGTTGTACACAAACTCACCTTTTGTTTGACTTGATAGTCATCAGAGAAAGATAAAAATTCAAGACGGCTTATAATTGGATGCAAAATTAATCTACAGTATGTCTTATCATCTTCTTGGGATTATACAAATATTATTAAGATTTATAACAAAATAAACTTGTTTGTCGCTGGAATAATATTTTGGATGTGTGCATTGGACAAAGTTGCATGCATTTCAAAATACATGTGTGTGCATGTGGATAAGCGGGAAGGAAAACCTTACTGTTAGTAAGGCTCCACTGAGGAGCTCCTTCTTAAATTAAGATCCAAACAGTTGATAGTTAGTTACCTTACTTTTCCAAAACTCAAGCTGACAAGCAGAAATAAATTTGATCCCCTTCATGTTGCATAAAATCCATTACTCTTCATTTTATTTGCCTTCTTAAAAATCCTACCACATATTTCTCCCTACCATCTAAATGGGGAGGTAAACGAGGAGTCTGCATGTAATCGAACAGTATCGTCATTAAATAAGATAAAATGATAAATCCCCCAGAAAACCCTTTAAGATTAATTAGGCAGTGCAATGTTGTTGATTGGTCTATAAAAAACTGGAATAGTATCTAAGGCAATGTGCAGACTCTTGAGCAATCAAAGCATGTCCTGCCATTTAAGTGCTCAAGTTTTAAGCAATAATCAAAGATGAAGTGCTGCCAGGGTGCCAAGAAATCATTTAAATGTGCTGAGTTTAACATACACCCTGTACAGGCAGTCATTTTTGGATGGCTTGGGTTTTGATCAGTAAGCTGCTGTCTTTTGAACACCGAGTTGTCGTGCTGGATCACACAACTGACATCAATCGACATGTCACACAAAGCAGCATGAGCCGTCACCATGCTAGCAAGTTGGCCAGGAATTATATGCAAAGATGGATGATCAAGGAGAGATTACATTGTGTAGCCAAGTCTGAATGAAACACAGCAGACACTGATGTGTCAATCTAAACAACACTTGACTGTCAAAGTTTAATCTTTCTGAAACTCTGTTCTTGATGTTGTATTTGCCTACACATAGAAATAAAGATAAAATTTAACGCACATTTGTGATTACATGAGATTTCCTCACCAGTTATGAACTTATTTAACTATGTGTTAATTTGTTGTGTAATTGCCAATGTCATATCTTTGCACATTGAGGTTTCTTTCACAAGATAATCTTCCATCCTTGAATTTTGGATGCATTGCATACAGTATCTTAAACCTGTAGCTGAAATGTCACAGTCTATGTAGCATTGTTAAAACTTGCCAGTATTGCACATAAAGCAAAAAGCCAGAGCGAATGGAAGCCTGGAAGCTCCTTTTGCCCCCAGGTATTCTGGCATGTCAGTAGACTTGTACTGTA
>JALJCO010002644.1:5000-40000 GCA_023101725.1 Atherinomorus stipes
TGGACTCTTGTCTCTGGACTCTCATCTCTGGACTCTCATCTCTGGACTCTAGTCTCTGGACTCTCGTCTCTGGACTCTAGTCTCTGGACTCTAGTCTCTGGACTCTCATCTCTGGACTCTTGTCTCTGGACTCTAGTCTCTGGACTCTCATCTCTGGACTCTCATCTCTGACTCTAGTCTCTGGACTCTCATCTCTGGACTCTAGTCTCTGGACTCTCGTCTCTGGACTCTCATCTCTGGACTCTGGTCTCTGGACTCTAGTCTCTGGACTCTCATCTCTTGACTCTAGTCTCTGGACTCTAGTCTCTGGACTCTCATCTCTGGACTGTCGTCTCTGGACTCTAGTCTCTGGACTCTCATCTCTGGACTGTCGTCTCTGGACTCTCATCTCTGGACTCTAGTCTCTGGACTCTCGTCTCTGGACTCTCATCTCTGGACTCTGGTCTCTGGACTCTAGTCTCTGGACTCTCATCTCTGGACTCTAGTCTCTGGACTCTAGTCTCTGGACTCTCATCTCTGGACTGTCGCCTCTGGACTCTCATCTCTGGACTCTAGTCTCTGGACTCTCATCTCTGGACTCTAGTCTCTGGACTGTCATCTCCTGGACTCTCGTCTCTGGACTCTCATCTCTGGACTCTAGTCTCTGGACTCTAGTCTCTGGACTCTCATCTCTGGACTGTCGTCTCTGGACTCTCATCTCTGGACTCTAGTCTCTGGACTCTCATCTCTGGACTCTAGTCTCTGGACTGTCATCTCTGGACTCCTCGTCTCTGGACTAGTCTCTGGACTCTCATATCTGTACTGTCGTCTCTGGACTCTCATCTCTGGACTGTCGTCTCTGGACTCTCATCTCTGGACTGTCGTCTCTGGACTCTCATCTCTGGACTGCTCGTCTCTGGACTCTCATCTCTGGACTCTGGTCTCTGGACTGTTGTCTCTGGACTCTCATCTCTGGACTCTAGTCTCTGGACTCTTATCTCTGGACTGTCGTCTCTGGACTCTCATCTCTGGACTCTAGTCTCTCGACTGTCGTCTCTGGACTCTCGTCTCTGGACTAGTCTCTGGACTCTAGTCTCTGGACTCTAGTCTCTGGACTCTTGTCTCTGGACTCTCGTCTCTGGACTCTAGTCTCTGGACTCTCTGTCTCTGGACTCTCATCTCTGGACTGTCGTCTCTGGACTCTCATCTCTGGACTCTCGTCTCTGGACTGTCGTCTCTGGACTCTAGTCTCTGGACTCTTGTCTCTGGACTCTAGTCTCTGGACTCTAGTCTCTGGACTGTCGTCTCTGGACTGTCGTCTCTGGACTCTAGCCTCTGGACTCTAGCCTTTGGACTGTCGTCTCTGGACTGTCGTCTCTGGACTCTCATCTCTGGACTCTAGCCTCTGGACTCTCGTCTTTGGACTCCAGTCTCTGGATGCTCGTCTTTGGTTTCAAAGACAGAAATTTCAGATTCGTCTGGGCAGCATAAACTGAAGCGTTCTCCGGGACTAGAGTCTCCTCGTGAGACAGTTACATAGAGGAGAGTGTCGTCAGCATAGAAATGATCACATATTTGGTTTGTCTCCTCAGTCTGAGCTGGTGACAGCATGTGGATGCTGGACCATATGGGGCCCAACATAGAGCCTTGGAGAACTCCACCTCATCTTTGAGTAGATCTGTTACCAACTTATATGAAGTAGTCAAACCGATTCAAGCCAATTCAGAACCAGGCCGGAGATTTCCACCCAGGTGCCCTTATAGGACCTAGTTCTGGTCATTCGTGTCAAAAGCAGATCTGAGATCTAACCGGACCAGAAACTGTGTTTTCTAAAATGAGTTTCAGGTTTATAGTGGTGCATCATTTTAAATCCTTCATACTGTTTCATAAATTCACTCCACAGATGCACACGCTCTTCATTGTTGCTCACACTTTATTTAAAAATGATATACTATGTAAATGTTAATATATTTGTAAAAAATGAAAGAAATATTTTGACATGTTTTGTTTTTACTATTTCTGACTCTGACTCAAAAAGTCTCATCAGCCAAACAACATAACTGAATAAATAAATCACAGTCTGTATTTTAAAAGAGGAACATTTCAACCATCTAGGTACATTTGGGATAAATGTACATCTGTGACAGAAAAATTAATGTACTTTGTAGTTAAAACCAAACTATTACATATTAATACAACTGTCCTTCAGAATTATTCATACCCTCAAATTAAAGAAGGAAAACAATCAGCTGTCAGTGAAATAAGTTGAAATTGACAAAAGTAATAAAAAATAAAAATTCTATGAAAATCATGACATTGATTTTGAATTATGGTTTGAAAGAAATATTGAATACAAACAAACACAAAAAATAAAACAAGTAAACAATCACTGCAATCAGGTGTTTTCTGTAACGTCCAATCAGACGTCTGCACCTGTTGACAGGTATGTTGGTCCATGTTCATGGGTGAGATGCTTTAATGTGTCTGGGACAGTTTTGTTTGTTTTTTTATAATTATTATTTCCAACCACAATTTAAAAGTATTATTTTATTTCACTAAATGATAATTTTGTAATTTTTTATCTATTATTAGTTTCTCTACTTGTTATTTGAATTACGATTGTGAATTTAGCCTTTTCTTTGATTGGCGGGCATAAATAATTTTTAGGACGACTGTAGATATGACGAGACCTACATTCATTCCCATTTGAAGCGGAGCGTTAACGCTGTGGTTGTTTGGTTTTCTGCAGGTGGCCATCGACTTCACGGCCTCTAACGGAGATCCTCGTAACAGCTGTTCTCTACACTACATCCACCCGTACCAGCCCAACGAGTACCTGAAGGCCCTGGTGGCGGTGGGGGAGATCTGCCAGGACTACGACAGGTCGGTCCAAACTCACAGTTCCACACCGGCTCCTCAGATTTCACCTCCTCTTGCTGATATATATGTTTTTGCACATATCATATTGATATCTTGCAATATTTAGGTTTTGGAATTCTGGGGATGACACTGATGACTCATCAATGAATGTTTCCATTCAGCGATTGGTCAATTCAACAGACTGAGAAGTGACCGTATCTAAAATTCCATTTACGGCAGCCAGTGCTGTCCGAACCCGCTCTGAGACGACGTCTCAGACTCAGTCCGATTCTTCGCCCTGTTTCCACCAGCGGGTCTGGGTCGGGTCGGGCCGGATCGGCCCACATTTTTTTTGTGTCTCCACAGATAAAAACTGGGACAGGTACCCTTATATCCGACATGACCTGGCCTACTTTTTTGGTACCCTTTGGTACGGTTACTGATCTAACCAATCCGGACCAAAGAGGTGGAGCTAACACACCGCAATCTGATGATTCGTTGAAAAATCTGTCACTTCCCGCGTGACCCGGCGTAAAAACAAAGCAGGGGTGACTCTTTTGTTTCTGTCATGCGTGGTGCTTTGGTTAGAAGGTGTTGCATGGCGATGATGTCACGCAATCGTGTAGTGGCGCTATCCAGTTAATACTCCGCCTCCAGAGTAGGGGGACAGTTTGCTGTGGGGACGCAACGTGAAATCAACACATCCGTACAAAAACCCACCCGGAAGGAATAGTCCACCCACAGAATGATGTAACTTTATCTTCCACTTCCCCTCATGGTGAGAAAGACTCTGCAGCACTTTTTTAATTTCTCAAATGCAGCCGGCGATCAGGAAGGCTTCTCGTTTCCCCCCAACTTTCATATAATGGAGTTCACCGGGGTCCGAGCCAAAAAGGTCCATAAAAGTCCACAAAAACTTGTCAATATTCCTCCATACTGCTCGTCCAACGTAATCCACGTGTCCTGAGTGGGTAGCGTCCAGAATTTACTGGAAACGACGTCATTTAGTAGATTTTTAGAGACTAAACATTGTACTGGCGCGAAGCACACATATGCGCATTCATGAAACTACGGAAGCCTCGGCGTTCAGAGCCTACTCTGCCGATAATACAAGCATAGAAGAAGAAATTAGCTGTTTACATTGTGCTCAGAGCGACAGAGCTGCAGACAAACCGGGACAAACACAAGAGGGTCCAAGAGGGGTTGATGTTGATTTAAAACAACGAAAGAAAGAAAAAGAGAACGCGTGATCTCGTCTGCCGCGGCTTCCATAGTTTCACGAACGCTGCATCGCAGGAGATGCGATGTAGTACTGATGTAGTACTGATGTAGTACTGTGTGTACTGTTTAGGCTCTAAAAATCTACTAAATGATGGTTTCCAGTAAATTCTGGACGCTACCCACTCAGGAAAACTTGGATTACATTGGACGAGCAGTATGGAGGAATATTGACACGTTTTTGTGGACTTTTATGGACCTTTTTGGCTCGGACCCCGGTGAACTCCATTATATGAAAGTTGGGGGAAACGAGAAGCCTTCCTGATCGCCGGCTGCATTTGACATCATTCTGTGGGTGAACTATTCCTTTAAACATCTGAGACACCTGATGAGTAACTTTTAAAGCAGATTTTAACATTTTCGGCTCATAAGTCGACTCTGAGACTGATCTTGGGTCTAATTCTACGAAGCTTGATAAAAGCGGCCCCTGGACTTCAGTCTGGCTTCAGGGTCAGGAGCTGGTGATCAGGGCTCGGGGGGAGTGTGGACCTGCAGCATGTTGGACCCTCTGCACGCGTATTTCATCACTGATCAGTCAGCGTGATGTTCCACGAATCTTTTCTCCATCACATCATCCAGTGATGAAGTCAGACGGGAGAGTAGATTGATGGAGTTCTGTTTCTCTCCAGCATCGTGATTATTCCTGTAATAAATGTCTTTTCTGGCTCCACAGCTGCAATAACTCTGCAGGAAGTTATCACGTCTCAGCCAATCATCTCCTTTCAGTCAGCAGCCAATCATATCGTCCGCCTCCATTTTCCATTTTTAACTTCTAATTTCCTCTTTTTTTCCTCTCAGTGACAAAATGTTCCCGGCGTTCGGCTTCGGAGCTCGGATCCCTCCTGACTTTAAGGTAATTACCTGCTCGGCTCGCCGCCCCAGCCGGTGATTACGCCTCCCTCTCCTCGTCCCCCTCACCCCGGGGTGCCGGGGGATCAGTCGCACCTCCCTCTGCCTCCTCATTCCCTCTCCCACGATGCCACGCAGCACCCGCTGGGCCGATGCTGCGTTCACATCACGTCTAACAGCTCCTGATTAACTCCGTTCAGCCCCCACAGACCCTCGGTGAACGGGGGCAGGCCGACCGCCTGTCAGAGTTCACACAGGGAAATAATCAGAGATTCCTGTTATCGTTTTAGCCACAACAGCTTACTTTGCTGTTTCTAGCACATCTGGACACACCTGATGAGATGCATCAGCTGTGGTAAATGACCAGAGATGAACTCTGTCCGTCATACACTGAAAAAACAAACCTGTTGGATCGACTTCATTCAATCATCTACATTTGTTGCACACAGACGATTTGCTTTGGAAGCGACTTTAAAAATTGAGTTAAATTCACACATTATTATTAGTCTCAAACTAAATTTATAATTTGGTTGAAACCATAAATTTTGATTTACTGGAAATATATCTTTTACCCTAAAACAAGGCTGCACGGTGGCGTGGTGGTTAGCACTGCCGCCTCACAGCAAGAAGGTCGATTCCCGGCTGGGGAGGGGGTTCAAACAATTCCAACCGTGGCCTTCCTGTGTGGAGTTTGCATGTTCTCCCGTGTATGCGTGGGTTCTCTCCGGGTTCTCCAGCTTCCTCCCACCATCCAAAGACATGATGTCAGGCTCACTGGTCACTCTAAATTATCCCTGAATGAATGTGAGTGAATGGGTGTCTGTCTCTCTGTGTTGGTCCTGCGACAGACTGGTGACCTGTCCAGGTGCACCTGGGAAAAGCTCCAGCAACCCCCACGACCCGGAACTGAATATTCAGTTCAGAAAATGACTGACTGACCTTAAAACAAAGAAATTGCTTTGATACAAATAAAAATATAATTCATAAAAGAAACTTTTTTTTTTACTTTGTTACAACTTAATTTTTCATCTTGGAATAAACTAAACAAATTGCTGTAATTCTGTAGCATGCAAACTCCATTATATGAAAGTTGGGGGGGGACGAGAAGCCTTCCTGATCGCCGGCTGCATTTGAGATATTAAAAAAAAATAACGTTACATCATTCTGTTGTTGAACTGTTCCTTTAAAGTCCTCTCAGATACGTGCATCAGGACCTCTCTCTCCCTTCTCCGGCCTTGTTAGAGCCACTTATCCCTGATCTCTGATGGCAGTAATTAACAGCACAGTAAAAGAGTCCAAGGCTGTTTCGTTTCCATGCAAACACCAAATCTTCCACTTTCTGCTCCGGAGGAAAAACCTGTGTTTACACAACAGTGGAGTAAAAGTACGTCCATGCAGACTGGAGATGATGCCGTGTGCTTTCCAGGCCTGCAGAGGACGGTGGGACTGCAACCATGTCCTCACCAGACCTGGAGCCTGCAGTACGAAGCGGGATTAGCATCTTTCTGTAACTGGGTTTGACTCACCCAACGGCAGCTGCGATCTGAGGCGGGACAGCAGGTCACCAAACCGGGTCCGGATCAGAGGGAAGTAGCCTGGAAACGTCCATCATCAACGCTGAAACTCGCCAAACTCAGACACCTCTGAACAATCTGATGAATCCAGACACGGGTCAGACACACCGATAGGGATGTGCCGGTTTCAAGGTATACCACGGTATAAAAACGTACCGTCTTCTTCCGCTTATCCGGGATCGGGTCGCGGGGGCAGCTGCCTAAAACGTATAAAAACGTAGCGTATGAAAACCATCACATTTTCCATCATACCTTCATACTATGAACTTCATCCTGTCTTATAAAACACAGGGAGGGTGTAAGTCAGGTGTATGCCGCCTGTCCTGACGCACACTCACAGTTGGTGCCAGTAAATTCACGTCGCTTGCCAACGCCGCCATTAAACATCAAAGGCAGAAGTACAGATGTTCCAGTAAAAGGCACTGTTCAACCAAAATAAGCTGTTTTTATTTACCCAGACGCTTAAAAACAACGTCCCAGAGCGTAGGCGTGACACCATGTGTACCGTGAAACCGTATATTCCAGCTCAAAGTTATCATACCGTCAGACTTACCGGCAAACAAAGCCAAGCAGCTGCTCAGTTTCATCCTCCATCGTACAAAGACACCGGCAGAGGAAAACAAGCGGGTCCAGCACCACGGTCTAGACCAGGGCTACTCACATCGGTCCTACAAGGGCCGCAATCCAGCAGGTTTTCACCTCTCCCTGCTCCAACACACCTGACTCAAATAAGATAGCTCCAACAGCCAATCAAGCTCAGCAGGGAAACGGGGAAAACCTGCTGGATTGTGGCCCTCGTAGGACTGAATCGAGTCGCCTTGATCTAAACACTCCAGACCCGCGAGACGCGCACCCAAAGTGTTTTTGTCTCCGGATGTCAAGTGTCTGATTTCTGATTTAATGTGGACCAGCGTTCATCTTTGGGCGTCAAGCCGGTCTCTGACGCTGAAAACGTGCTTGGTCTGAACGCATCATTACAGGGAGAAGGTCGCTAGTTCAAGTCCCGGCTGGGGGGGTTTGAACAGTCCCAACAGTTCCTTCCTGTGTGGAGTTAGCTTGTTCTCCCCGTGCATGCGTGGGTTCTCTCCGGGTTCTCCGGCTTCCACCGTCCAAAGACATGATGTTAGGTTAATGATGCGTTCAGTGGCAATAACGCACTTAACGCCCAAAGTTTGACGCCCAAAGTTTGACGCCCAAAGTTTGACGCCCAAAGTTTGACGTCGGTTCACATAAAATCAGACGCTGACATTCAGAGACGAAAACGCTCTTGACGCGGCATTTTGAGTGGTGCTGGACCCGGTTGTTCTCTTTGTCTTTGTACGATGGAGGATGAAGCTGAGCAGCTGCCTGGTTTTTATTTGCTCCACGAGGCCAGAGAACGTCTCTGCACCGTGTGCGGATTCAACCGACTGTTCGGAGGTTTTCTGACTTTTGTTCGTTTCATCATTTGCTCCGGGAGCTGCGTGCCAACGATGGACGCTTTCAGCTTTCGTCCTATCCGGCCCAGTTAACGACCTGGAGTCCTGCATCAGGACAGCAGGTCGTTCGAAAACCCGGGACCGGTCGCTTATCCTCCACTGTCTCGGTGGGGTGGAAAGATTCCCCGAGGTCTCCTCGGTATTTCCCATCCTGTCAGAAAACGTCTCTGCATCACGACACAGAGACCAGAGTCTCTCTGATTGGTTGACGCCAAAACTTCTGTCAGGGGAGACGTGTCTTTCTTGATGTGAATTATCTGCATATGTGCTTATTTGTACTTGAGGTGTGCTCTTTGAACCTTCATCACGGGCCCGCGCCCTTAGGGGACGAGATCAAGGATTTTTTTCCCCTCCCACCTCAATAACGTTTCTTGGATCTTGAATTGCCAAATTTTTGCAAATATCTTTAAAACTAGCAACTCATATTTGCATTCTAAGTTATAAAAGTGGTTTGTGAAACAAGTTTGTGCTTTTCACCATGAAAAATTTAACTTTTTTCTACTTGGATTTTATGTTTTTTCTGTGTTTTTAGGCCAACTATGTTAATACATTGTGTCAAAATGAAAAAGATACCTGAAAAATCCCAGTGGTGAGGCGGTGCTGAACAGAATGGTATCAAGCAAGGCAGGTAGACTGCTGTAAAAGTGAAATATAAAAGACAAAATTCATCCCCTCGTCCCCACAGAGTTAAACTACTGCTGTAGTTTGATTCTTTTAATCTTCAGATCTGGGCATGAAAAAGTTCCCCTTTCAGCCACGTGTCTGCTAATTCAATCGCACAGAGAAACGTCTGTGTGCCCGGGGAAACGATTTCAGAGCATAAGTGAACGCCCGGAACAAGGACGTTTCCACACGCAAAGTTTGGACATCGTACGTGATGCCGTATTTGCGGGACAAGTCGTTCAGCCAGTGATAGTGCAGTAATGGTGCACTATTACTGCACCACTTCTGGCAGAAAAAGGAGGAACTTTTTCATGCCCACATCTGTAACTTGTTATGATTTCCGGTTTTTGAGGAGTGTGATGCTGACGTGGCCTCATTGCACGTCTGATGTTGGAGTAGTTATTGTGTATGCTCAGACAGATGAGGCTCTGCAGGGTCCTGGTCTCACCTCACCTGCCTGGACAGGAGCGCACCTGTCCTGCAGGGAGTTCATCAGCTGAAAGAGGAAAATGGACGAAAGTGATGAAGAGGGATGAAAAGTTATTTCATGGTTGAAGGTTTTTCTGTAGGTGTCGTTTTTGATCAAAGATCAAACCTGACTTCCTGAATGTCGCCCTCCTCTGCAGGTCTCCCACGACTTCGCTGTGAATTTTAACGAGGACAACCCGGAGTGTGCAGGTAAGAGCTTTGATTACACCGTGTCTGAACAAAATGAAAGAAAGAAAAACGACTCAAATATTTGACACCGAGCCTCAGAAGTCGGAGCGGAGAGGAAAGGCTTTGATGTGGGAATTAGTTTGATGGCACGGCGTCTGCCGGTTGATGCACGCCATCGATCTGGATCCTGATGCAAGAGGCGTCTCCGGAGGCTCCTGATCCCACGCTTAAATGTAGGACGGAGACAGGGCAGAGGACAGATGGACGGAGACAGAAAATGTCAATGATGTGACTTTTTTACCTCTGGGTTTGAATTCCCAGCATGATCTCTGATGTGTAACTATAACTACCCGTTACCATGGGGGGGTAACGGGTAATTATGAGGGAGAACACAGAGCAGACTGGGAAACAACCAGTAGAGGTAAACTGGAGGGTTTAATGCAGCAGAGGTGACCAGTGAGAGGAAGCAGGAAGTAGCAAGCTGGAACCAGTCCAACCAGTTAGGAGGAAAACAGATGTGAGGTTTGTCTGCAGGTCTGCACACTTCAGAGTGTGTGGACAACGTAGTCTACGGAGTATTCTATGTAGTATTCTATGTAGTCTATGGAGTATTCTATGTAGTCTACGGAGTATTCTATGTAGTCTACGGAGTATTCTATGTAGTCTACGGAGTGTCCTATGTAGTCTACTGAGTATTCTATGTAGTCTACGGAGTGTCCTATGTAGTCTACTGAGTATTCTGTGTAGTCTATGGAGTATTCTATGTAGTCTATGGAGTATTCTACGTAGTCTACGGAGTGTCCTATGTAGTCTACTGAGTATTCTATGTAGTCTACGGAGTATTCTATGTAGTCTATGGAGTGTCCTATGTAGTCTACGGAGTATTCTATGTAGTCCTCGGAGTATTCTATGTAGTCTATGGAGTGTCCTATGTAGTCTATGGAGTATTCTATGTAGTCTACGGAGTATTCTATGTAGTCTATGGAGTGTTCTATGTAGTCTACGGAGTATTCTATGTAGTCTACGGAGTATTCTATGTAGTCTACGGAGTATTCTATGTAGTCTATGGAGTGTCCTATGTAGTCTACGGAGTATTCTATGTAGTCTACGGAGTGTCCTATGTAGTCTACGGAGTATTCTATGTAGTCTACGGAGTATTCTATGTAGTCTATGGAGTATTCTATGTAGTCTACGGAGTATTCTATGTAGTCTATGGAGTATTCTATGTAGTCTACGGAGTATTCTATGTAGTCTACGGAGTATTCTAGTCTACGGAGTATTCTATGTAGTCTACGGAGTATTCTATGTAGTCTATGGAGTATTCTATGTAGTCTACGGAGTATTCTATGTAGTCTATGGAGTATTCTATGTAGTCTACAGAGTATTCTATGTAGTCTACAGAGTATTCTAGTCTACGGAGTATTCTATGTAGTCTACGGAGTATTCTAGTCTACGGAGTATTCTATGTAGTCTATGGAGTATTCTATGTAGTCTACGGAGTATTCTATGTAGTCTACGGAGTATTCTAGTCTACGGAGTATTCTATGTAGTCTATGGAGTATTCTATGTAGTCTACGGAGTATTCTATGTAGTCTACGGAGTGTCCTATGTAGTCTACGGAGTATTCTATGTAGTCTATGGAGTATTCTATGTAGTCTACGGAGTGTCCTATGTAGTCTACGGAGTATTCTATGTCGTCTACGGAGTATTCTATGTAGTCTACGGAGTATTCTATGTAGTCTATGGAGTATTCTATGTAGTCTATGGAGTATTCTATGTAGTCTATGGAGTGTCCTATGTAGTCTACGGAGTGTCCTATGTAGGTTAGGGAGTGTCCTATGGAGGGTACGATGTGTCTTAAGTAGTCTACGGAGTGTCCTAGTCTCCTACAAAGTCTATGGAGTCAGTGTCCTACAGATGCTACAGAGTTTCCTATGTAGTCTATGGAGCTACTAAGTCCTCTCCGTTGTCTATGGAATGTCTTATGGAGGTTACAGAGTGTCCTATGAAGGCTGTGGCATGTCTTAAGCAGTCTATGGAGTGTCCTACATAGTTTACAGAGTGTTCTACGTACTCTACAGTGTCCTGTGTAGTCTATGGAGTGTCCTATGTAGGTTAGGGAGAGTCCTAAGGCGGTTACGGCATGTCTTAAGTAGTTTACAGAGTGTCCTACATGGTCTATGGAGTTTCCTATGTAGTCTTAAGAGTGTCCTACGGCTATAGAATCTCCTTCGTAGTCTACAGAATGTCCTATGCAGTTTATGAAGTGTCCTACAGATGCTACGGAGTTTCATATGTAGTCTATGTAGTGTCCTATTTAGGTTACAGAGTGTCCTATGGAGGCTATGGAGTGTGGGTTAGAATTACGGGGGGGGGGGGGCTGAATCACGTATCTTTATTATCCACAATCATAAATACTACAATAAACAATAGATTCCATATTTATGCCAGTAAGATGCTTGTAATGAAATGCTGGACATCCCTGAAACGGACCAGACCATCCGACTGTCCACCTGCTTGTCACTGGCTCAAGTTATCAGGAGCGGAAAGAAGAAAAAAAAGGTGGTGGGGGGGGGGGGGGGGGGGGTACGCCTGGTGCAAGTAGATGAATGCAAGTAACAAGTTTATGACTTTTTACAATGACTATAACTATTCTTTAGTTTCTCACTTTTAGAGATTTTATTTTTCACTTTGTGGCGACGGGTCGAGCTTCAGTCCTGAGTTTTCTCTGGAGATGAAGAGATTGTTGTCATTTATTTAGTCTTTAAATAAACCTTATTAATTAATCAGCAGTAATTAAACCTGATAATTCTCCTCTGGACAAATCTGATCAATAATTCAGGGTTTCTAAGAGTTCAGATTGGAGAAAAAGGAAGATTTTCTCTTTGTCCAAGTCGGAAATATTGAACTCTACAATCTAAAATCATCAAAAGAAAATTTCCAGAGAGGAGGAAGACTACGAGGTTATCTTCCTCCTTTTCGTCTGGTTATTTCCTGTGTTTGATGAAATTGATCAGGGCAGAGCTCTGATCAGCTGATGGCTCTCCAGTCTGGGTCCCATCTGGAACAGGTTTACAAGTTTAATCTCTGTTAACCCTTTATGACCTGATGCAGCAAACGCAGGAGTTTACGTGTTGATACGAGTCTAGAATCAGTCCTGATCCAGATGTGATCGATCTGGTCCAAACTAAAGCTTTAACGTGTCATTTTCATCTCTCGTGTCTTGATTCTTCAGACGTTATAAAATAAAAGCTTTAAGTCAACAGTTCAAAGTCTGGGAGGAAAGTCTCTGGATGAGAGCCAGACTCAGAAAATCAATTACCAGCCTGAGAATAATCATTTAGAAGTCATTAGCGTCTGTCCTCTAACAGGGTTTTTTTTTAGACAAAAACCTCCCCATCTTTTGCACCAAAAAAGAAAGGAAGGAAGGAGGGAGCAAAGAGAAACACACCACAAAAGAAAGGTTATAGTAGAGGAGCGGTAAAGAGGGAGGGGAACGAGGGGGGAGGAGGAAGGAAATAAGGAAGAGAGAAGGAGGAGGAGGGGGGGGGAGTATAAGAGAACAAAATCAATGCGCCCCCCTCCCCACACCCATGCACATGCTCAGCTCTGCAGAGGCTAATAGCCAGACCTGCTAACGAGCCGGTCATTTGATTCAGGTGGGCTGGAAGAGGGATGCATCTAAAAGTTGAAGGAATGTGGCTCTGTAGAGCTAGCCTGGTCCAGCAGCCTGGTCCAGCAGCCTGGTCCACCAGCCTGGTCCAGCAGCCTGGTCCACCAGCCTGGTCCACCAGCCTGGTCCAGCAGCCTGGTCCACCAGTCTGGTCCACCGGCCTGGTCCAGCAGCCTGGTACAGCAGCCTGGTCCACCAGCCTGATCCACCGGCCTGGTCCACCAGCCTGGTCCAGCAGCCTGGTCCACCAGCCTGGTCCACCAGCCTGGTCCAGGAGCCTGGTCCACCAGCCTGGTCCAGCAGCCTGGTCCACCAGCCTGGTCCACCAGCCTGATCCACCAGCCTGGTCCACCAGCCTGGTCCACCGGCCTGGTACACCAGCCTGGTCCACCGGCCTGGTCCACCGGCCTGGTCCACTGGCCTGGTCCCTGGTCCAGCAGCCTGGTCCACCAGCCTGGTCCAGCAGCCTGGTCCACCAGCCTGGTCCACCAGCCTGGTCCACCAGCCTGGTCCACCGGCCTGGTCCACCGGCCTGGTCCACCGGCCTGGTCCACCGGCCTGGTCCACCGGCCTGGTCCACCGGCCTGGTCCACCGGCCTGGTCCACCAGCCTGGTCCACCAGCCTGGTCCACCAGCCTGGTCCACCAGCCTGGTCCACCGGCCTGGTCCACCAGCCTGGTCCACCAGCCTGGTCCACCAGCCTGGTCCACCAGCCTGGTCCACCAGCCTGGTCCACCGGCCTGGTCCACCAGCCTGGTCCACCAGCCTGGTCCACCAGCCTGGTCCACCAGCCTGGTCCACCAGCCTGGTCCACCAGCCTGGTCCACCAGCCTGGTCCACCAGCCTGGTACACCAGCCTGACCATCGCCATGTATGAGATACACGGCAGGTCAGTCTGGTTCCTCCGCTGGAGACTGATGTCCAATGCGAGACGAGAGGCGGGACTAACAGGAGGAAATGAACCGGAGAGAACCAATCAGAAGTGACTGTAGCTGGCGTAGTTCGGCACTCTGTTGCTACGTTTCTATGGCGACGCCAGAAGTCAGCGTTTACACATTGTTTTCCTCTGTATTTAATGTAGTTTTCTTGTGTATATTAACATAGAATGTTTGGTTTTATTATTATAAATACTCTGTTACATGTCAGCGTTGTTTATTGCTGAACTACTAATATGAGAAAACGTTTGTGTCGCACGTCATGTGACTATGACCCGGAAGCTGTTAGTTACGCACCAAAACAGAGCAGAAACAGCGGTGGAGACGTCGGAGGAGTTTTACGTTCTTGTTAATAATTGTACTGCTGCGCTGTGATTGGTCCGGTCAGGTTTTTACCGGAGTGGAATCATTCTCCAATGGAGGGAATCCAGACTGACCTGCCGTGTATCTCATACATGGCGTTAGTGGGGAGGAGGGCAGGGGGGGGGCAGGGGGGGGGGAAGAGGGGGGGGGGGGGAAAGGGGGGAGGGGGGGGCAGGCTGGTGTACCAGGCTACTGTAGAGCTGGACTCGGCCACCCCTGGTTTAGACACGCATACCTCTTTCCCACTGGCCATAACAGATAGTGGACACCTCGGAGGGCATTATCCCGCTTAAACCATGGTCATTTACGAAAGCGATAAACGTTAACCCTCCTATCGTCCTCAAATTTAACACAAATTTGGTCCTTGGGGTCAATTTGACCCCAGAGATATTTACCTCCAGAAAATCACTTACAGAATATTGTTGATTAAGTTTTTGTGACAGGCACTTTATTCATTTGTTGAGTACATAAATAACCCCTTGAAAATCAATGAATTGACCTGTCCTCTAGCGCCACCATCAGGCCAAACCTTTAAATTAGAATGAATTTATTTTGAAATTTTCATACAAATCTTCTCAAATTTACTTCTCAACATTAATGACCACGAGTCAGACACACGCTTGCCCTCTAAATTTGTCATCCCAAGTAAAATATTTTTGATCGATGGCGTTACAAAGAGCTCGAATGAGGACTTAATGTCATCAACATGGCTTACTGCAAGTCTGGTGGGTCCTGGAACCATTTTGATAATATTATCCCAGCTGTTGGGGGGAAGGGCTATTTCTTCCCATTTTTGGGGAGATCGTGTTTGCAGGTGTTTGAGGGACAACAGGAGGGTCAACACTCTTATAGCAGGACGATAGGAGGGTTAAAGGTACAGTATGTAAAAAATCAAAGGTCAATGGCAGAAAAATGTGATATAAAATTCAAAACTGTGTTTCTATTGATGTGTAATCGCTGCACTAGAACAGCTGTTATGTGTTTATTTTCTTAGAATGAGTCATTCATATCTACTTGCTGGTGGGAGCACATATGGAGGCTGCCATATTTGTTCCGCCATTTTTACTACGGTGTCCCTTAATAGACAAAACAATGTATGGTAAAGTAAGAACCTCTGAACTTTAAAACTGCTGTAACAGCTTTGTTTCATGGGAGTTAGAGACTGTTTGGGATCAGTAATGCCTTAAAAGACATTAAAAATAGTTACTCATAGTACAGTCATAGCTAGACACAGATGAAAACATCTTTATGTCTGGGAGAATTTTGGCCACTAATGGCCACCGTACATTCACAACAGTGCTTGGAATATGAAGTCATTTGAAAGAAAACATCTTTTATTTTGAATACCCTTCTTTAAATAGATGTCAGTAATTCTTACGTACTGTACCTTTAAGTCAATTATTATGTTGAAGTTGTTTTTACTGTTAAAATAGTAAGTTCCGTTGCCATGGTTACCAACTAGTATTTGGTCACATGTAGAACTATAGGGCTGTTTGCTCAGAACTTGTTTTCTAGCTGTCCTATATCACTTTTTAACTGACACCCAGCAGCCAATCAGAATCAAGTATTCACCCAGACCGTGGTATAATAAGATCATTCTGGCTCGGTTTATTTTACTGCAGAACCAAAACGACAGTCATTACATGCAAGACTGCAGTCACATCAACCAAACACAAAAAGACCATAAATACCTGTAAACATCTGCAATAATAATAATAATAATAATAAATCCCCAAATGTATTACAACAATGCGGTGACCCCTTGAAATGATCAAGTGACCCACATGAGGGTGGGCCCCCCTCATCCCACCACCACCACATGCACCCCAGCCTGTGTTTACCGGCCGCTACTCCACCAGTTATAATACAGTGTTCCAGTGATGGAGGGACGTTTTAGCTCCTCGTCTGCAGTCCGCGGCTTCGTAGGAACTCTGCTTTATCTGAGGCACCTCACCTGGTTCAGACCAGGACCAGTTCTGGCCTTATTTTCTGACCCTGCTTTTTGTCGATTCATCATCATCATCATCCTTTCCCGTGGTTCTTTCCCAAACCTGCCCGTGTTTTACATGTAGTGCAACAACTTGTTTTATCCCCCCGCGTGGGGAAACGAGTGTTTTATTTAAAGCCTGCGTGGGGGAATGCGCTGAGATTAAAGGCTGCAGAGACGGTCCAGCCTTGAGCTGCAACGTTGGGATGAAAACAAAAGACTCTTTTATGCTCATTCACCATCTTTTGTTCCTCCAGAGTAAAACTGAGCTAATTGTTTGTTGTTTATTATTGGATCCCCATCAGGCTGCTCCTCAGTTCTTCCTGGGGTCCATAAAGATACTTTTTCAACATTACAACTACATGAACATGTACAAACACATGCACAGTCCTGTTCCTGAACACCTCTAATCCAAGTGTCACACATTAAACAAATAAAACATCAGAAACGTGAGAGAATGATGTTTAATCTGATATTGTCCCGTCAGAAAGGACCGGATACTTCAGCATCCTTTAAAGAAGGTTTCTGTGTGCCAGTGCTGTTATGAGCTCAGCTCTGGACATTTGTTTGTTTGTTTATTCCTCATTAGCAACAGCAAGACGCTGCTGCTATTCCTCCTGGGGTCCATACCAATATTCATACAAAAGAGAAAAGAAATTACATGAATTGCGTAAAAAAGAAAAAAAGTAGATACACATGAAATAAAATAAAATACAAAACTACAGAATGCTAAATTATTCCATGTAATGGGCTTTATGACCAACTCCCTAAACTAGCCAGCTCCTTTATCTCCAGCATTTCATTGTTGGACCATTTGATTAATCCAGGTGTGTCTGACCTCAGTCACCATGACGACAGTGGCCAGACACACCTGGATTAAAGAAATACACCCACAGAATGATGTAACTTTATCTTCCACCCCCCCTCATGGTGAGAAAGACTCTGCAGCACTTTTTTAATATCTCAAATGCAGCCGGTGATCAGGAAGGCTTCTTGTTTCCCCCCAACTTTCATATAATGGAGTTCACCGGGGTCCGAGCCAAAAAGGTCCATGAAAGTCCACAAAAACGTGTCAATATTCCTCCATACTGCTCGTCCAATGTAATCCAAGTGTCCTGAGTGGGTAGCGTCCAGAATTTACTGGGAACCACGTTACGTCACTACAGAAGCCGCGACGTTCAGAGCCGCGACGTTCAGAGCCGCGACGTTCAGAGCCTACTCTGCCGATAATACAAGAGTAGAAGAAGAAATTCTCTGTTTACATTGAGCTAAGAGCGACAGAGCTGCAGACAAACACAAGAGGGGTTGATGTTGATTTAAAATAAAGACAGAACAAAAAGAGAACGCGCGATCTTGTCTGCCGCGGCTTCCATAGTGTCGTGAACTCGCAGGGGCGCGCTTTGTGATAGCTGCATGTTCTACTGTTTAGGCTCTAAAAATATACGAAATGATGGTTTCCAGTAAATTCTGGACGCTACCCACTCAGGACACGTGGATTACATTGGACGAGCAGTATGGAGGAAAACTGACAAGTTTTTGTGGACTTTTATGGAGCTTTTTTATTTCGAGCACCTGTGAATCCCATTATATGAAAATTGGGGGAAAATTGACCCCCCCATGGATCTCCGATTAAAAAAGTGCTCCAGAGTCTTGCTCAGCATGAGGATGAGTAGAAAACGGACACTCTGCAGCCAAGTAGACCAACATACTTGTCAATATACATATATATTATTATATGACTTATTCTGGAAGAATGGGCTTTATGCATAACTCCACTACTTCCTGAACTTTAGCAGCTCCTTTGTTTCCTGTCTCTCATTACTGGACATTGGCAGGTATGTTGGTCCACTGTTCATTGGAAAGGTGCTCCAGTGTGTCTGGGAAAGTTTTGTTTGTTTGTTTGTTTAATTATTATTTCCAACCACAAATCAAAAGCAATAGTTTATTTCACTAAATTACAATTTTGTAATTTTTTTTATTCTTTATTAGTTTCTTTAGCCTTTTCCTTACTTGGAGGGTATGGATCATTTTGAGGACGACTATATATAGGCTAATAATATATATATATATATATATATGTGTGTGTTTGTTTGTTATATTGTTTCAAAACTGTGGGATCAAATAAACTGGAGTGTAAATCACTGCTGAGAGAAACTGGTTACTTTTGCCAAACCTGGAAGCTAATGCTAAGCTAACTGGACGAAATACTAAGCTAAAGAAATGCTGTGTTAGCCTAGGCTAGCTTAGCAGGATATAGCTAAGCTGAACTTAAGTAAGTAATGAATAAACATGTTAACAGCCAAACATTCATTCAATAAAATGTTTTCAACTTTCTATCTGAGCAGGTGAAACATGAACAGGAGGTACCGTGTGTTACTATCAGTTAGCTGTTAGCTTCAGAGCTGCTGGGTGTTTCCATGTAAATCAGATCCTCTCAGATGGCAGGCTGACTGTTTACCGGCTGACAGGGAGGCCGGTTTTATTCATATAAAGGTTTTCCAGCCTCTCGGCTGCTGAAGGTCGTCGATGAGCTGAGAGAGACTTTTAATTAAGTGTGAATGTGACCTTCAGACACCAGAATCACATCAGGGCCGCCGCCGCTGCCGCCGCTGCCGCCGCCTCCGGCTGCGCTGGGACGTCTCCGGACACTCGGAGACGAGAATATTTCTCCCCGTTAAACTCGCTCAACTGCAGCTGGAACAGGGTTCCTGCAGGTTTCAGCAAGTTAAATTTAAGACTTTTTAAGACCTCTATTAATTAAATTTAAGACCAAAATGATACATTACCACAAACATTCAAATGATCCCAGAAATTAAAAACCTTTTTAATTCATTCAGCAATTAAAAATGTCCTTGCATTTAAAAAAAGAGCTTAAATAACAATTCAGTACTTAAACTGGTATGAAAACTGTACCTTCTTAGCAAAAGTAGCCCCCTATTGTAACGCTAATATCTGACTCTATCCTGCTGTCACACTGAGTCGGACATGATGAGATTGCTTTAAGAAAAACTGAGAGAGAAAACTTTAAACCATAAAAACAAGTAGTTTAATCATCAGGTAGCAACACTCGGACAGATCTGAGCCTCTTACGGACAGAATCAACATCTGATTGGTGTTTTATTCAGCGTATTCTAGGTGGCCAACGCTTCTCAGGATGAATAAAAGTAAAAAACTAAGACTGATCTAAATCAGATTCAAGACCTCGGATAAAAAACTGGCTGTTTTCAGCCGGACCAGTTTAACGACCTGCAGTCCTGCATCGTTCGAGTTCATCCTCCTCTGATCACCGTAGAGTTTATCCTCCTCTGTCTCTGTGGAGTGAAGGGATTTCCCGTCCTGTAGGAAAATGTGTGTCTGCGTCACGGCACTGAGACAAACTGAGTGTCTCTGATTGGTTGACGTCTCACATCAAAGCGGCAAAAGTTCAGATTTTCCAGCTCCGCTGTTGTCGCAGGACGGCTGGACGCTCTGTGAAGCGCGTTTACATAGACTGTGCTTATTTCCGATCCAATCTAATACCGATACCTGAGCTGAGTGTATCGGCCGATACCGATCTGATATTACTGTTGAATGAATGAACTGTGTACCTTGTCATGTGATGAAGGCATCAAGCTTGACATAAACATTTAACCTTTTTTTAAAAGAAAAAAGGGAACAAATTAAGATAGATGTAAATTAGGGGTGGGAAAAAATATCGATACACTGAAATATCGTGATAATTTTATATCCCAGTTTCATATCTACATCTAAAAAGGCGATATTGATCAATTTTACCAACAAAATCTCATTAATTTTCACAAAAAATCGTGAGATTTCGTAGCAGAATGATGAAACAGTAATCCGCCAGCTACTACTCTGTTAAACTTTGTAAATCGGATAAACGCCAATGCCAAGTTTTCATTCCAGACTGAAGTGATGCTGAGGAAGAAGTGGATCAAAACGACAGATTCGCCGCGGTGAAGAACCGAACTTTATAATAAAACGACACACGTTTGTTTGTAGCCGGCAGACTGCACAGTCGTGTTAGCAGGTTAGCATTAGCCAGCTCGATAACGTGCCTAACTTTGTGCGGCTGAAAACACACAAGCATCTGAAAGCGTCTCCTTTCTTGGCAGTCCCCAGTTGTTCCACTGGAAACGGGGGGGTACAGACCCGATTTTCAGATGTTTGTGTGTTTTAGGACGCACAATGTTAAGCACGTCAGTAAACGCTAGCTGGCTAATGCTAGCATGCTGTGAAGTGCCGGTGTTGTGCCCCACCGGCGACAAACAAACGTGTGTTTTATTATAAAGTTCGGCCCTTCACCGCGGCGAATCGATCGCTTTGATCCAGCTTTTGATCCAGTATCACTTCAGTCTGGAATGAAAACTTAAATATGTTTGGAGTTTATCCGATTTAAACAGTATAACAGAGCAGGAACGGCTGTCGTTAACATGGCCCGGAAGAGGAAGTGTCCAAAAGCAGGGAACTTCCGGTAAGCGTGATAATCCCCTGTTGGACACCCCCACCCCTACACATGAACACGCAAAACGGAGGGGAAGGGGGAAGGGGTGAAAGAGCTGTATAATAAAAGACAGTACCTGCAGCACAACCCTTTTTCACCAATGATTTACGGGAATGAATGAATGGATGGATGGATGGATGGATGGATGGATGGATGAATGAATGAATGAATGAATGAATGAATGAATGAATGAATGAATGAATGAATGAATGAATGAATGAATGAATGAATGAATACTATTGTCCTGTGAGTTCAGGTTTGGCTTGCTGTAATTATTGTGGGTGTTCCAAGCTCAACTTCCTCTGTTGTTGTTCAGTGTGCGTGTGTGTGTGCGTGTGTGTGTGTGTGTGTGTGTGTTTCGCAAACAAATGACTTCACAAAATGTCACTATGACCTCATCCACACTGAACACCAGGGCCGTTTCTCAATATGCGCACTTGTGCGTACTTGTGCGTACTTGCGTGCTCGTGGACTCGTGAAACGTCATCACCCGCGGTCCAAGTCATGTTCCATTAAAAAGTTCGCTTCTCAGCAAGTTCACTTGAAATCCCCGGATGAAAACTTTCTCCGCCCATTTTACCCAGCATGCATCAGAGGAGGCTCGTGCGTACTTGGCCAGATATAAATCCCAGCATGCACCTGCACACGCGCAGCGTTTGACAGCCTCCTCCTCCCTCTCCGCCCCCAACAGCCAAACCTGAGCGATCATTTCTTTACTGTTCTTGGTCTTTTATCTGCAGCTCTTCCTCCCGCTTTCCTCTTACAGCTGTTTTTGATCTGATTTGACCCTAATTATGACCTGATTTTCCGTTTGCGTTAATGTGCTTATGTATTGGAAATAAATATAATTTACACATTGGGGGGGACCCCAAAAAACATTAACTTAGTAGGCTGTAATTGTTTTGGAGCAGTTATTTTAATTGTTTTTATTTGTTACAGTACCATCTCTACATCTCCACAACAATAACTAACAAACAGCTGCAGAATATTATTTTCATGTTGACAGGCAGCCCTGCTCACTTGCTGCTCACAGTTGGTGGTGATGTCACAAGTTTGCATTGTCTCAATCCGTCAAGTTGGCGGAGTCCGTGCTTGTGAACTCCACAAGTGCAGACTTCTAGTACGTACCCACAAGTCTGTACTCACAAGTACACAAGTATGTAGTACGCAAACTAAGAATTGAGAAACGGCCCAGAGCTGAGGACGTCTCAGTTGTAATGTGAACAAACTAAATGGGGGGAGTGTGGTGTCGGCCAATGAGGGCTACGTAGGTGCTGGTGTGAAAGGGGCAGTGGAACCTGGTTGGGGCGGTTCTGGGTGGGAAAGGCAGAGTTTATTAGGCGTGACAGACTACGACGAAAGAGCAATGTCAGAAAATGGTAGTTCTAGTCTAATATATTTTATTTATTTTATTTCTATTAGCTTATAAAGATTTTGACATTCAAATATAAACAAAGCTGTGCCGTGTTAATAGCACGTAAAAGTTTATATAAATTTTAAAAATATCATTTTTTCTGGGCGGCCAGCTTTTTGTTCAGGGTGGCCATGGCCACCACCTGGGGGCGCCACTGACTGTGCTGCAGAAATAAACCTGCCTCGTCTTCTCATCTTGTCTATATTTACTGAGTTTAGTTTGACAAACTTTATCGAAACTCTTTCCACGTTTCTGTCGTGGTGTTTGTCCCGTTCTTAATAATTAAGCTCATTTCTCTGACAAATGTTTTTCAGTCTTCATCTGTCTTGAACAAAGTGTGCCATGTGTGTGTCTGGGCAGGAATCCAGGGCGTGGTGGAGGCCTACCAGGCCTGCCTACCGAAGCTGCAGCTTTACGGCCCCACCAACATCGCCCCCATCATCCAGAAGGTCGCCAAGACTGCCTCACAGGAGGTCCACACCAAAGAGGCCATGGTGAGACCAGATGCACGAGCTGCCCTTCGCTTAAACCTTTACCTCCATCTGAGGCGTCCACCAGGGAGCCTGGTAACCTTAAAGGATAACTTTCTTTTTTTTTCTGGACCTTATTTCCAGGAGTTTATACGTGCATTTACTCACCGGTAAAATTTCTGCATCACTTTGAGTCCTTGGGAAAATAAAACGTTGAGTCGCCCTTCGGTGAACGTCCAGTAAAATGGCGGAGACGGGGCAGCCACTATATAAGATTTCATCAATACTTTAAGGAGAATCAATGAATGAATGAGTACTATTGTCCTGTGAGTTCAGAGTTTCACATATTGTGTTTTTGTTGGTGTCTGGGTAGCAGCTGATCTTCTCAGCTGTACTACAGAAGTGCACATCCTGAACGCACGATCCCCAAAAAAGTGTGTAGAACCCTGATAACTAACGGAAAGCTAAATCTAGACTGACGGGACAATAGTACTCATTCTTTCATTCATTCTACTGAAAGTATTGGTGAAAATACAGGAGTTTTGCTGCAGATAATGTCTTATAGAGGCTGCCCCGTCTCCGCCATTATACTGGACGTTCACTGAAGGGCGAGTCAGCGTAATATCTTCCGAAGGACTCAAAGTGATGCAGAAACTTTACTGGTGAATAAATGCACGTATAAACTCCTAGAAATACGGTCCAGGTTGAAAAAAAGAAACTTGGCCTTTAAAGGAATATTCCACCCACAGAATGATGTAACTTTGTCTTCCACCCCCCTCATGGTGAGAAAGACTCTGCAGCACTTTTTAATATCTCAGATGCAGATCCAGCCATGTAGTACTGATGTAGTACTGATGTAGTACTGTTTAGGCTCTAAAAATCTACTAAATTACGTAGTTTCCAGTAAATTCTGGACGCTACCCACTCAGGACACTTGGATGACATTGGACGAGCAGTATGGAGGAATACTGACACGTTTTTGTGGACTTTTATGGACCTTTTTGGCTCGGACCCCGGTGAACTCCATTATATGAAAGTTGGGGGGAAACGAGAAGCCTTCCTGATCGCCGGCTGCATTTGAGATATTAAAAAAGTGCTGCAGAGTCTTTCTCACCATGAGGGGAGGTGGAAGATAAAGTCACATCATTCTGTGGGTGTAATATTACTTTAATCTGACACTTTATTTCACGTATGTATGCTCCCAAAATAAGTAATGTTCTCATGCTAGCTAATGCTAACAGAGACAGCTGTGTGTTGCTGAGAGTTAATGACTAATCTGGGAGATATTGTGAAATATCAGGTTATTTGCTCTGATCAGGGCAACGTTGGGACCAGAAAATAAAACCAGTTCACAGAATGTTGAATGTTTGTCTGAGTGAGTGGAGGGGGCGTGGCTTAGCCACAGGTCAATTCTTCACAGCCACTACGAGCAGTGTGGGAGGCTGATGCTAGCATGAAGACAGGAAGGTTTTTACACGAGTGCATGACTTCAGAATATCTGAGACAGTGTGAGCGTTGCAGGCGGCTGTGCACATGACAGACGTCAGAAATACTTCTGTCAAGAACAGGAATAAAGGGCATCAGAGGATCTGAGGTGATGTGGGTGTGGAATCATCGGGCTGGAAACGTTCCTATCTGATGTAGGAAAGACTTTGAAGATGGAAGTTTCCAAATCGTTTGTGCTCCATGACGAGCAGACCTGACAGGTTGGCCTTTCAGGTTCAGAGACGAACAAACAGGGAGTCAAAGTATGTCAGACATCCTGTCAGCCGCCAAAAACACTGGCAGAACGTCTGAGAGCTGATTTCTCTGCAGCCAGTTAGACTCATGCAGAATGTTCCCACTAACGTCCCAGTAAACAGCAGCCTGAACTGGGAGAAGCTCCACTAACGCTCTCTCTGGACGTTCATCCCCACAGCAATACTTCATCCTGCTGATCCTCACGGACGGCGTCATCACCGACATGGCCGACACCAGAGAGGCCATCGTCCAGGCCTCCCACCTCCCCATGTCCGTCATCATCGTCGGGATCGGGAACGCCGACTTCAGCGACATGCAGATGCTGGACGGTGACGACGGCATCCTACGCTCGCCCAAAGGAGAGCCGGTCCTCCGGGACATCGTCCAGTTTGTCCCCTTCCGCAATTTCAAACATGTAAGTTCATGAAATGAAGCGAAGATCACAGAGAGATCCGTGCAACAGTGCTATGTCTGCGAGACATGAAGCAGCAATGCTAGCATGTAGCATAGCACATGTAGCATACATGTAGCATGCAACATGTACCATAGTAATATGTAGCATAGCAACATGTAGCATACATGTAGCATGCAACATGTACCATAGTAATATAGAGCATAGCAACATGTAGCATAGCAACATGTAGCATGCAACATGTACCATAGTAATATGTAGCATAGCAACATGTAGCATACATGTAGCATGCAACATGTACCATAGTAATATGTAGTATAGCAACATGTAGCATACATGTAGCATGCAACATGTACCATAGTAATATGGAGCATAGCAACATGTAGCATACATGTAGCATGCAACATGTACCATAGTAATATGTAGTATAGCAACATGTAGCATACATGTAGCATGCAACATGTACCATAGTAATATGTAGCATAGCAACATGTAGCATACATGTAGCATGCAACATGTACCATAGTAATATGTAGTATAGCAACATGTAGCATACATGTAGCATGCAACATGTACCATAGTAATATGGAGCATAGCAACATGTAGCATACATGTAGCATGCAAAATGTACCATAGTAATATGTAGCATAGCAACATGTAGCATTATATTTATAAAACATGTAGCATGCAACATGTACCATAATAATATGTAGTATAGCAACATGTAGCATACATGTAGCATGCAACATGTACCATAGTAATATAGAGCATAGCAACATGTAGCATACATGTAGCATGCAAAATGTACCATAGTAATATGTAGCATAGCAACATGTAGCATACATGTAGCATGCAACATGTACCATAATAATATGTAGTATAGCAACATGTAGCATACATGTAGCATGCAACATGTACCATAATAATATGTAGTATAGCAACATGTAGCATACATGTAGCATGCAACATGTACCATAATAATATGTAGCATAGCAACATGTAGCATGCAACATGTACATAATAATATGTACACAGAACATGTAGCATACAGAGCAACAACAAAAAAAAAAAAAAAAAGAACAACCAACATGTAGCATTGTAGTATGTAGCACAGAAACATGTAACATAGAGACATGTAACGTAGCAACATACAGAATAGCAACATGTAGCATAACAACATGACGGGAGAAGCGCAGCTGAAAGACTCTACGCGGTATCGGCATCCAAACCAAATGTTTTTTAACAAACGCTGAAAACTATTTAACGGTTTTTGAACATTTAGCTGCAGGTACTGAAACGTGTTTCCTTCATACGACAGTAATGAAGGTCTTTACTGTTAATTAGACTAAATGAAACCACACATTACTACTTATCAACAGAGCAGATTATTTACAAAAGTAAACCAATTTAAGTATTTTCAGAAGTAATTTATGAGTAAAAACCTCTAAAAGTTCATCCAAGACCAATATCTGTAGTTACTTCAAAATAAGATGATAGTTGAAGTAAAAAACAACGTGTTAAAGGTGAAGGACGTCAGAGTGGACAGCAGGTCAGTCTGAGGCCGAGGTGGAGGCGAAAAACCGGGTTCATGGTTAACTCCAGTCTGGACGGGGATTTCTGGAAAAAAGATCCACAAAAACGATAAAATAACACGATAACAAAGATGCGCTAGAACTGGAACAACAACTGCAGCAAAGACAGAGATATTTCAAAATAAAAGCCCCCAGCAAGAAGTCCCCGAGTCACAGAGGAAGCAAATAACAGAGACATTACAAAATAAAAGCGCCCAGCGAGAAGTCCCCGAGTCACAGAGGAAGCAAATAACAGAGACATTACAAAATAAAAGCGCCCAGCAGGAAGTCCCCGAGTCACAGAGGAAGCAAATAGCAGAGACATTACAAAATAAAAGCCCCCAGCAGGAAGTCCCTGAGTCACAGAAGAAGCAAATAACAGAGACATTACAAAATAAAAGCCCCCAGCGTGAAGTCCCCGAGCACAGAGGAAGCAAAGAGCAGAGACATTACAAAATAAAAGCGCCCAGCAGGAAGTCCCTGAGTCACAGAAGAAGCAAATAACAGAGACATTACAAAATAAAAGCGCCCAGCGGGAAGTCCCTGAGTCACAGAGGAAGCAAATAACAGAGACATTACAAAATAAAAGCCCCCAGCAGGAAGTCCCAGAGCCACAGAGGAAGCAAATAACAGAGACATTACAAAATAAAAGCGCCCAGCGGGAAGTCCCTGAGTCACAGAGGAAGCAAATAACAGAGACATTACAAAATAAAAGCACCCAGCGGGAAGTCCCAGAGCCACAGAGGAAGCAAATAACAGAGACATTACAAAATAAAAGCGCCCAGCAGGAAGTCCCCGAGTCACAGAAGAAGCAAATAACAGAGACATTACAAAATAAAAGCGCCCAGCGGGAAGTCCCTGAGTCACAGAGGAAGCAAATAACAGAGACATTACAAAATAAAAGCGCCCAGCGGGAAGTCACCCGAGTCACAGAGGAAGCAAATAACAGAGACATTACAAAATAAAAGTGCCCAGCAGGAAGTCCCCGAGTCACAGAGGAAGCAAATATCAGCGACATTACAAAATAAAAGTGCCCAGCAGGAAGTCCACGAGCCACAGCCAAAGCACATTACAAAATAAAAACCAAACAGAAACAACTTGTGTGTTTTATTGTGAAGTCACGTAGCCGTGGCCTCCATGATTGAATCTTTCCGTTCATGGTTGTGAAAACTGGGCTGCAGATTAATGATAATAAAGATGTTATTGAGACATTTAGCTGCTCGTCACACGTTTTGCAGGAATGGGGACGTTTTTACCTTAAACGTGGCTGCGACCTCATCACACATCAGAAGTGAACTGTTGTCGGACTGCAGGCGGTAAAACAAACCCGTCTATGCTAATATGCTGACACACTTCCTCCGTCTGTTTGTCTGCAGCGCTGCCGGAACGTCACCTCCCTTCAGCCTCATCCGGGTTTAAATCTGTCGGGTGTTGTAAAACACTTGGTCGCGTTATTCGGCCGAGTGCTTTGTAAACTGTTATCAGTGACACGTTTATCTGTTAACAGCTTGTGTTGGTAAGCGGGGGCCAGATGGTGCATCAGTTTAAAAATGCCGTCCTGACAGTGAAGCGTGGAAATAAAGCGAGCGACCCAGAATGAACCGAGCAGCCTGGGAAGCAATAACGGCAGTTTTAAATTGATGATCGGAGCACGCTGGAAGAGGACGAGATGAAACGCCCGGGTTATTGCAGAGATTAGTGTTTTCACCCCGTAGGAAGACAGATGAGGCGGAAACCTGCCAACCAATCTGAAGTGTGAAATTCTTTATTCCTCCGGAGTGAATTTTTGTTCTTTAACAGCTTCAGCTGATGCTGACAGAACAGAGAGGCTCCATCTCCCCCGCTCCGACTCATTTTACAGACGCTAGATGCATTTCCCTTTAATCTGGGATGATGGGGAGCTTCTGTCTTCAACTCCAGGAGAACGTTGTTAGAAGAAAAAACATCCGTTCTGGGATGAATAAAGTATTTTTCATTTCATTAAACAATCCATTAGTTGAAAAATTAAATGACGGATAAATAGTTTTAAAAGAATATATAAGAAATGGCTTCACACCAGGTTACTTTTTATACTTCATGAACAGAAAATAAAACCTGCAGCAGGACGGGAGGCTGAAAACCTCTGCAGCTGCATCTGGTGCACTGAAAAAAGAAAACAGTTGAACCAACTTAACTGAGTTGTTTCAGTTGGTACCACCTGAATGAATTATGTTCTTTGAAATAAAGTTAAAGGAGAAGTTCAGGATTTTTGACAAAGGGCCTCATTTACAAGTGAACCGGGGTCCTGCTTTTCAGACCAATGCTAATGCTAGTGGAAGTCAATAGGAATCTGCTAGCCTGCCATTAAAAACAATCTTATCCACTCCACAGAACATCTGAGGCAAATCAGCAGGTGTCTCACTAAAAAATTAAATTTTGTGAATAGTTGAACTTAATAAATGCAGCTATGACGAAACTAATTAATGTACCTATTTTTTTCAACATGGCCCACTTAAGTAAGTTGAACTCAAATTTAAAACTTGTTAAAGTTGCAAAAGCTGCTTGAGTTGATCCAACGTAACAGGACTGAGTATTTTCACAGTCCAGACTGTTGTTTGGTTGATTCAATAGAAATTTGTTCATTTAACATGAACAACTTGTGTTTATGTTTCCAAATAATTTTCTCTTGTTGGTTTAAAACATAATAATGTTGGTTAAACATAAAACAAAGAAAAGCTGGATGAACAAGAGCTGCATTCTTCAGTCCAAAGAAGGTTACGACTTCAAATCAACAACTCTGTGTGATTGGTCCTGTGGTGGGTTCATTTGAATATTTCCCATCATGCTTTGTGGCTCCTGACATTCCAATTCACACCGTAAGTTAAGTGCATATGTGATACGCTGAAGCTTTTCTTCAGGGAAAAAATTAGTTTGTACCACAAAGAACCTGCTGGAATGGGAGTGCTGAGGTCCTTCTGCAGCAGTGTGAACAAAGTACAAATATTTCTACCAGTAAACTCACCCGAATAACTAATTTTATCGGAACCCTCGTAATCTCAATAATTCAATTAATAAAGAATGTGATATTGTCCATCAAATGAAATAAAATCTAATGGAAAGAACAAGATTAATTTCAGTAAAACCACCAAAATCTGTATCGGTTAATTATAAAAAAAGCTATAAGGCCGGGCGCCGGGCGCCGGTGCAGCTCGCCGCGAAAGACTCCGCGCTGATGTGACAGACTCAGCTTGTTGACAGCTGCCGTGATTGACAGACTCAGCTCTGTCTGACCAGACTCCAGCTCTGTTGTCCAGACTCCAGCTCTGTCTGACAGTTCCAGCTCTGTCTGACCAGACTCAGCTGTCTGACCAGACTACCAGCGTCTGACCAGACTCCAGCTCTGATCTGAACCAGATTACCAGCTCTGATCTGAACCAGACTACCAGCTCTGATCTGAACCAGACTACCAGCTCTGATCTGAACCAGACTACCAGCTTTGATCTGAACCAGACTCCAGCTCTGATCTGAACCAGCTCTGATCTGAACCAGACTACCAGCTCTGATCTGAACCAGACTACCAGCTTTGATTTGAACCAGACCACCAGCTCTGATCTGAACCAGACTACCAGCTCTGATCTGAACCAGACTACCAGCTTTGATCTGAACCAGACTCCAGCTCTGATCTGAACCAGACTACCAGCTCTGATCTGAACCAGACTACCAGCCTGATCTGAACCAGACTACCAGCTCTGATCTGAACCAGACTACCAGCTCTGATCTGAACCAGACTACCAGCTCTGATCTGAACCAGACTACCAGCTCTGATCTGAACCAGACTACCAGCTCTGATCTGAACCAGACTACCAGCGCTGATCTGAACCAGACTACCAGCTCTGATCTGAACCAGACTACCAGCTCTGATCTGAACCAGACTACCAGCTCTGATCTGAACCAGACTACCAGCGCTGATGTGAACCAGACTACCAGCTCTGATCTGAACCAGACTACCAGCTCTGATCTGAACCAGACTACCAGCTCTGGTCTGAACCAGACTACCAGCTCTGATCTGAACCAGACTACCAGCTCTGATCTGAACCAGACTACCAGCTCTGATCTGAACCAGACTACCAGCTCTGATCTGAACCAGACTACCAGCGCTAATTCTAAGAAAACATTTCTTTAGCTTCCACCACCTAAACACGGCTCCTGGCTCTCATAACAAATCTTTGCTGGACCAGAGTGATTCACGTAGCTGCGCTGTCTGGCGCCGGGTGAAGCATCCTGCTTCAGGCTCAATAATCTCTTGTCACGTCGCAAAAAGTAAATAAAAGTTCGTATTCTTACCTGCTACTCGCCAACACCAGAGAAAAATATAATCCCGGATATTTACCCGCAAATCGCGGTAAAACGTCCGTTTCAGAAGAGACAGGACTTTGCTTTGAGCAGAGGGAGACGAGGTGCTGCTACCAACGCAGCAACGTAGCATCAACAAGTAGTAAACGCTTAGAAATATATCCAGGGATCAAAATAGAGGAACGACAGGTAGAGAAGCCGTCTGTGTGCTGTGGGGGTGTAAGGGGGTTGAACTTTACGACAGTGAAAGGACACCACTAGGGGGAGCCCCGAGCTGAAGTTACTGAGTTCTGCTTTAAGCTATGTTAAAGAAACTTAACTTTACTGTGTTGGCAGAGCAGGTTTTGGTTAAGTTGAGTTTACTTAAGTTAGTCAATTTGAATCTACATGTTTGTTGGATCAACATTATGATGATGAGCTACTACAATATGACTCGTTTGATTTTGTATTTAATTATCCTACTTTAATCAGATTTACCTAAATTATTGTTGGAATTAAAGGCATCCTGCACTTTACTTCAGACTAACTCAGTTGTGTGGGACTGGTTGACATAACTGGGTTAAGTAAATACAACATTTCATTTCTTAGAGTTTAGTAAAACTAGCCTTGTACGACAAATGTTGCATTACATATTGAGGAACTAGTTTCTTACCAGCTGTGGAATGATATACTTTACTTCCGGGTGGTAGTATTACTACCTTTGTCAGAGTATTCCGGTTCATAGAGACATGGTGACAGTTTGATGAAAAACGTTCAGAATCGTCTTCAAAATCCGACATGTGCTGATTTCAGACGCGGCCGTAGTTCTGACTGGATATTTGTGGGATCAAATGGACCTTTTTCACAAAAACCGGAAGTACGTAACTGTTGGGAATCTTGTCTTCCTGTGAGCGCAGACTTCGGTAAAACGTCAAGAAATGGATCATGTTTCCATTCTGGATTAGGGGTGTCAATGTTTACGATGTTTTCTACACGTGTAATCGGGACGACTAACCGCCGCGTACACGGTTCCACGTCAGAGATTAATGATCTTTAGGTTGCAGATGGTGACGTCACCTCCGCATCCCACCGTCCTCCTGAACTCAGAGCAGAAACACCGTCATAGAGCCAAAGTAAGGTTATTTTAATCCCCGAGAACTGAAACCATTCAACAGCAAACAATCTCCTTTACTGGGTGAATCTGAACGGAGTCCCTGCAGAAGTTTTCACTCCGCTGCATCGGCGGACCGGATTTTTCCTCCATCTTTCAGATACATAACAACCGTCTTCATACACGGAGAAAGAAGCTTCCACCAGCAGGGATGAGTCTCCATGTTTCACCCGAATTGTTTCAGCTTCCGCATGTGTGCGGGTCACGAAAACGTAGTTGGAAAAAATGTTGAGTTAATTAGTTCATTTTCACCAAGTGATGCTAGTTGGAACCACCAGCTTACAGCAACTACGCTAAGCTAAGCTAAAGTCAGAGCTGCCAGATTCAGAGAATGACTGGGTCGGTTAGAAAACACTTCTGCCCACTTGTCCAACTCACCAGACTGCGGGGGGAGGCTCAGTTTCACCTGGGGGGGGTATGCCTTTAAGCTCATTTTAGAATATAGCCTTCAACTTCTTTTCCCCGTTTATTTACTGATCGACCCAACTGTGTTTGTAATTGTTAATTTTATGTCACGCTAACGTCACTGATGTGATCTTCTGCTCGTTATTTTGTCTCCTTCTCGCTTCTTGTTTTTGTTGCCTGTGAGCAACAAATGCTGTTTTGTTTGTTTGTGTATCGTTTTAAAGTTCAATGGCAATAAAAATATTTGAATGATTAAATCAAGTACAGGCCAGAGACTCTTTTAGGAGTTTATCTGACCTGAATGTGTCCTCTGTCCCCCCCCCCTCAGGCCTCTCCGGCTGCTCTGGCTAAGAGCGTGCTAGCCGAAGTGCCCAACCAGGTGGTTGACTACTACAACAGCAAGGGCATCAAGCCCAAAGTGCCCAGCGAGTACCAGTCTTCCAGGCCGTTTGGCCCCTGAGCCCCCCCCCCAACCCAACTCCACCGCCGCTGCCGCGGGGCAGCACCACCTCTGGACTGAGCGACATGTTTACTGTCTTTTGTTCTTTGTTAATGCGGATGCTAAAGGTGCTACAGGGTTTTATCCTCACGTTAGACCTTCACTGTCGGGCGGGGGGGCGCAGGTCCGGACCGAGACCTGAAGCCGGGTCTCATTTTCTGCTGCTAGTCCGCAACTCGAATGCGCATGTTATCATCTACGGTTGAGAGCGGAGGATGCTAGCAGAAAACCGTGGAGACAAGGGAGAGAGAGAGAGAGAGAGAGAGAGAGAGAGAGAGAGAGAGAGAGAGAGAGAGAGAGAGAGAGAGAGAGAGAGAGAGAGAGAGAGAGAGAGGTCCAACCATGTTCATGCAAACCATCGACCAAAGCTGGAGGAGCTGAGAGTTTACGCATCATGCTAGCTGCTAGCGCAGGATCTGTCTACCGTCTCCTCTGCAGCAACTTCAACTCTTGTAGCTGTTGGTTTTTAAATGCAACCAATCAGAATCGGCCATTCTGGGGCTAAAAACATCCTGAACCTTATTAAGACTAGCGTGGAAACAGTCGTGGGTCAGGATGGACGCGGTGGGAGATGCTAGCTAGCTGTAGCACCTTTAGCGTTCGCTGTGCATGCAGGGCCGACGGCAGATCCGTCTTCAGGAGTCTGAAAAGCACACCGACCAATCCCAACGCTGCTTCCCTGCAGACAGCATGACGGGCGGGGAAGCCAACGAAGGAATGTACCCCCCCGGTTTGTTTTTATAAGAGTCTATTCAAGGTTTTGCTAAATTTCGTAACCTTCGTATCTTGTAAAGCATTTTGAATCCCAGCGAGCTGCCTTCAGACGTCTGCATCCTCTGCTGTTATTTGTTTGTTTGTTTATTTTTTGTAAAGGCGAGGCAGATGCATGAACTGTTGTTTTGCATGCAAATCTCCATGCGGGACCCCCGGCCCCCCCGGTCCTTGTGGTTTCTGTTTCCCGGTAGTGAATAATGAGTAACACTGATGTTTACAACGTGCCCGAGGACGGGCGGCTCTACTCTCCAGCATGTTCACATGTAAATGAAAATGTCTGAGTAGATTTAAAAGCACAAATTACGTTTTTCTGGGAATAATCTTTGGTCCTGGTGATGGATTTGGTCATTTTGTGCCACAACACCTGTCCACTCCGACGTGTTTTCTGTTTGGGATAATCGGAGCGTTCAGACATGCCGACTGAAACCATCTTGCTTTTTTTTCTTTCACCACAACCGCCGTTCCAAATAAGACGGGGCGCTGTTAGATTTAATAAAACAAGAATGTCATCAACATATTTTATTCCCAGTAGAACATAAACTATGACGGAGTATTAGGGCCACATTAAAGGAACATTCCACCCACAGAATGATGTAACTTTATCTTCCACTTCCCCTCACGGTGAGAAAGACTCTGCAGCACTTTTTTAATATCTCAAATGCAGCCGGTGATCAGGAAGGCTTCTCGTTTCCCCCCCAACTTTCATATAATGGAGTTCACCGGGGTCCGAGCCAAAAAGGTCCATAAAAGTCCACAAAAACTTGTCAATATTCCTCCATACTGCTCGTCCAATGTAATCCAAGTGTCCTGAGTGGGTAGCGTCCAGAATTTACTGGAAACAACATCATTTAGTAGATTTTTAGAGACTAAACATCTTACTGCTGCGTAGCACGCATATGCACGTTCACGAAACTACGGAAGGCTCGGCGTTCAGAGCCTACTCTGCCGATAATACAAGCGTAGAAGAAGAAATTTGCTGTTTACATTGTGCTAAGAGCGACAGAGCTGCAGACAAACCGGGACAAACACAAGAGGGTCCAAGAGGGGTTGATGTTGATTTAAAACAAAGAAAGAAAGAAAGAAAAAGAGAACATGTGATCTCGTCTGCTGCGGCTTCCGTAGTTTCATGAACGTGCATCAGCGTACTCGCAGGAGATGCGATGTAGTACTGATGTAGTACTGATGGAGTACTGGTAGTACTGTTTAGGCTCTAAAAATATACTAAGTTACGTCGTTTCCAGTAAATTCTGGACGCTACCCACTCAGGACACTTGGATTACGTTGGACGAGCAGTATGGAGGAATATTGACACGTTTTTGTGGACTTTTATGGACCTTTTGGCTCGGACCCCGGTGAACTCCATTATATGAAAGTTGGGGGAAACGAGAAGCCTTCCTGATCACCGGCTGCATTTGAGATATTAAAAAAGTGCTG